>OV651817.1:40349433-40394433 GCA_927349885.1 Psylliodes chrysocephalus
TGGGCTCGCACAACATCCTATTAGTGAAATAATAATTATGGAATCTGGAACGAATGCAAGGCTGCAGTTGATTTTTTACGCATACATTTGGCGGATTGCATGAAAAAATATGTTATTATTTAAAAATTGGAAGTCAATAATAAGATATTAAAAATAAAAACAATATAATCACATTTATCTTAGTCGATTGAGCTCCGTCAGGGCGATATTGCCATTATATCTATTCTTGATAAACAAACTACTATTACAGTATTGCATGGGATAGCGGAGACTTGTTAGATTTTCTTGAGTTCATGATTTAATTACAGCTGTTGGATAAGTAGGCTATTGATTATGTCTTATAGAAAGGAATGATAACCATCATATGTTTTTATCGTATGAATCATTCAAATGGTCATTAAAAGTGAAAAACTGCGGAGTTTTATTAAATTAGAGGGTGGAAATTGGAGATAGGGATGTAGAGACAATCTTTTTAATTTATATCTCAAAAACGAAACAAAATTCAGATGTAGTTAATAAAATTTTTTTTGTAGAAAATGCCATTTTATATTGAAATACTTTAATTAATTTTTTTTATGTAAAAAAAAAAATAAAAAAAAAAATAATTTAAAAAAGCAATATTTCCCAATTATTGTTTTATTTTACATTTTTGCTTTTTGCGTTTTCTAGGCAGAGATAGGTATAAACATTACTTCATATAAAAATCTGATGTATCCAACACATGACTTTCCTATATAGTTATTTTACGCTTTTTCCAGTTATTTTATACAACCTATTGTAGCACCTCTATAAATGTTTAGACGATAAACTAAATATATACATTTTCTACATACATCGAAACTATTTTCTAAAGATATTCATTGAAAACGAAAATACTGAAAAAATTAAATTTAGCACTTTTCCTCCAATTTTTCCATTGCGGTCAATTTTAGAAAAATCATGTAAAAACAAGAATTATAGAGATCGATATCGCTAACATCTTTTAGTTCAACACTTTCCTCAAAAATCAGAATTTTGCACATTTTGTCAAATTTCTCGATTTCTGTTTCTGTTTCAGGAAAATTTGACATAAAGCAAAAATTATAGATAATAATATTAGAAGTAACTTTTATTTGAACAATTTTCTTCTCCAAACAAAAATAAGAGATATATTCCATAAAATATAAAAACGAACTCCCATAAAGTACCCCCCCCCCCCCCCAGATGTTCCGACTTTGTCCAAAATCTGATCACTTCACGTCAAGCCGAAATAAAATTTAAGTTTAAAATTTAATGTTCTTTCATTTATCCGTTTTTGAGTTTTATTCAAAATTCGAAATTTACACATTTTCTCAAATATCTCGAATACGGTTTATTTTAGAGAAATTATGTAGGTATAGGATAAAAATTATAGATAATTAGATTATAAACAATTTTTATAAAAACATATTTTTTTACATTTTGTCAAATTTCTCGAATACGGGATATTTTATGAAAATTTTGTATTTGACAAAAAATATTGATAATAATATTATAAGTAACTTTTATTTAAAGAATTTTCTTCTCCAAACGTAAATAACAGATATATTCCATAAAATATAAAAATGATTACCAATAAAGTACCCCCAGATGTTTTATTTTTTTCAATCCCAATCGAGAGGGTTTAAGATTTATATTACCCTACAAAAGTTACGTTTCGCTAACGCAAGATGGAGGTACGATAGCACAAAAATTGTCGAAAACTAGCGCTAGACATTACAGTTTTCTGTAACTACAAATATTACTAATTAGAGTTGGTACGTGAAGCAAAAGAGAGCAACACTTGATCATTGTATAAAGAACTAAATAGTAGTCTCAGCTTATGGAAGTTTCATTGGAGCGAAATGGATACTACCCATAGATGGCTCTAGTGAATTTGGATAAGTCGATATTCATTTGCAGTGGGCGGAGTTGAGGGTCCAGCAGAAATTTTTGAGAATGACGGGGACCTATCGCTGGATTTCTATTTTTAGCTCTTGGATGAAATTTTATACACTCGTGATTGAATGTTTGGACTATTTTCTATCCAATGTTTGTTATTGTGCGTTAGTGCGTTTACGGGTAGTAGGTATTGTGAATGAGTTGTGTTTATGTTTTATTACTGAAATATTTTACTGTTAATAAAAGACGAGTAACTACATGATTTATATAAAAAAAAAAAATTGTGTATTTATAACTGTTTTGAAATTAATAAAATAGAAAATATGCTTTTGTTTTTATTTTCCTTTACAGGTTTTATCCGAAAAAATTGTATTTTTAATTTAAATACATATACCTATAGGTAGGTAAGTAAGGTACCTACCTAAGTACTTAGCATAAGTATTTTAATCTGGTGCGTAACAATGTAATAAAAAAACCCTTAAGATGGTTGGTAAATAATATAAATTAATTCTTAATATTGAAGTAAACACAATGTGTTCTATAAGGATTATTGGTTGGGGTTCGGCTTTGGAGGATAGGGTCAAAATATTAAAACTAAACTTGGTATATGGATGTATTATCCCATAAAAATAAAAATCGCTTTAAAAAATTCACCCCTCCCCACCCCTATCTGATATGGTGAGGGTGGCATTCCCAAAAAATTAAGTTAGAACTTTTTAAATAAAACAGTTGAAGTCTACGATTTTTTATACATAAAAACACAAAATTACAATTTTTTTGAAAAAAAATTTCCAAATTTTTTTTTTAACTTAAATTTCGACTTTAATCTTCATAGTTCGGATGTGGGGGCTGGCATTTAAAAATAGTTACAAATGCATAAAAATCTTATTTTTGGCATATTTACAATAGAAATGATTTGCAACATTTTTGTATAAATATCTTACCACCACCATCCCCTAGAGGGAGATGGAGGGTGCGGCATCCCCAAAAAATTAAGTTAGAACTTAAAAAAAAAACAGTTAAAATCTACAATTTTTTATACATATAAACCCAAAATTTCAATTTATTTATCAAATTATTAAATTAAATTATTTTTTTAATTTCTTTATTATATTTAATATTATTTCTACTTTTTCTAACAATAATCAATTTAAGATATCTACTTTGATTGAGCCAAAATATTTAGTAGGGGAAGTTTTTAATATTATACAAACATACTGTGTGTCCAAAAAAATATATGAATTTGGCTAAACATTAACCTTTATTTCTAAAAACAGGAGAACAATGTTACTTGAAAAATGTATCTAAAATTAATATTTACCACCATCAAATCCTGGACCTGGACACAATTTTTTTTTTAGCAATACGGGAGAAGCGGAAGTGACATTTTTACAAATGAAATTAATTTCAACAAATTTATTTGAAATCATGTACAAGCTTATTCATTATTAAAGACACCTTTTATAACCACTATTGCATATTCAAAAAAAGCCTTAAATAAAAGTTTGTGAATATGACTGACTATTTTTAAATATACCATAAAAACACGTATTCAGATTTCACGGAATACAACACAAATAAATTTTTTTAAATGGGATACCCTCTATGTTATTAAATGTCTGGGATATTTATTTTCAAATTTCACAAATGTATATTATTGATAACCCTATCTTATACCGTCTGTTCTCGAGTAATTTAACGTTGATATTGTAAACATGAAAAAGTTAACATTATTAAAGTAAAAGCTATGAAAATCACAACTATTATGTTTGATAATAAAATAATCCAAATAGGTAGTTTACAGTGAGAAAGAAAAAGTGTAAATATTTATAAGATATTCGATATAGATTATCTATGATATTCGACGTTTAATTAATCAGGAAAGAATAAAGATCATTTCGAAAATTGAATAAAATATATATCTATGCTATCCTTATTAAAAAATATTCATGTTAAATCCTGTGAAATATGCACACCACTGATATGGTCATTTGATGATATTTTTACAAAATTCGGTCAATGTAAACATTATACAATGCGCTGGTTCAGTGATGATGTAATTATGGTTCCACTGACAATTAAAGTGACAGTAGATTTTTTGAGTGCGTTTTGTTCGTTTTGTTTACCTAAATTATATCATTTTTTTCACTTTTATAAATATATTCCTAAAGGAAGTAGATAGCATGTATCAAATATACAATCGTTTAGTTACCAATTACATACCTTTAAACTATTTTTTATGACCTGTAAACAATATTTTGAAATAAAATAAAAACAGTAAAAACGTATATGTCAAATTTATTGATGTTTTTGTTAAAAGTTTGGTTACAATTAAATGTCAGTGGAACCAAAATGACATTACACTGAACTAGCGCATAATAATTATAGCATAAAGGGAGGGTAATTTATAATGAATAACCCTGTTAGGTACCATAAATTTTCAATATAAAAATTTTAATTCGCACTTTTTTACGTAGATTAAAGAAAAATGTAATTTCGAGCGTTTTCTTGGTGCAAACATTTTGCGACACACTGTATATTCAAATCCAAAATGATGTATTTTCTTTTAACACATGCCTAATACAAATTTATTAGCAAAATTTAAATACTTGTTATTTTCGGTATATTTCTCCTTTAGACACACACATTTTTAGTTTCATTGTCAAAAGATTTAAATAAAATTACCGGACCTTATAATATTCTATTATAATTTGATGATCCCGAGTGGCCATAGCAAAAAGACGAAATTTGAGCATGAAGATTTAGATGTCATTAACGTAAAATTCATGTTTTGAAATTAATTTAAGTTTTACCAATTTAGAAATTAAAATTAAATAATAAAAAAAAAGTGTCCACTCGTGGGTTTGAACTCGGAACCCATGTCGGAACCCTTCAATTCATAGACAAGTACTCTAAATTTTCGTTATGAAGACTTATAAAAAAGTTTTACTTTTTAACGCTTATAATCAGATTGCTTTTAGTTTCATTAAAATCTCAGTTTATTTCTAAATATAGACAAATATCTTGTGGAATGCTATTATTTATTGATTCTTTACAAGAATCACTAATTTTTATTTATATTCAATCTAAATAACTAAAAAAATATATACTGACAATTAATTTGACGGAATTATCACTTATAAAGTTCTAACATCTGACATAGAGGGCGTATCTAACCAGTAAATAAAATCGTTAGTTCAATGATTGTACCAATAGATGTCGGGCGCGATTGCCTCCAATAACTTTTACATGGCGATTATCCTACTATAGTTCTTTATACAATGACTTGATGTAGATATTACAGAGACGGAACAATATACCTTGTTGCCAAGTATATACACACAGAGGTATCTACTGTTCTAGTAGTTGTCACGTAAATATTGTTAAGCGTCGGAGGGTTAAAATCGCTTTGTTTAGATTTTCGTTCGCATTTTATATATACAATTATTGTGTGAATTATCGAAATAGTAGTTTTTTTTTCTAGATTTAAATGGCATAGGTTGTCCAAAAATCGTCCTGGGAAAAGCGAGTTATTCTTAAAAAGAAAGTTTAATATATGTTTCTAAAGTAAAAATTATCCTTAGAGAAATAATAAAAAATCTAAATTTTCTTTGTATCCTGTTAGACACAAAATTTCAAATTTGTTTGGTCGTTAATGGCACAAAATTATATAAATACTTATTTATCTCTGATACGTCCAAAAACTGCCTATTTCACCGATTTTTTATTTATATACGCCGATATCATAAAAGCTGTACAAAAATTCGTAAAAATGTATTCTTGTTTATAACTAGATAAAATCTTAAGGATTCTGACGAATGTAAAATTCTTATCTTATCTTAAATAATAAGAGAAATAATTAAAAGAAACTAGGGCCATATCTGCATTTTGACGAGCGTACCGTAGACTCACATGGGAACCTTTTCGATGATGGACCAAATCAATTTTGTATACACAATACGTACATCGGCCTAATCGATTAACTATTCAGTTTGGTAACTGTTTAAATTTATATTAATAAAAAGTCATACAAGATACAGAGAAAATATGATTTTGTAACATGATTTCAAGGATAATTTTACTTTTGAAACATACATAATATATTATATTTTAAAAACTTTACTTATATGAATTTTCGAATGTTTATTTTAATACGGTTTTGAAACTGACACCTACTTCCAAATATGGATTGTGATAATCTTACTGAGACGTGATTTTTATGTTGTTAATATAAACAGTATATAATATAAACGCCATGAAATATCTAAATTCATTAGTCAGTTCGTTTTTTGTTTTAACTTCTATCAGTTGTATCTTGATTTTTAAAAATATAACTTCTTGTGAACTAATTTTTTTTCCCATATAAACCAATATAAATTAGTGTTTTAACTTTTGGACATTTATTTTATAGTTTAGTTGTCAAAAGTTATTAAGAACGCAGATAAAATGCCTCAATTATTTTCGAAAAAATCTCGTCGGGATTGTAATTTTCGAAAAATTGATTTGTAAGTTTTTGAGTTATTATTTATTACTTATATATGTGACAAAATTCGCATAATTTTAAATTATTACAAAACCTCGAAACAAAATATTGTGAAACAAAATGTTAAAATATAAACATCAAATAAATAACTTTTTAATTATTTTTATGAATCAGGCCAACCAGCGAAATGGAGCTTTATTTTAAAATATATAGTTTATAAACCATATACAGTATGATTAAAAAAACGAGGAAAATAACATTATTTTTTATTTTCTCGCCTTATATTTTAAAATATATAGGTAGTTTATAAACCATATACAGTATGATTCAAAAGAAAACGAGAAACACTAGAAAATATTACTTTTTCTTTCTTGACTTATATTTTAAAATTTCGTCGGTCAAATTTCGTAATTTTTTACTTGACCTATTTTGAGTTTACTAATAAAGTGTAAAAGTTATATATGCGCTGGCTATAACTAATTAATGAAATAATACCCCTTTTTTCTATATATATATATATATATATAAAGAATTTAACTCGTTTTCTTACCATTTTAGAGGAAGAGTTTTTCCCACATATTCAAAAGTTTCTATGGTCTTTTGACACGTACGATAGATATTAGGAAAATGTTTTTATCCATTTAAAATATTTAAATTATACAATGTGAAAAGTCCATTATAACTGGCCCTATTAAAGATTAAAAAAAAAAACATTTACAGAACTGTAGACAGCATTAAATTCTATATTTTAAAATTTGTTTCGAATATGCAGGGTGTTCAGTCTGAAATAAACTTGTCTTTTTTAAATGGATCACCATGTATTTTATATTATATTTGAATTACCCTTGCTTTCATTATTATCAAATCAAATAGTATGGAATTATACAAGTTATTTCACACCCTATCAGTTTTATATAAAAATCGTTTTAATTTAAATTGCACTAGAAGAACAGTAAATAATAAGCAATGCTATTTATTAGACAGAGGTAGAACAGTCTGCGCCAGCCCACTAGTGACAGAGGTGTAACCATGTGTGTAACACGGCAGACAGTCAGCCGATTTACGAGAATCTCTCCTTATTTTTTTTTTCAAGTGCAAATATAATTAAGTGTCTCATCTTTATTTCAAAGGATCCATATGTTAACGCACTGTATGTATCACAATAATTTTTCCAAATTTCCTTTTTTTTTTTCTATGAGCGTTTGCATACCTACATGCGGCAATCACGTCCTGCCTTCCATTATTATTTGTAAACAGTCAGTGCCCAGAATAAAAAATCTTGTTTGTATATTTAATGACCCTTTTCCATTTTTGTTTTTTCGATTCCTCATAATTCTTCAATGTACATAAATAATTAGGCTACACCTTTGTCTATAAAACAGATAACGGCTGCGCATAATAGGGACTATCTATCTAATAAATATACAAAACAAGTTTGTTTTTGATTGTCTCAAAACGATTTCGCGTTGCAATGCGTTTATCTAATTGTTACAACTTTTAAACATTATACATTTTTATATATTATACATTTAAAAATTTGTACAGTTCTTATAGAAGTTTATTAAATATTTAAACCAAAAATATCATATATTTTTTCACAAAAAAATTGAACGTCTATTAACAATGTTCTTTGTTGTCGGACATCCGTATATTTAATAAATAATCCAACAATTAATTATTACATTTGCTGTTATATTAACCATTCTGTAATATCCTTTATTCTCTGATATGTAATTCGATTTGGCAACATCGCAAAAATTTCGGCGGTCTCGATACATCCAAGTGGGTAGATTCAGAAACGTTAATTCAATTTCTATTCCTAGCAGCACCGACTGGACTAATGTTTTAGGTGCCAAATTTAAAAATATTTATTAAATTAAAACGTTTTTATTGACTTTTTACGATTACTCAGCATTTAGAATAAATCTTAGATGGTGTGTTACGCAATAGAAAGTTATAATAATAGGAAATAGACTATACTATATTAACATTTCAAATACGCCCGATGTCAACAGAATCACGTGAACACCTAAACCGAACAGGGCCGCATTAAGCTCGTGAATCATGCAAAAAAATAAATTTTTGAATTTGTTTGTATTTTAATATTAATAAATCTTAAAATATGTATTGTACAAAATCGAGACCAGGACTGGACTGAGTGAACAGTTTAATATATATGCTACATTTTTTAATTAATTAGAAGCCATAACAACTTACTTTCGTACATTTAAGGGTTACTTTTTAAAATAAACGTTTTTTTAGAAATCTTTTTTGGGACTATAGCTACTGACTTACTTAAATGTATTGTTCTGACTCTAATTCTGACATGCTTGAGCTACTACTATCACCAACTGCTATTACAATTGGTTCAATTTGAACCTCCATGATATTGTCTAGTTCCCACATTTTATGCACTCACTTAATTACTTTTCCATTTTTCCATTCGTGCATAATATGCTTTTTACAATCCCTTAATACGTAATATGGCTACCATTATTTAATAACTGTACTTTATGCTTAGAAAATGATAATATTACCTAAGATTAAGAAGGTAACTGAAAATCATTTACCTGACGGGTTTTTTAACCCTGTTGACAATCCATTTAAAAAGGCTTGTCTGGATGAAGCGATATAAGTATCTACCCAAACTTTTGATTTTGTATGGCCAGCGTTAATCCAGGTTTCATCCGTGTAATAAATCTTTTGGCCTTCATTTCTAAATTTTTTTTATTTTCTTTAAGTAATCCCTTCTCCACAGGACAATTTCCTTTCTACCCAGCAGCATACTGTTTTTACCCCGAGTTTGACACTTGAAATTAAGTTTTTTAATAGTTTTCAGAAAGTTGTTCTTTTAAAACTTGGTAAATTTTGATCATCATTAACCTCTTTTAAAACTTTATCGACTGTGGGGAGCTCATTCCTAAAAAAGAATTGATGCACTTTCCGTCTTATTGCAGCTTTATCGAAATATTCTACGGAATCTAAGATTTGCGTGTAGCGCTATTTTCTTTTTGGTTCAGAGAATGTTCTGTTTTGTTTATACTCCTTAACGATGTTAAACACTGTTTTACAACACATCCCAGTTCTATCTGGCACTCTTCTTTCAATTTCATGAACCACAATCCCAGGATTCTATAGCCTTTCATGTTTATTAACATTGAGGATCATTTCTTTTGTTCGGGAGTCCAAATGTCCCTTTTTGGACGTTTTTTGGGAGGTGTGAACAGTATGTTTTCGCCTTCATCCGCGGTATCCGTGGAGGACATATTATAGTTTTATCAAATAAAGCAATCCAGCAAAACGAAATTATTACCAACAATAACAACAACAAACAACACGTATGTTGTGCAATAAAACTAAACGCTTGTTCAACCAAAACCAAGAATAACACAAAGCTTTACACTCTAAAATATTTACTGTTACGCAGCCAAAGCCAATTGAGCCGAATAAAACACTGGTCAAATCGGTCATCTGGCGTTGAAGCACGTTCGTGTTTGATCGCCCAATAGCGTTGAGAGAATTGGGAAACACGTGGCTAGCACGCACTGATCACGCGCTGGTCACTGTTTACATCGGGCGTATTTGAAATGTGAATATACTTTAATTTTGTATGTTTATAAAAGTTTTAGAGATAATTTATTGTGAAATAATAATATTATTATTATTATTTATAAAGTTTAAAAATTTTGTAAAAATTCTCCTAGTTTAACAATGACATAGAGATCGCATAGAACAATTTTGAAAAAAATCTGATGAAAGATATCTTTTTTACTTACTAAAATTTTTGAACAAAACATTTTTTTCCTCAAAAACGGCTTACCAGATTTTTTCAAAATTTTCCCATTAGTTACTTATTTAATGAATATGTGAATTTTTTGAAAATTTTTAAAAGTAAGATTTATTTTTTGGTGCTGCTTTTGGAAAGGGCGGCGTCTGGCCATATCTCGAAAACTGTTTATCTGGACAATTTCGCAATTTTTTTACAAAATCTTTGAAAGAAAATACTTAAAAATTATTTTACCTTTATAACTTTTCGCTGTCATGTGATATACCACATAATTGTGTTTTCATAAAAAAAATCTATATCATTTTAAACCAAGCTTTAAAAACACTAAACAATATTTTGAAGTGTGATGTGTTTCGTTATTTTTCTGTGTTGGATGCACGAGTTTTAACGAAAAGAAAACGAGTAAATATGTTTAGTTTTAAAGAAAATTCCTAGGTAAGTCAACGCGATTATATGTGGCTTAGATACCAAAAGTCAAAGTCATTTTTTAAGTACTTTAGAACAAATCCGTTTCTTAAGAAGTCTTTACCACCCCTAGGCACACTTAATGAAGGGTTTTCAATATTAAAATTAATACCAAGAAGTATATTTTTCTCGAAAGATTGGTTAAAAGTTAACCGCGCATATACGGCAGATTTCTATGGGCGAACACCAACCTTATGGTGCGTGATGACATCTGTAATTGAATCGGTGAGTGAAAGAATAGTATATATCCAAAATGTCCATTTTGAGAAAAACAAAAGAAACTGTTTTAAAGGAAAACTATGGGCTATTCGGCCTAATTATGTATTGTGAAGTTATAGAATTTTTGTTAACCGATAATAATACATAGATAAATTTAAAAAGAAAATTATGCAAAAGATGATATTTGAAAAAAAATGACTTGCAGTTATACTGTTCTTTCACTCAATTTAAGAAAAAATACTATAAATAATTTTTTTATAGCTTTATTGATTATTATTTAACAAACTTATTTGTAATTTTTCTTCAAAATCTTCATTTTTGACTTTCCAAGAAATAATATGGTAGTGAAACTCTAGGATTTCTTCACTAAAGTAAGATGAAAGTGTCCTTAAATTGGCTATCTTCTTTACGTTAATAGGGGCAACTTCTAAGTATGCCTTTTCTAATGGCGGACATAAACGCAACGGTCTACCGCAGAGGTTTACCTATGCAGGGTGCCTGCGTAGGTTCACCGTACGATGTCACTAAAACGAATTGATTTTCGATTTTGCTCCGGTCGCCTGTGCAGGTTCAAAACACTGCACAGGTCGATTCCAAGACACGCTCCGGTCTACCTGTGCAGGCACACCTGCACAGGCAGACCTAGTATGTATGATCTGTGGGCAGACCTCTCCGGTAGATCGTAGCGTGTACGCCCACCATAAGGGTAACTGCGGGTTGGCATTAGGTTTGATCAGTTTAAAAGTGTGCGAGAGAAAACCACCTATAAAGGCACTTGTAGGAATTTCACTAGCTTTTTGTTCATCAACTGATTTGGTCGTTTTTTTATGAAATTGTTACCACCAGTTTTTAAAATCTGTCAAATTTGTCTACGAAACGACATGGCGACTGAGCAAAAAACAGTACATGCGCCGCACGTGTACTGTTCTTTCACTCAGCCGAAAATTGAACAAGCTCCCATCGCTCGTACGATGTTGGTCGGTGTATTATTCTTTCGCTATGTGATAGGCCTATGAATTTTAAACAATTTGCCTATCTCGGTTAAAATTGCCATTTTTGGCACTTGTATTGTTCTTTCACTCACCGATTCAATTGGACAAGTGAAAATTATTTTGAACTTTTTAATAGTTTGTAGAAAAGGTGTATCGCCTAACTTTGTGGAAATAGAGTAGAGCAAGAGATATAAATAGAAAGGAAATTTCTTTCTATCGATGAAATGCATTGCCGATAGACTTCTCTACGATCGATCGGAAACGTTCGGTTTTCTCTATGCTTTTATACTAACCTTTCAAAATAAACTAAAAACATTTATTTAATAATTTTACTAATTTTGTGAAAATGATACCAGCGTTTTATAATGAAATTTATGATGCGGAATAGGAAGAGCGGAGAGAAGAACTTGCCAGAGAAAGACGAACTCTAAGAAATGAAAGTAATCCATTCGAATTGCCAGATGAAGAGTTTAGGAAAATGTATAGACTGACAAAAGAATTAGCTCAAAATTTAATTGCTGAACTTGAGCCGCATATGAACCACGGGCAAAGAAATACAAGATTACCAATTGACCTAAGAGTTCTTGCTGCTCTGAGATTTTTTGCTCATGGTTCTTACCAAAAATGCATTGGAGCAAACCAAAATGTTTATGTAGCCCAGCAGATAATGAGCGACATTATCAGAGAAGTATGCAATGCCATTGAAGACATTGCCCATAGGTATATAAAATTCCCTATAAATGCAGAAGACATAGAGATAAAAAAACAAGCTTTTTGGAATGCATTCAATTTTCCCGGAATTATTGGCTGCGTAGATGGCACACATGTTGCAATAGTGAAACCAAATGAAGATGAACATTTATAATTAAACAGAAAAGGGTATCATTCGAAGAATGTGCAAATAATTTGTGATGCAGATTTAGTTATTTTAAGCCTAAATGCAAATTTTGGTGGTGCAATACACGACTCTTTCATTTGGCGAAATAGTGCAGCTAAAAATTTTTTGGAAGAAAATTATCAGAATGGTGATCACAACACATGGTTGTTGGGCGATAGTGGATATCCTCAGCAACCATGGCTGATGACTCCGATAAGAAATGCGTCAAGAAATTCGCCAGAAAGTCGCTACAATGGTGCTTTAGTTTCCGCTCGATGCACTGTAGAAAGGTGTATAGGTAAATAAAAATTTTTATGCAACTAATCATTATTTATTTAACATATTATGTGTTTTTATTAGTTTTAAAAATGCGTTTTAGATGCATTAATAAAGAGCGAGTCCTTAGGTATTCTCCATATAAAGCAGGACAAATTAAAGCAGGACAAATTATTAATTGTTGTGGAGTGTTGCACAATATTTGTGTTATGGGGAACGTTCCTTTAGATGAGGATAATGAAGAGAGGTTGAAAGAGATATTTACGAAAATATAGATGATTTGCGCAACAATGCACCACAAAATGTACTTAGTTGTAGAAGGACAACAAATAAGGCGTCAACAGCTCATCAATGCATATTTTCAGTAATTATTATTAAATTTAGTACGATTATTATTTGATTATTAATTGTTATTATTATATTATCATTATATTATTATTATTATATTTATCATTATAACACATGTTTAATATCAAGCTGGAATAAATAAATTAATATAAAGTTAGTACTTTAATATTGCAATTTATTTTCAACAGTTAACACAAAAAGTTTCACAGAAACATCACAAGTTTTCTTAAAACTAAGTAAATAAATGAACAAATAAATACTCAACAAAATACATTTATACATAAATAAAAAACCTTCTAATGAACACAAATGAAAAAATAATTCTAAAACTAATGAAAACAAAAAAAAAACACTGAATAACAGAAAAAAAATTCTTAAAACGAATGAAAACAAATAAATCACAGATTCTTTTCAATCATGTGATTAACAAATTGCTTAAAATCATCTTTAATTTTAACAATCGCAGAGGACATCACCCCTACTTTATTGTCAATTTGTTTTAAAATTTCTAATTGTTCCGCATGCATCCTATTTATCGAAACAAATCTTTTTGTTTTTTCTGTTTGGGTACATTTAAGTTTTTTCCGGTGAATCATCTCCTCTACACCCGTTTTTCTTTTTGTTGCGGTAGAGGAGGATAATGTTGATGCAATTTGTGCCAGAGGTGTTGGTGATGGTGGCACTTCCATAGCTTTATTCATTTTCCTATTTTCTTCTCCCGTTTTCTGTAAAATAAAAAATATTTAGTTCAAATGTTTAACAAATATAAGTATAGTTTGTACTTACAAATCCTAACTCGGTGTTACCGTCACCTGACACCGACCTCGAGCCATATATATTCATTAGCCGCTCTTCGATGTCTGTTAATGACGGAGCTAAAGATGGCCCACCACCAGTTTTTTGGGATTCGCTCCGAAAAGTGGCAGCCTTACTTTTCACTTTCGACTTCCATCTGCCTATTGCCTAAAAATAATGAATAAAAAAAATTACGTTATACTTTTATGCGTGTGAAATATTAATTTTAACAATTTGGATAATTTAGATACTTTTGAGTGCATTACATTTCAGTGAAAGCCTAGTAAAATATTGAAATAATTTAAATTTTTATTACCTGTTGCCATTTGGCGACTGACTTCATGCCATGGCCAGTGCTGTTCAGTTTGGAAGTTAATGTTTCCCACAAACTTCTCAATTCCGCATTATCCTCGGCTTGGTTTGCAAATGTTCGTTTTAGCAATTGAGGGTAGGTTTCAAAAAAATTCACTACTATAGCCCAATGCTCTTGAGTAGCTTTAGTATCCCGCTTCCGAATATCTATAATAGTATAACTTTATTAATGCCTAATTTGGAAAAAACTTTAATAACTTACCCATGACAATAACATTTAGATATATTTTTAAAATAAATTCAAAATACACCAACACATACAACTGACACAACAACAAACCTGAAATTTGAGGTTAAAAAGTACTTAGAAAGATCACTTTGCGTCTTTCTATTTCCTGACATTCGGGTTTGCATTCGGGGTTACCGACTCAGTACGATGATGCTTAGGCGGTGCGATTCATAATAGAGATAGAGAAATAGAAAGAAAATTTCTTTCTATTACGTTAGGCGGTACGGTCCCCGGAAGCGACAGTTGCTTATGGTCTTATAGAGCTTTGTCCCTTAAGAGTAGTTAAAATGTATTCTGATGCAGATTATATACATTTATAAGCAAGTTTATGTGTCAAAAACTGCTGGGCTTCGAATCCCAGACCAGACCATGTGGATTTTTAATTAAATTGCATGGTTCGGTATAGGATTTGATGTGTGCCGTATTAATAGAAATTCAATTTCTGTTAATATGACATGCAGATTATAAAAAATCGCCATACAGTACCGTCTCGATGAGGGTGGGTGAGATTTTCCGTGTTTTCCTCACCTGTAAGTCAAATGGCACCATCAATCATCTTTAAGTCGCCCCAGAGTGCCACGGCAAATAATAATAATAGCCGTCCTATTCCCCGCACAAGCTTAGCTTTTGGGGTTAAAATTCACTCGTAAGGGGGTGAATTAGGGAGAGTATTATTATTATTATTCTATTTCTTTTTTATTTGAATTGTCACGTAAAAGCGTGTCCGTTGTTAATAATAAAATATTTTGAATTATAAATTTTACATCTTTTTTCCAATGTTGTTACTTTGTTTATAAATTCATCATAATTTTACGTATTCATACAATTTTGATTGAAAAATTAACCATAAATACTTTTTTTTATTGAATAAAAATCAATTATAATGTAGAAATATAAGAAATGAAAAAATATCAAGGTAAATGCCATAAAAATAACAAAAATAGCTTAAATTGAGAGGCTATATCTCAGTCCGTTTTTATCCAAAAAAGCCACCTTTTTAAAGACAATTTAGTCTACTTTTTTTATACAAAACAATGCCTATACCTATCTCTGCTCAGAAATAGCAAAAAAAGTAAAAATAAAAAAAAAAACAAAAAATAGGATTTTTATTATTTTTTACATAAAAAAATTGAATGTTTTATTTGGATATTTAGATAGGGAATCGTATTCTCTACAAAAAATTTCTTAACATACCTGAATTTTATTGCTTCATTTTCGGGATATAATTAAAAAACTTTAAGGGTTGCATTTTTAATTCTATTCCCAATTTTCACCCTATACGAGTAATCCAATAATAGTACTAAAATAATTTATGTGATTAAAACCCGCAAAGGTGATAGCACCTTATTGTCCCCTTTTTGGGGCATAATCAATAGCCTAAATAAAGCACATAGTCCATAATATGACACATTTGTAAGATTTTTCTCTTTTAATGACACATTAAAAAACTTTTCATCTTATACTAACAAATAGTTAAATTTACAGTACACGATTAAGATGGCAAATCAGAATTAGAAGCGCACTGGCAAATCGAAAAATGGGATGAGTTATCTAAGTTAATGGCTGAGCTTCGATGCTTTTGTTTTAGTGATCTATTTGTGTTCACTTGTATTAACTATAAAGACTGGAGAAAAGGAGGCGAATCGGCAATGGTCAAATTTCCATCCTTCTTTTTATAAAGCTCGCAAAATTGACTGTAGTTGGCATGTCGAATAACAGCGGTGTCAATTTTCTATCTAAGTCAATGTAAAATTAAGTGATTTTATAAAAAATTGGTGAAAAGAATCAAAATAATGTGAAAAAAAGTACTTGAGTACAAGTAACATGAGTGACAAAAAACATCAAAGCAAGATTTACGTCGTTCCAGATTGTAAAACAGCATACAAATCAAATGTAAAACTAAAGAAAATACAAGAAGAAATCAATTCAATGTCTTTCTAAAGCTTTTAATGTAAGTAAAATAATGTATTTATGTCTAAATATAATATTTATTGTAAGCTAGTCACAATATGTTTCTTCTATAATATAAAATTTTATAGTCATAGATCCTGACTTACAAACAACAATAATTATACATTAAATTTAATTTACTAGAAAAGAAAATTGAGTTTTAATGTTAGATACAGAGTTGCTACAGTTATTTTTTTGTTGAACCGCAATTGTGTCATTGTATCTGTTTTTTATGGGATACTAAACGCTTAGAACAGTGGCAACATATATATCGTTCCTAGTGCCGATAAAGCACTTCCTAGAGATGATGCTAATCTATACTTTTTAGAAGATATCAAATATTATGAGACTATTTTTACTGATGGTACTGTTAGCAAAATAAAAAGGGGAAAGCTGAAATTAAAGAATGAGGTACTACCATGTACATTCCCAAATCTCCCTTTATACTTGTATTACAAAAAATAAAGAAATATCTTAACTGTATTTTATTTTCCTCTCAAAACTATATAAAGGTTCAATTCAAAAAAAAATTGCCACAAAATTTCAGTATTTAACAAACCTTTTCGAATTTGGTCATACCTTTATAATTTATATTTTATATAGATAAAATTAAATAATTTATCAATTAAAACATGCAAAACTTATTTAGAAATAAATACAACAGTATGTTCTGTGCTTTATTTTACAATAAACAAGTTTATTTTTATTATTTTGACAAAATTATGTATAATTTCCATAAGAAGCTATATATTTTAAACACCGTAATCAATACCAGCGCCCATGCGGTTAATTATAAAAGCGCAATTAGCGTACCAACAAAAAGGGAGATCATTTTAAATTTAAATTTTTGGTACTTTCCCATGGTCGAATTTTGTCTTGTTTTTGATATATTATAATAAGAACCATTTTCGACCGGTCCGGTCATGCTATATAATACCCGAAAATTTGTCGTTAGTAGTGTATAATGTGTTGTCTATATCTACATTAGTCTTGAAAAAGGAGTTGATATTCAAAGTCTATATTAACTTGGATAATTAAACAAAAAATGCCTGTTATAAGAACAAACAATTATTGTTAGACCTAAATTAATACAAGTTTTATTCAAACATGCTTATACTTTTTATTTTAATAAAAAACTTAAAAATATCTGTAAAGGCAATTAATTTTTTTGAATTCAAATCAGAGTTACTTAACCAAAAATAGTAGAAGTAAGGACATTTAAATCCGTACCTACCATTTTAGTTAGTGCAAATGCCATGCCTACCAGTTCCATTTTTGTATATCAAAAATAATTACAAATGACTTATCCTTAGGTTTCTTTATCAATGCGATAGCTGCTCTATTTATACGAAAATAGTCGAGTGATTCATTTTACTCCGCTAACGGTACGTTGATAGAGTTTCATGTGACGAAATAAAAACCTGTCAAAATATTAATCCATAAGAGTATTACTTGAAAGAAAGGGGGTTTGACTATTACATTTGAATTTCTTGACTTATTTTCTACAAAAAACCTGCTCTTGATAAGACTAAATTAGTATCATGGTTTTGGTAAAATTCTTATTTTAGTGAAGATATTTTTTTGTTAAAGCTACACTCCAAATTTTTAAAATAATAATGTTGCCAAAACCATAAGACTAATCGATTCTAATAACCTAGAATAAACTTTTTTGAGTATAATGAGTGCAATCCAAATTTCATACTTAGATCCCTTTTCTTTCATTGGCGTAGAAATTTTAAATGGGCAATTATTTAAAAAATGCACTTTGTACTTATTGACAGCATCTTCAAATGGCGCACCACTAGCACGGGGACATATCACACACCTTGTAGTGCATAAACGTAAAGAAATTTGAACTAGAGTATTTAAAAAAAATCTGATGTGTCCAACACATGACTTTCCTATCTAGTTATTATAGGCTTTTTCCGGTTATTTTGTATAACCTATTGTAGCACCTCTATAAATGTTTGGAGGATAAACTAAATATATACATTTTCCACATACATCTAACTCGAAACATTTTTCTATAGATATTTATTGAAAACGAAAATACTGAAAAATTTAAATTTAGCACTTTTCCTCCAGTTTTTCCATTACGGTCCATTTTAGAAAATTCATGTAAAAACAAAAATTATAGATATCGCAAACAACTTTTAGTTTAACAATTTTCTTGAAAATTAGAATTTTGCACATTTTGTCAAATTTCTCGAATACGGACCATTTCAGGAAAATTAGACAAAAAATAAAAATTAGGGCTAATAATATTAGAAGTAATTTTTATTTAAACAATTTTCTTTTCCAAACATAAATAACAGATATATTCCATAAAATATAAAAACGGCCTCCCATAAAGTACCCGCCAGATGTTTCGACTTTGTCCAAAATCCAACCATTTCACGCCGAAATAAAACTTAAGTTTAAAATTTAATGTTTTTTCCTTTATTCGTTTTTGACATTTTTTCAAAATTCAAAATTTACACATTTTCTCAAATATTTCGAATACGGTCCATTTTAGAAAAATTATGTATACGATAAAAATTAGAGAGAGAATTATAAACAACTTTTATTTGAACAATTTTTATGAAAAAATATTTTTTTACATTTTTCTTTTCAGTTTTCCATTTCTCCTCTCTATTATGTTATCTTGCGAATTTCAAAAAAATATATCATTTACCAAATTTTCTTCTTCCCATACATCTTCCATTATACATAAATTATGTAGAACATAACAACAAATCATAAATTTGGTAATAGTATCAACTCCCTGCAATCCTATCCTAGACAGTTGACGAAATCTTTAAGTCCAAAATTTTCAATTTTGTCTCTTGTTTGGGATAATTTTAAATTAAATTTTCTTTTATCATCTGTTAAATTTCCATAATATCGATATGGTGTCAAAAAATATGTTCTCAATGGGTAGGCTGTCTCCGAATAGGTGAAATTATTTTTCCATTGTTATAATTTTATTATAAATGAAGGACATAAAAAACACTCTGGAGTCATGACACATGGTGAACCAGTAAATACACCAAAAAAAGTTTTTCGCTGTTACGAAGGGTAATTGATGTATCATCATGTCGATTAACATAGGTGGATTTTATTTTCCCTTTTGATATTTTAATTGATATATACTCGTATGTTATAATTGGCATTATTATTGGAAAATATAAAGAATTTACTAAAAATTCTAAAAAAGTATTTTATTGTTTTAAATTAAAAAGGAACACACATATGAAAATAAAACAAACAATCATGTTATTAATCTAGTCAATGGCTTACATTGAACTAGATAATTAAGGGTATAGTGTGAGATTCTTAAAAATAAAACTATCATGTAAATTTTGGGTTTATACAGGGTGTTTCAAAAAGATATGTCATAAATTATACCACGTATTCTTGGGTCAAAAATAAAACGATTAAATCGTACTTACCTATATACAAAAGTGCACCCAAAAATAGTTACAGGGTGTATAAGATAAACATTTAAATGAATTTTTTTAACATTGCTCTTAAACCGTTTGACATATTTTCATGAAATTTTATATGACGTGTTGAAATACCATGACTAACAAAATCGAAGTAGAGGCAAAATATTTTTTTTTATTTTTGTAGAATTTTGGAAGGTGTCACCGCCCCTTTCTCTATTCAACTTTTTTGTAATATAAATTTTTATTAAAAATGGAACAATACTGAAATGCAACATATATTTGGAAACTTTTTGTCTTCTAGTATTTGTTTGTAAAATGTTTGGTTTAGACGATACAGCCACTTAAAATGACATATTCAATGTAAATTATACGTATGCAAAAATATCAAAATTCGATTTTCATTGTAAAAACTATGTAGTAAGTGTATACAGGAGGAGAATGTAATTTTGAACACCTGTTAAATTAAATGTTTTTATTTTGATTAAATTAGTTTGTAATTTAAAAATAAACTTGATTTTGATATTTTTCATACGTAGAATTTCCATTGAATATTTTTAAATTGTCATTTCAAATGGCTGTATCGTCTAAACTTTTTACAAACAAATACTAAGGGACAAAAAAGTTTCCACATGGATGTTGGATTCCAGTGGCGTTTCATTTGTAATTAAATTTTATACTACAAAAAAGTTGAATAGAGAAAGGGTCGGTGAAACCCTCCAAAATCTTACAAAAATAAAAAAAAATATTTTGCCTCTACTTCGATTTTGTTAGTCATGGTATTCCAACACGTCATATAAAATTTCATAAAAAAATGTCAAACGGTTTTAGAGCAATGTTAAAAAAATTCATTTAAATTTTTATCTTATACACCCTGTAACTATTTTTGGGTGCACTTTGGTATATAGGTAAGTACAGTTTAATCGTTCTATATTTGACCCAAGAATACGTGGTATAATTTATGACATACCTTTTTAATTTTTAAAACACCCTGTATAGAGAGACAAGACAAAAAGAAAAGACTCTCGAGTGCGGACTTAAGGTTTAGAACTTTCGCCGAGGGCGAGAGCTCTCGTTTTTTGGGACTCAAGTTCCAAAACAAAGTAAATGTGTAGAGTTAAGTTTTTTTGCAGAAATTTGTGAATTATAGGTAAATATCTTTCCAATTTCACATTTTCGTCCCGATTAACATATTTATCTTATATATATTTTTATATTATTATGTAGTTAAAGTTTAAAGTGCTGTTTATAATTGTTAATAAGTCCAAACTGTATAGTTCAATTAAATGTTCATCTAGTGTCATTATTCTTTATTTAAGGTTTGGATCAACTAGTGCTTTATTCCCTTATAATTATAATTTAAGTAATTTATTCTTTAGAATACTAGTCACTTTTGTATATATTTTTAAATATATATTTGTTAATTTTTTAATACTTATTGTTAATCTGTCCTCCCACTTTCAAAACCAGACAAATATTCCGAGCATTTGAGAAACCTCGGCGTTTATATTATCTTAGGACCAAAAGAGTCTAAAGCTAGTTTCCAAGAACCGCTTGACTATGCTATTAAAAGATAATTTTTGTTCTTTTAATTTAATTTTTTTATTATTTTTTATTGAATGGTGAATGGATGTTCCTTCTGGACTCCCTGCCCCTTTGTCTGGTAACAGTGCTGCCTTAATTCCTTAATATTATAGTAACAACAGTAGCTAAGGACCTATTAGTAGTTACAAATGGTCTTTAGGCTAGTTGGTTGTTACATATACAAGGTGCGGCACCTAAAACGAAACAGATCGCATATCTTGAAGACCCATTTTTTTTGGAGAAAATGCAAGAAGAGATTGATTTTTATTTCAAAGGGGACATCTTTCGATCATATCCTCAACTATTCTACATTCATCCCCACCCTTCTATCACTATTACCAATGAAATTGAAATAGGGAAAGTACTAAGTGTGACACATCATTGAATAGGTAATTTTATAAGGAATTTGAATGTGTGACATGTAACAGTTTAAATAAGTATATTGTCATGTAAAAGCCAAATTTAAAAATTTTATGCATAATTACCTTTGGAATAAAATTGAAATTACTACGCCTATGTTATTTAAAAAATAACGAATGTGCTAACACTGCCTGTACAATTTTTAATGAGCGACACTCAAACAAACAGGTTAAACGTAAGTACGTTTTGGAACTTATTTCAAAATTTCGACAATCTGTTTAAAATAAAAAACATCAGAATCAAAATCCAGTAAGAAACGAAGCCGTAGAGGTAGCCGTTTTAGGACAAGTTGTTGCAGATCCAACTCTTAGTACAAGAAAGCTTGCAGAATTATCTGGAGTAAGTGACCGTACCGTCAGGAGAATTTTGAAAGCCAACAAATTCCATCCCTATAAAATTCATTTAGTTCAGGAACTTAACGAAGACGATTTTGATCGCCGCTTGTAATTTTGTGAAATTATGAGCGAGCATGCTATACAAGATCCACATTTTCTTTATAACATTTGTTTTTCAGATGAATGCAGTTTTTATGTTAACGGGACTGTCAATCAACATAATTGTCGATAATGGGGCCCTATTCTCGAATGTCTATTAAAAATGTCGCATTCGCCATAATGTCTACTACTAATGTCTATCAAAATGTCGATCGACTGACACTATCCGTATTCTCAAAGACAAATAGACATTTTAAAATCGGTGACATATATGGCGAAAGGTAACATCTGACAACATTGGATAGAAACATACAATACGAGTATATTACAGCAGACAATTACTTGAAGAATCTCTTAGTAATACAAAATAATACTGAAAATACATCCAGAATATATATCTTTTTGACAAATACTAATTAGAAAGTAAAGAAAATATAAATATAATCTTTTAAACTGAAATTTCATGAGGGATTAAATAGAAAATTGGAAGTGCAATTTGATAAGAGATTAAACAGAAAGAAGAAGAAATATATTATTGTAATACAATCTAAACATTACATAAAATGTCTGTGATATAATCTTTTTACCTGCAATTTGAAAAGTAGAGCTATAGAAATTTCTTAATGACAGGTTTTAAATCTCTTGGACAAACAGGAGCAGTGTCGGATCGGGACTTTCAGTGCCTACCGGTCAGAACGGAGAAGACCCACCTATCAATATTTTTTCATGGGCCGATTTCCTGAAGAGCAAAAAAGGCCTTCTTTGCACATTGATGCTTTTTTTAAGGGTTATTTCGCATTTCTTATTCTCAAGGACACAGACTGAGGTCCACTAACTTAGGCCCACTGATTGAGGCCCAGTGCCCGAACGAGGACCCACTGCCCAAACGAGGGCCCTCTGCCTGAAAGAGGGCCCACTGCCTGAAAGAGGGCCCACTGCCTGAAAGAGGGCCTACCGGTCTTTTGCCTGTAGACCAACGGCCCAATCCGACACTGGACAGAACTAATAATTGATAAATTAGGTGAAATTGTAAATAACCATTTCATATATTTTTAAAAATAATTTGTACAATACTTATTTTAATTTTTCTTAAAAATAAATATAAACTGTCACTGTCACGCCATTCATATTATAACATTATATTTAAAAAGGCATGCGACATTACAATGTCGACTGATTGTATACCACTCACATTTTCTTTTACTATACGGAGAATGGTCGCACTGCGCAGCTTTCTGAGTGCCTTTTAAAAGGAGATAGAAAACTCCGCCATTTTGAACCCTTATTACGTGTTGCCTACATCTTGGCGCAATATTTTTAATAGGTGCGTTTTAATCATCCGCTTCTGCTTCGGAATTGTCAGTTTTCTTGTTTTAATCTGACAGGTTAAAACGACTAAACCGACAATTCCGGAAGCAGAAGCGGATGATTAAAACGCACCTGATATTTTGCTTGCTGCTGTCAGTGTCAGTGAATATTATTTTTGAAGTCACAGTTTATTGCTAAAGAATCAGTTAGCTCACTCGGACCAGTTGAAAGTTCCAAAATAACATCCACTCCAGGGATACAAATTCTGGATACGCAGAAGACTGCTGTTTTATTATAGGCGGTTGTCATATATTGTATTATCCGAGTTGCACAGTATATAAACTGAAACATTAAGATCCAAAGTGCCGACGCAGAGTGAGCGATCTGATTCTTTAGCTGTAAACTGTGTCACAGGGTTCAAAATGGCCGCGCCCTATGTTGGGCGTGTCGGACCTCTCTTTTGCCTCGTATAGTAATCAAAGTATGTGATACCACTCGACTTTATGTCTAACAACAAATGTCGAATTCGCCATTCCAGAATACGTTTTTGCGTTCTTATTCGACATTTCTTCAATGTCGCGTGTGACATTTAGAAATAGACATTCGAGAATAGGGCCCATGGTCAGATTCCAATTCAAGAGTATTTCATGAAACGCATACTCAACACCCAGAACAGTTAAACATTTGGGCTGGAATATTTGGCGATCGTATTGTTGGTCCATTATTTTAACCAAGTACTTTAAGTGAGGATATGTATTTGGAATTACTCGTAAACACCGTTGATTCACTGTTAACAGACATAATAGAAAACGATAACCGATACCTTGAAGATCACCTAATATTTCAACAGGACGGGGCTCCTCCACATTTTGCTGCAGCGGTTCGTCAGTACTTAAATGAAAACTTTTCTAGACATTGGATTGGACGAAGAGAATTTATTGAATGGCTTCCACGATCTCCTGATCTGTCCCCCTTAGATTACTTTTTATGGGGATATCTTAAAAGTAAAATATACGCCACTCAACCAGGTTCCTTAGAAGAGTTGCGTGAACGTATTATTACCAAATGTCGTCAAATAACTCCAGAAATGCTCCAAAACGTCAGACAAAGATTTAAGAATAATTTATATTCATGTATGGAAGTTAATGGACAACACTTTGAGCATTTACTTTAAAGTAATTTAGTTTTTAATTATGGGAGTTGTCCTAAATTTTTCAATTTAATTTTTATGTTCACTTTTATATTATTTTTTTATTTTTATTATGAATTGTCTATTAAATGAGTTTTACTTTTAAATGAAGTATCATTATTTAAAATACGGAAACTTTTCTCGCAAGATAGCGCAAAAATCAAAAGTTACGTAATAAACTGTCACATAGTCAAATTTCTTATAAAATTACCTTTTCAATGATGTGTCACACTTAGTACTTTCCCTATTTCAATTTCATTGGTAATAATGACAGAGGGGTGGGGAGGGATGTAGGATAGTTGAGAATATGATCGAAAGATAATCCCTTTGAAATAAAAATCAACCTCTTTTTGCATTTTCTCCAAAAAAAATGTGTCTTCAAGATATGCGATCTGTTTGGTTTTCGGTGCCACATTAGTTCCACCAGTACAACCAACGACATTTGGGAAACCAAAAATACTTTCAAATTTGGATGTTCTGTTTCTTCCAACGTATCGGTAAATGTCAAAAAGTTTATAAAAATTTTAAAAATTCTCATGTTACATTTTTGACTAGTATTTTTTATGGTGGTTTTATTGTCCACATGCCACAAAAAGAAAATACTTGTAATTCAGGCTGTATGATTGGTATCCAACCATGAGATCTATAGATTAAAAAAACTAGGATTTTTTAAGTTTTTCTTTAAGAACATTGTCGTTCTTGATAAACAAAAGTATTTTCTAAATTCTTTATCAGAATTTTTATTTATTATATCAATAAAATTATCTATTTTTCTGTTCTCCTCTCTTCCACAATAAAAATTTACCATATCATTTTCGTCACTACTGCAGTTACTGAATAGCTCGTTTGAAACAAAATTTATTAACTTAATTTTTTTTTCGATGCATTGTCACATTTAATTACTACACTGATTTTGAGTTTGAAGATAAAACTTTAGTCAGTGTATTTCAACTAACGACCTAAAAATATTGCACTAAAAAGTAACTTAAAAGTGCAAGTCGACTTGAAAACAAAAAATAAGGTCCGGTACAGTGTAATTTCATTTGAAGACATTAACATAATTAGGTCTTAAATAGTGTGCACTTAGTGGGCCTTTTGAAGAGTTAAGTTTACTTTAATGTACTTTTTGGTGTAAGGAATATGTACCTTTTTTTTTGGTAAATAACTTTTAAAGAAAGTATATCGAGTTTAAACTTTCTGATACCGTCAATTTTTTTAACAAAACAAAAACAAAAACAATGTTATCAAATTATATACTGTTTACTTCGACCCCAAATTTTGCGTCGTGATCCAACAATCAATTGTTATTGGGCAACACTGTTTTTGGTTGGTCTCTATAACGCTTGCTGTAACAATGCACGATATCGGAACTCTGTGTTCACCTGAATCATACTACAAATTAACTATATGCATGCGAATTATCATTACATTGGCAGACAAAACAGACCTCGAGGCTCAGTTGTGTATTGTTTGATTGAAAAGGTATTGCAACATTGTAAATGTATGATTTTCGAATTTGTTGCTGTCCATTTAAACGCAGTAATTAACGTTATTTTATATCAAACAATAATATTAGTATTAACTTCTTGTATATTTGACAGAAAATGTAAAAAAGAAATAAAAAACCGATTAAATCAATGATAATAAGTTAAAGACGTATTGTCCACTAAATCATTAAAACAGTAGCTTTCAGGGTGAAAAATGCCCTTTAGAGAGACTTGGGGCGTTCTGCTGCAAGTTATATAAGAAGATACGTTTATCATACAATTAAACAGTGCTAATATTGCATTAATCATCGTCATGTAAACCATAATATATTTTTTCATTTCAGTTTTGATTGCAACAGTAAATAGTAATAGTAAATTATGTGCTTAAAAAAAATTATTAAAGTTAAATAAATTTTAACTGGAACAGTCGTGGTAGGATATTCACAATAGTTTTGCAAAAAAATTGCAATTGTCAAAATGTGAACAATAATATTCTTGATCCTCAGCCTTTAACTTCCGGTTGTAATAAAAAGTAGCATTGTTAAAATACAAGAATTAAATACCCCTTTATTACCCTTAGATATAGGAAAAACCAAACTAATACAGACATAATATACATTTTTTTCTGTGACGGGAAAATAGTTTGACATTTTATCTCTCTTGTCAGGTAAAAAACTCACTTTTTATGAATTTTTTTTCTGTTTCCAGGGAAAGAGACAACACAACCTCGAGCTAAAATCTGATACTTTTTTCCCTTGTATAATAAATAACTATATTGTTCTACACCCACATGAATATTAGCTTATCTACTCACAGACTATAAAACAAAAAAATATGTTATAATGTTCAACTGAACGAATATATCTCATATCCATTTTAGGAAGTGAGAAAACTGTAGAAAATGAAATTTACCAATCACAGTTCATATTTTGGTCACCCAACTACTATTATTTTAAAATTTTAAATAGTGACAATTTCGTTAAACTAATTGTCAGTCGATTTGTTAGTTATTGAGATTAGATATACATTAAAATGAGTTATTCTTGTATAGAATCAATAATTAATACAATTTATTTCTTTATTTCATCTATAATTATAAATAATTCGTAAATATTAATAAAACTATAATAAAAAGTCATTTTATATAAATAAATTCACTGGTTTATTCGGTCAATAGTTTTTATTTATTTTTTTAAATTTTAGCACCGGCACTACATAACATATGTTTCGGAAACACTGTTCCATCACAAAATTAAAGAAAAAATAAAAACTAGTGACCGATTGAACCAGCGAACTTTTTATTTATATAAAATTCTACTACGATCAGTAAACTATCCTTATTTATATAAAGTCAATTTAATTATGAGTATTAAAACAAAAATTTAAAGCGCCTTAATGGTTTTAAGGTCTAAAGACTTACCTTCTATGAAAGGCCTGGATTCAAATCTAGGAAGGGGTTCCTTTAAAATAATGGATTATTTTCAATTAATCGAATTTTCAATTAATCCTTTATATTCGAGGGATAAACAATTAGTTTAGTTCACTCGGTTGTTTTAGATCATTCGAGAGATCGATTATTTTCATTAATTGGATTAATCAATATATCGATATAATTTAATTGATCTTCAACCTTACATTCGATTGTTATTAACTTATCGATTATTGGTAAATATCTAATAAGGCAATTAAACGATTGTCTTATATTATGGAATTATCGGGCATATTCAAAATTTTTTATTTTAAAAAACCAAACTCTCATAGGTTGTTGCCCACAAGTTGCACAACACATTTTTTTATGGACTGAAAGAAAAAAAAATCTTTATATTTCCTTTATAATCGATTATTGAATAATGGGTCATTAGATTATTTTAATAAAGCGATTAATCGAAAATATTAATAATTATGTTTAAAAAATCAAAAATAATCGATTGATAAAAAATTAATGAATAATCGAAAATAATTGATTAATAGAAAATTTTCTTTTTATTAATAAATCTAAAATACTCTATTAATGAATAAATTGAAAACAATCTATTGATAGAAAATATTCAATTATAGAATTTTCTTAAAAAATAACTGATTATTTAGCCCTTCCCTAAATATAACTAGGGGTGGGAAAAACAATCGTTTAGTCAGTTAATTTTTATCTATAATATATAATCAATTATTTTTGATTATCGATTAATTCATTATTTTAGATTATTGGATATTTTCGATTTATGGTTATTTTATCGCTTACTTTTGATAAATTAATTATTTCGAATAATCGATTAATTGGATATTTTTGAATAATCGATTATTTTAGATTAATCAATTATTTTCAATAAATTGATTATTTTTGAATATTCGATTATTTTCGACTAATCGATTATTTTACATATATCAATCATTTTTAATTAAATGATTATTTTCGATTACTCGATTATTTTTGACTAATCGATTATTTTCGATAAATCGATTATTTTCAATTAATCGATTATTTTCGATTAAATGATTATAATTCAAATGAAAGTCTTAATGAAGCAAAAGTCATAAATACATTTTTTGGAATATATGTATAACGCTGAATTGGCAATTTAAGCCTGTAAACAAATTGTAGCCTTGTGATTTGTTTTCAGAATTTTTCGGAAATCGATTAATATTATTTCGTATGAAAATATATTATTTTCTACGATCACTATTGATCACTATCCAAAATTGATGTTTTCCGCGAAATGACATTAAGTGACATCGTTTTCGCTCGCCTAATTTAAATGAGATATAATCTAATAATATTTTTTTAACCGACTTCAAAAAAGGAGAAGGTTATCAATTCGTCGCGATATTTTTTTTTTATGTATGTTCAGCGATTATTCTTTAACACGGTGTCCGATTTTAATGATTCTTTTTTTGTTAGTAAGGGGGTACCTCAAGGGTGGTCCCATATAAATTTGGTTAAGATATGGTGATGGCATCTGCACGTTTTTAAAGTCGGTTTTTTTAATTTTTAATTTCTAATACTTGTTACTAAATTTGTACGTAGTTTTGTTTTTTAATTTTTTATCCAAGTTAACATTGACTTTGAATATCAACTTCATTTTTCATAATTAACTTAGATTTAGGCAACACATTATACACTACTAACGACAAATTTTCAGTTTTTATATCTAATACTTAAAATAATGAGCACAAAGTTCGTTGCCACTTTCGACAGATTGCCGCGCTTCGCTACACGTCGCTGCGCGTCGCGCACTTTCTATCTTAAGCGGCAATTATCACTTTTCGCTTTTAATACACAAATAGCTATTTCAATATAGGTAGACCCAGAATTTTATGGATATTTTGTATATTTTTAAAATCATACTTTTAACATTTTATACAAACTGGCCATAAAACTGTCTATTTATAATTTTTATACTAACCTATGAAAAGT
The DNA here is from genome assembly GCA_927349885.1 of Psylliodes chrysocephalus. Classification (NCBI taxonomy): domain Eukaryota; kingdom Metazoa; phylum Arthropoda; class Insecta; order Coleoptera; family Chrysomelidae; genus Psylliodes; species Psylliodes chrysocephalus. The sequence goes on from OV651817.1 coordinate 40,379,385, forward strand.
TAATCTATTAATTTTTTTGCTTATAAGCATTGCCAGAGCATGAAAGAATTATATCTAGGCATTACGCACTTTATAAACCTTTTAACGCTCCATAACCATTTAAACACAAATAAAAATTTAATTTAAAAACAAAAATGACACTAGAAAGATAACCTATAAAATTGATAAATTGCACTTACAGTAATGGTGGACTGATCCCACTTTGCGCTCACACATGTCGTATTCCCAGGTAGCCATATCAATGGTTACATACCTCCTATTTTACAAAAAGAACTATATTTAACATCTTAAAAGTATAAATAAGTATACTCTACTTTTCTAACCGGTTTAGTTAATCTTCCAGATCTAGTTGTATAGTAGAATCGCAATCGACATGGTGTAATAAATCAAAATTTTATGGATGTTTTACAGCACAGGTGGCTTAAACAAAGGGGGTTATGATTGACAACCTGCGTTATTTTTAACAGGTCTGTTATTATATAAACACACAGAAATTACCACCTGTTCACAAATAACGTGTCTGTTAAAAATAACATTACTTGTCGATCATAACCCCGTAAAGCTGTGATTTTAAACAGCCGGTAGTTATAAAATGTGTTGATATTAGAAATTTTACCTGTTCCGTCCGGTTTTGTGGAACGTAACAATGGGCTCTCCTTATTTTAATCCCTTTTAAAACTCTGATGCGCACAAGGTTGGGTAAATTAGGAGATATTTGTTTGTATTATTATTTTTTTGTTACTATTTTAAACTAAAATAATTATAATTTAACCGCCAGGGTGCTTATTATAGGTGAGTCCCCTCGCCACCCACTCCTTCTAAACATTTTTTTTGGGTTGGCTAGGGCCAATTCGTTGTTTTTTGTGTTTTTTTGGTGGTAACATATCAAAAACTTGGTAAATTCAATATTTTCATCACTTTTTTGATATGCTCCGGTTTTGCTTGAGTTTTTGCAGTCTTGCACGCCTTTGAGTTTTTTTTGGTGGTTTAGTTTCTAGCAGCGTTAATTGGGTGGTCTCAACGCCGTGCCGCCAAACCCTACTCCTTTTTTATTAATATGATTATAACATTAAGATATAAAATAGATATTTGAAGAGGTTAAGTGGTGTGTACACACTGGGTAATAAGAAATGAATCGGGAGTATTTAAAGTGTGTAAATTGAGTTTTATTGTTAAAACTCTGTAAAAATTTGTCTAAGCGCTTTCGGCCTATTAGGCCATCATCAGAGACTCTACAAATAATCAACTCGCAACAATACTAAACAATAAATAAAAAAACTTGAACACTTACTCGTCAAAAACTATAGAAGAGACTTGAAAAATGCACTAAGCTAAAAAGGACAGCAACAGACTTGTCCCAAGTCACCACCATAGCGTGTAGCTAGGATAATTGAACATAAAAGAACCACACCGAACATGTGGTAGATTTTTAACAAATGAAGTGGGGGGTTCATCCAAAAAAGTAGAACAGAACACTCCAAACCATTTAAAGGAAAAGATACTGCTGGTCTTCAACATGAAGACAGCCAGATTTTTCCAGTTGCTATCATGAGGCGGAGGGAGGCAAGTTCGGGCACAAAAAATAGTAGGTACACGATATTTTTGAGAACGTGACCTTCTTGACAGTTTCCAAAAAAGAGTGACAATTGACATTTGACAATGAAGTTGTCAAGAAAATTGCCAACTTAAGAAATTGAAATGGATTTCGTGAAAAATTATCAAAAGTTGATATTGAAAATGATAAAAGTGGGTTGGTACCACTGATCTAGCAAGATGAAGTTATGGCGGGACTTTTAAATTATAAACTTAGAGGATTACCCATTGCTAGGCCATTGGGTTGTCTGTAGAAAGTTTTATTAAAAATAAAGAAATCTTGGTCAGACAGACTTTGAGTAAATTCAAGATAATATTAATAGATTAAAGGTTGAAGTTATTTTTAGTAAGAAGGTCCTTGATAATAGGAAAAATTTCCTCTCTGGGAACATTAGTGAATAAATTGCTAACATCAAAAGAAACTAACTTAGCTTCAGAACTTAGATTTATGTTTTTAATTTTGTATCTTCCTTTGCAAAATTTTTCAATAACTTCCTTAACTCTTCTCTTAATTATATACCCAAATATACTGTTTTAAATTCAATTGATCTAGTTAACAAAATTAAAAACATAAATCAAAGTTCTGAAGCTAAGTTAGTTTCTTTTGATGTTAGCAATTTATTCACTAATGTTCCCAGAGAGAAAACGTTTCCTATTATCAAGGACAGTTTTACTAAAAATAACTTCAACCTTCATTTTATCAATATTATCTTGGATTTACTCAAAGTCTGTCTTGACCAAGATTCCTTTATTTTTAATAAAACTTCTACAGACAACCCAATGGCCTAGCAATGGGTAATCCTCTAAGTCCTTTGTTAGAAGACTTATTTCTAGATCACTTAGAAATCAAAAAAAATTTGAATGATCCCCCTAACAATCGAATTTTACACTGGTACAATACGTTGATGATATTTTTGCTATTATGAATTGCAATTTCACTGAGATAGATGATTTCTTACTTTATATCAACAACATCCATCCTAAAATCAAATTCACAGTTGAGCTTGAAGTCAATAAATCACTTAATTTCCTAGACCTTTCTATTAGTCGTCGTGATAATAAACTTGAATTTGATATCTATAGGAAACCTACTCAAACTGATCATTTAATTAATTTTCACTCTAATCAATCTTATCAACACAAGTTATCAGCCATTTACTGTTATGTTCACCGTCTCCTCAATTTACTTTTATCTAATCATAATTTTAATAAAGAAATCATTGTTTTAAAACAATTAGCCTTTAATAACAACTACAATCCTTCCATTATTAACGTGGTTATTAATAAGGTCAAACTAAAGAAAAGGTCCCAACTTGCTTTTAATCCTACTAACGATCCTCCTGCAAATTTTAAATACTTTTCACTACCTTATCTCGGGAAAATTTCCAATGATGTCGCTGCAATTTTTAAGGATTGCAACAATATTAAAATTGCCTTTAAAAATGTTAATTCGATTAAAAGCCAACTACCACATACTAAGGATGAAATCAAATTGCCACACAAAAGTGGTATCTATAGATTAAGCTGTAACGACTGCAATACGTCTTATATAGGAAAAACTGAGAGGAAACTCCACATACGAGCTGCTGAACACACCAGATATCCAGATAAGTCTATTTTTGGACATCATATTAAATTCAATAATCCTAATTTCACTTCTTCTGAGAATGTCACTGTTCTTCATAATATTTTTAATTGCAACTTTAAATTAAATCTGCTCGAAGACCTTGAGATACACAGAGTTTAATAAAACAAATGTCACGTGTGTTAACACTGAAATACATCTCAATAGCAAAGTGCCTCCTCTCTTTAAGAGTATAGGCAACGGTTGGTCTAAAGTTACCTAGCCAGCTTCGCCATGAATCTTCTAGCAGCGGAGTTGATCTTGTCTTCTTCGGCGATTGCTGATTTCGTGACCAGGACGGGTTTTCCTCCTCTTTTAGCTGGAAAAACTGGTCTGCCTGCAAATTTGGTTTCACTGGGGTCGGCATGCTCAATTCTGTTGTTTTTAGTCCGGCACCTTTTAATTTCTAATAATTTTTATAAAAAAAAATATGTTTTTCACCTTCATTCACTGTATATTTTTTAATGTTATTTAATCATTGTAATCTTTTGCTGTTTATAATTTAAAAGTCCTGCCATAACTTGATCTTGCTAGATCAGTGGTACCAACCCACTTTTATCATTTTCAATATCAACTTTTGACAGTTTTTCACGACATTCATTTCAATTTCTCAAGTTGGCAATTTTCTTGACAACTTCATTGTCAAATGTCAATTGTCACTCAGTCTTTTTTTGAAACTGTCAAGATGGTCACGTGTACCTACTATTTTTTGTACCCCAACTTGCCTCCCTCCGCCTCACGATAGCAACTGGAAAAATCTGGCTATCTTGATGTTGAAGACCAGCAGTATCTTTTCCTTTGAATGAATTGGAGTGTTCTGTTCTACTTTTTTGGATGAACCCCCACTTCATTTGTTAAAAATCAACCACATGTACGGTGTGGTTCTTTTATGTTACAATTATCCTAGCTACAAGCTATGGTGGTGACTTGGGACAAGTCTGTTGCTGTCCTTTTTAGCTTAGTGCATTTTTCATGTCTCTTCTATAGTTTTTGACGAGTAAGTGTTCAAGTTTTTTATTCATTGTTTAGTATTGTTACGAGTTAATTATATTGTTACAGCTCCTTTTTATTCTCTTTGTAGAGTCTCTGATGATGACATAATAGGCCAAAAGTGCTTAGACAAATTTTTACAGTGTTTTATTAATAAAACTCAATTTACACAATTTAAATACTCTCGATTTATTTCTTAAAATAGATATGCTTACCTACTCTAGAAGATCAGGAAACCTGAAAGTCTCTCAATCACTATATTCACTTGATTAGTTATTATTTACTGATAATATTAAAGGTGGCACTGTAATATCGACATATAAGATTTTGTCTGGATTCCACATCTTTTCTTCTTCCTTTAACACATGCTCATTTGCTTTTTGCCAATTTTCCTTCGTAAAGCAATATGAAGGTTTCTAACAATGCTTCTACATCTTTTAACTAAAATGTCGACATACATATGCTTTAACTTGTGCCCATATCAGTTCATTAGGATTTAGTTTCAGTGACGCACAACATCAATACCATGTGTTCATCCACTACATAGCGTACTGTAGGCTTATTTCATTTAATAATTTCTAGTATTTCTATTGTTACTGATTTTTTTGGAAAGTTAATATTTCTATCTGTTAAGCCACTTAATGATATCTTTTTTCCATGAACTATTTGGCACACGTCAAATTAAACGGAAATGGTAACTAACGTTATCCATAACTATAAGTAAATCCTTTGGTAAATGTTCTATCATGTGCTGAAAATTTTCTTCAAAAACACAGGCGTTCATATCTTCATGGTAGTCTCCGGTTTCATTAGATTGAAATAATAAAGAATCATGTTTTGGAAACCCGTCATCACTTCCAATATGAGTTATAATTAGACGTCGTCCTTTACCGGAAGAAACCTTCAATCTTGTAGATAATCCTTCCAAAAAAGCCTGTCGTGAAATTTGAATGTTTGTGTCCTGCAACATTTTGCTAACTGTAACCTTTAATCACCCAAGTTTCGTCCAAATAAAATATGTTTTGCCTTCTACACGTAATTCAAAAATGATTCTAAGGTATATCGTTCTACAACAAACAACTTCATCCTAATTAATAAGTGCTGCTTTCCTGTCCTGTTTATCCTACTTAAACTTCAAATCTATTAGAGTTTCCCGTAGTCTTATCTTTCCCATTTTAGGAAAATAAGAATCATTGTTGATTGCGTCCAAAATCTTTGCAAGTGTTGTTATTTTTTTTTTAAATAAAATTCGTGATCTTTTCTTCTTATTCTGCTTTTAATTTGTTTAGTAAATTCCACTTTTTTCTTGCCTCCCGCATTTTTCTTTGGGGGTTTACATCTTTACTTTTTAATTCACTTATAACTTTATATATTGTTGATTTGATTACACCCATCATATTACTTGTCTTTTCAACAATATCGTCAACAGAAAACGAATGGTTTTCCATTCTTAGGCAATTATAAACATTGCTTACAAATATTTTCTAGTTAACTGACAACGCACACTTTTTTATACTTTTATACGTTTTACAGATGTAATCTTTGAACTTGGACCACACAGAAGTTTTCAATACTACAGTCACTATTAACCGAAAATAATCACAACTTCTTACTATCATAGATAATATAAAAGCCTAATAAAACAGGGTAGGTAATATTGGGAAATGATCAAGATACTAATTGCAAATGCCTATCTTATCTTTATACCAAATCCTAGGTAGGTAACCATCTAATAATCCCATTCCCTTGATATCATTTTGGTTGTTTTATGACATTAGTAATAAAATAACGATTATCCTTTAGATTATAGATTTCTGTATTGTAAGTATTTTTCCCATTTATATTTTTATTACAATTATAGTCATATTTATAGATTTTAAATCCTTAGATTACTTTCTACAATCTAAGCTGAAACCTTTCTCTCCACTTGTCATTAACTTTCACCTTGACATCAAAAATTTCCATGAAGTCAATGATGAATAACGATTTAAACAATTTAATGTAGGTATACCAAATAGTCTTGAAAAATATTTGTTCTATACCTTGCTGTTAATTTACTCAAACAGATAACTCTACCATTTACATAACAATTGCAAATAACCCAAAAAACATTTTGTAAAGTACCTACATACCGAAATAATACTCAATAATACAAATTCAAAAAAATATATAAAATTTCCTGATCTGACAGATTTATACTCCATGTTGATTGCGATTTTACTATTATCTCTAACCTATTAAGATTTGATAATGTGTTACTGGTACATTGACAACGGTAGGTATATCGGTATCTGTCCCATTTGGTACCACCATAGTGATTTTATACAGTTCAGGTAAGTTAGGCAAGTTATCCAAAAATATTTCAGGTACAACGGTGTTATCTTTTCCATTTTCGAGCTTTGCTTTAATTTTCCTAATTATTCCAGTGTATCTTCTGATACAATGTTCATTCTCTGTTTAAATAAAAACTGATCTTGTGTTACCTGGTATGGCATAGGTGTTGCCAATTTTAATTGTTTTCAATCATTCTTACTAAATATGACTTTCATCTAAACATGTGATTTGGATGCCAGGGTTGATTTAAGTAAAGTAGTAGCATTTGTGATATTTGAAAAGTTGTCGATGCGAGTTTCATTTTTAAACATTGATAAAACAAAAAAAATTGGTTTTTAAAAAAACAATAGATACACAAGATAGGTTTCAAACGAAATGACATACAATTTGTATTAATATTTTTAAAATTGTGTAACTGTACAATACGACTAGATTGAGATGGCAAGTCAGAATTAGATGCGCACTGGCAAATCTAAAAATTGGAGAAGTTATCTAAGTTAATTGTTAACTTCGATGCAATTGTTTCATTGATCTATTTGTTTTTACTTCTGCAGTGTTCCCAAATTTTTCTTTTTTAAATTTTTGCTAGTGCACATCTAATTTTGACTTAAAGCTTTGAAATAGCCATTTGTATATTAGGAGCGAAAAGAGGTAACATTTCTTCTACGATCACACTTTTTTAAAAAATTGATATAAAAACTTAAAATTTGTCGTAAGTAGTATATAATGTGTTGCCTATACCTACAATAATCATTAAAAAAGCAGTTGATATTCAAAGTCCATGTTATCTTGTATAATCTAATAAAAAACATGTAACTACTTACAAATAACTTAAAAATCATTTATTAAAAAGACATATTGTAATTTAAATTAGGCGAGCAAGAAAGCATTCACGTTTTACGCTCGGCGAGCGACAAAGCTGTCACTTAGTATCAGTTCGTTGAAAACGTATATTTGTGAAGAAATTCACAAAATAAATTGATTAATTTTTTACGATAAAAATGGTTTTAAATGTTTAAATAAATTTTTGTTTTGTGTCATATAAAGTGCTTTCATTTCAAAACCAGCCAGTCAAAATAATTTTATTTTATGTACATAAATTTAAGATAAACAAACCTAACTACCTTTTATTGACAAGGAGACGAATTGTCATATAAAATTAGTTTTTAGAAATCCAACTCTCTAAAGTCCGCAGCTACCCCCTATTTTTTTAAATAGCAAGTAGAGTCAATTAACACATTATTTAAAAGTTAATTTTTAGGGAATTTAGCAATATGACTATTGCAGTACTTTTGATTTTAACTAACTCTAGCGGGATAAAAAACTTTTACGTATTTGAATTAATGCATTAGTAAATTAATACAAAAATATAACAAAACATATTTTAATGAAGCATGATCCTTCATAATACAAAAATTATGGAGATCTCTAACGTTAAGATATACAAATTTTAATTACAATTAAATAAAATAACAATTTTAAGCTACCATTAAATACCCAATATAGCTTTCAAACATAGTTTCATACCCAGTACGTTATTTATCCCTCTAGATGGCGCTAATCAAAACTAATCTTTTAATTTGTATGTTACTTGACCATACATACTATTTCAAAAAAAATAGAGACTTGCTGCGGGTTAAATTTTTGGGCTTGCATGCATGTTATATAACAATTCGTCCCCTTTCGAATGCCGGTGCCGAGATTTTGATTCTCCTAAAGCTGCGTAAAATCAAAAGTCATGACGGGCTGATGGTTTTGAAATGAAAGCAATGTATATCAGTAACAAGTATACCAACACAACAATTGTAGATAAGTGAGTTTGTAAATATGTTTTTCAAAATGGTCACTACAAAAAATGTGACGAGTCCTATTCAAGTTACCTTTTTCACAGTTTGTTAGGTTAATCCGTCCATCCACATATTATGGGTACTTAACCAACCAACAGAAAACTACAGTCGAGATTTAAAATAAATGGTTTCTTACTTAACTTATTTACGTACCTATTTCTATAGTTATAATTAATAATAAATAAATATTCAAATAAATGTTGATGTTGTTACCTTTTGAAAATCTGAATACTTTATATTCTTCCTTTTACTCATGATTTATCTCGTATACACAGGAAAACTAGACACAAACAAACTTTTTTCTAAGAATGTACACAAAGCAAAATGCCACTGCCGGTCCTGATTTTGCTGATCGTTACAGGAATGTCTCTCTCTCTCTGTATTTTGCTGTTATCTGTAGTAACTAGGTAATCTGTCATACCGTCATATTGACCTTTCCAATATAATAGTTGCCTTGCACATCGTTATCAACTTTGTCCGGCTTGAACGTTTATTAGCATATTTTAATTTGGTATTTTTAAACTATAATTTTGTACCCTTTTAGAATTACATCTTCTTATTAGGCCTATTCTAAACTAAAGATAAAATAATACTTAACAGTTTAATACCCATTTTATATATAGCTCTTAAACAATTGTTGTAATAGTACTAGGTATCTGTCAAACCAAATTAACTTAGTTTTAAAAGTAGAATGTCATTATTTACCTTCTCAAATGGTTTTATAAAGTTTGTAAATATTTGAACAAGTTCAATTTTGTTTTCAGGTACTTCATAACTGGTACATGTCAAATGCCATGTGCCTCGATAACTCAACTAGTACAGCATGGACGGCCACGGTCCGAAGGTTTCAGGTTCGATCCCTTTTTTTAATTCTTAGCTTTTTAGTTTTTCTTCGGTTTGTTTTCAATTTGCGAACATGATGGTTTATATTTCATAATTTTGTCGGGGGAATTGGTGAATATTTATTTTTATATTTCCAAAATAGTATTTCAGTTTTTCGGATCTCAACCGATTTTTCTCAGTTCACTTTTATTTATTTCATTTTATGTTTACGGCGGACCGTACTTGAAAGTTTAACACTGGTGAACGACTAAAGGATCTTACAAATTGTTTTCAAAAAGAACTAAGGGAGCTGTGATGAAATTAGAATTTGTGTGTTTGCGCCAACGAGGGCAAGGGTCTGAATCTAATTGACTTTTAATCTACGAGTTTAAATGCCTCGATAGCTCAATTAGTGACAAATTGGACGGCCGCAGATTGAAGGTTCCAGGTTTGAACATTGACCGATACACTCATTTTTTCTTTAATTGTCAGCTTTCAATTTTTCTTTGGTTTGTTTTTACTTTGGACACATAGGGGTGTATTTTTAATAATTGTCTAGAGATAATTGGGTATTATTCATTTTCATATTTTGTAATATTATATTGACACGTTGGGCTTCAGTTTGCAATATTACCCTGACACTTTGCACTTTTGTAATATTATTCGTTACCCTTATAATAAATGTTAATTTCAAAACACTTATAGAGATTTTTACTAGCTCAGTGAAATTTAATAACAAACGTTACTTACCTTTAAAAATTAAAAAAAAAAATAATGAGCACATACTTTTCTCTGTCGTGAATTCGGCTTTTCAAATAGACAATTATTTTAAGGATAGTAATCTTTCTAGGAAATGTTGGGCACCAATAATTCTCTTTTTTATTTTTAAAAGCTAGTGAGAATTATAAATTCTAGCTTTATCAATAAAAAGAAGTGAATAAAAATTATACAGAATTTAGTGAATGAAAAAGAATTTTTTGTGACCTTTAAAAAATAAGATTCAACATATATACTTATAAAAATTAATGATTTTATTTAAAAAAAGAAACCTTTTCGAAAACAAAAAATTCACAGTTATCAGGTATTAAATTGTGATTCGTACATAAATAATTCTAGCTAGTAATTACCACATTTTACTTTGTTAGCTAACCATTTCTAGATAGCCATAGGTAGTTGAGATTTCTGCCCTTCGAAAACCAACGACTTTGTCGGTTAATCTTTCTTCTTATAAAGCTTCGAATTGTAGCTGTCGCTTTTTCAATCAACTAACTTTTCACAAGAGATTTCTGCTCCTCGGGAACCAACGTTCCGATTACAGCGGTTGAATTATGGTTTTATGGGTTTATGACGTTATGGCTTTCTAGCTTATGTGGCTTATGGATTTATGGCTTATGACGTTATGGCTTATGGCTGATTCCATTCGTTTGCTAGACAAAAATGGATTTTGTTTTTCACGTGGTTCTGTACGATATATAAATTTGAAACATCTACTTTTTTTTTTAAAAAATGAACCAATCAGATAATAAAAACTAGTGACTATACATATTGTGCCGTTCTAGCAACCTGAATAAATCATAAAAATATATTTAACTTTACTATTAAAAAACTAATAATTAACAAAAGGTTTGAATAATATTTCTACTGAGATATTTAATAAAGACATTATATACTTTTTATTTTTACCACTTTAACAGCCAGTGCACCACCGATATGATAAAAAGGTAATAATAAAATGAAATTTACAAATCTAATTTGAGATCGTTTGGTTAGTGGTACTCCCACTTCAAGAAATTTCCTTTTTTTTAGAATATGGTGTTTGGCGATAATTGAATTATTCCGGATGGCACACATTTAAAATAACATTTTATAATTAGACTTTTAAAATGTTACACCCCCGATAACCGATTTAGGAAAATTTGTTACTGAAGACAGAATATTTTCCGACTATGTATAATGTCATTACTAAAATCTTTACAATTGTAGAAGAAAAAATTACCAATATAAAAACATTACAATTGTTCATTTACCAATATAAACATATAATGTGACTGAAATTGAGAAATAATTATGTTAAAAATAAAAAATATTGAAATTTATTTAGGGTAGAAGAAAAGGTATATATATAGTACGTATAGTTATTCGTCAAAATCGATTTGTTCGACTAAAATACACTCCCCCCATCCTACGGAAAAAGGTTAAAATTTTCCAATTGAAATTAAAGTTATAAGTCAAAAAGTATTATTATTATTTTTAATGTAAAAGATAAAGATATAAACATAGATATATGTATAACATAGATATAAAATAGATAGATAGAAATTAGTTATATTTTTGTAAAAAAAAAAAGATAAAGAGAATATAAGAAATTAGAGAAAGAAAAAAATTAAAGAAAGAAAAAAATTAGAGAAAGAAAAAATTACGGAATTAAAGAAATAACATAGATAAGAACTTAAGACAAAATTTAGATATTTTTGAAACTTTCAAACTGACAGAGGTTATTTAATCTCCGCCCTCATATGGGTCTAATGAGATGCTTAACTATTCGTTAAGTTATATTTAATTAAGAATTGAATTTAAAAAAATTGGCAGGAAATCGACCATCAATTCCTTTCTCTTCTTTTTCTTTAATGTGTCGAATATAATAATAAAACATGCACTCCGCGACATCATCCTCATCTTTCATTTTTAATTTAATTTTACGAATGTTCTAGGTGTACGGTTGCATGCTCGTGAATTTTCTGGGTCAGTGGCGAATAGCGCCTCGTGCGTCTACCATTCGTGTATACAAAATGCGTCGTACGAGGCAGTCGGTTCGGCCTAGGCTTGCCTCATAAGCGTATGTACTGATCTGTACCCGCCTTTATATCTGTTTATGCGAAATTATTTGGTCACTTTACTACTTACACCTTATAGCATATAATACTAGAGATATCATTCAATGTATTTTGTTATGTATAAGCGGGGTCATCACTTTCAACGTGAGGGGAGAGGGGTAGGTACTCCATTCTCAATGTCGTACGGTTTGAAAGGGTTTGTATTTTTATTTACCATTTATCCAGTGTAATGTCACAATAACTAATAATTTAGATAATTTGTTCACATGATTATGGGCCGTTTTCTTCACCTCTGAGTAAAGTTACACGTATGTTTACTTGACAGAGTAGAGAACAATAGCTTAAAGTTTAATCAGCAAGTAGTTATTGAACCTTATTCCAAGGTGAAAAGACTGGCACTAAGAGAAACAAATTTAGTTAACAATATTTAGTGTTATTTTTATTTATGTTAAGTTTTCGTTATACACTGTATTATATACATGTTTTACTAAAAACGACTATATGTTCGTTTAGGGTTGAATTTTTTTTTTTTAATTGTAGATATAAGTTTTGAAACTGTATGTTTTCAAATGGTTTCGTGGCCACACATTATTTTTGTTTATTTTAAGTAGATAATTTAGGAACTGAATTTTTTTATAGAGCGAATAAAAGACAAGCAAAAACAAATAACAATAATTTATTTTTATTAATAATAATAATAATAAATGTACATATTTTATAATAAAATTATTAATCAATGTAATCAAAACATAGTTATTGGTTGTACCTAGATGTAATGTATGTGTGTAGAAGTAAGTTTTTTATAAAACACAAAAAACGAAATAAACATTAATGCTACCGAATTCCCATGAAATTTATTTATTATTTATTTAGTACACCACTCAACAGTTAAACGAATTGCATGTAGAGTGAGACGAATACAAAAAAAATAAATCGTATCATACACATTTTCAGGTGAAAAAAGTTAAATTTGACTTGCTATATTAGAGTATAAAACATTTTAAAATTATGACACAAAACTTACATACTACTAATATATACCCAATAGATACAATATACACATACAAAAGATAATATAAAATACAGTAGGTGTCCTACTATGCGTAATAGACGTATGTATGTATTAACTTTACAAGCAAAGCACAATAGCTTCTTTTACTTAAACTGACTGAGTTTGTTGAAACTTGCTAGAATCTTCTTTTGGACAAGAACTAATTTTCTATCAAAAAATAAATTTGTTTGAATTTTTTCTCAGGCCCTGCTTCCCTGAAATTAAAATAATGTTTGATTATGTGAGAAAATATCTTATTTGACTTTAAAAAATCTTTTTTTTTTGTAAGTTCTCTTTCTTCTTTAGAAGCAGTTAGTTTAGATGAGTGGGAGCTTACAGACATTGTGATTTTAGGTGATTAGTGATATTTTAAACAATTTTTTGTCTTTTAGAGGGAGTTAAAGATTGGAGTTCCCTGTTTTGCTTATTTTTATCCCTACAAATGAAATGTACATAAAATTTATTGTGATGTTATATTAATGATACACATTTTATTAAATTTTATAAGTTCTAAAGGCTATTACCAGCACCTATTTGATGTTTAAAAATGTAAGAGCTAATTATACCTTTTCATTAGCCTTTATCTTTCTTTTCGAACTTCAAAATTCTCAATGTTGGCCTGTAAACCATAATGTAATAATAATACTCAAATATTTACCATTTAACAAAATAAGAAAATAAGTGTGTTTCGAAAGTTTATATTGAAAAAACTTACACAATTCTAAAGCAAGGTACAGGTACAGCTTTTGGTATAGCTCGTATAGCTCCTTTTATTAATCTATTGCTACCTTCATATACCTTCTTATAGTCTAAAAAATTTAAAAAAATTTTAAGAAAATTTTAAAATGTATTTAATAATATTTTGTAGTTGTAGTATTTTATCCATAATGTTTTATAAATAATTGTTTTTATTTTGTAATTGAGTTTTATCATTTTGTTGTTTAAAAAATGAAATTCATGCCCACGCTCAGGTACCTAATCCTTTTGTGGGTGTTTTAATTTTTATTTACATACATTATGCATTGAATTGTTTTTACTAAGTATAATTCGCAGTTACTTGTAATTATTTGTGTGTGAATAAAAATTTTTAATATTATTATTATTATTATAATGTTCAGTTGAAAAATCTGATGTGTCCAACACATAACTTTCCTATCTAGTTATTATAGGCTTTTTCAGGTTATTTTGTACAACCTATTGCAGCATCTCTATAAATGTTTAGGGGATAAACTAAATATAGACATTGTCCACATACATCTACCTCGAAACATTTTTCTATAGATATTCATTGAAAACGAAAATACTGAAAAATTTAAATTTAGCACTTTTCATACGGTCTATTTCAGAAAAATCATGTATAAACAAAAATTATAGAGATCGATATCGCAAACAACTTTTAGTTCAACAATTTTCATAAAAATCAGAATTTGGCACATTTTGTCAAATTTCTCGAATACGGACCATTTGAGGAAATTTTTACAAAAAACAAAAATTATAGATAATAATATTAGAAGTAACTTTTATTTGAACAATTTTCTTCTCTAAACATAAATAATAGATATATTCCATAAAATATAGAAACGGCCTCCCATAAAGTACCCCCCAGATGTTCCGACTTTGTCCAAAATCCAATCATTTCATGTCAGGCCGAAATAAACCTTATGTTTAAAATTTAATATTTTTTTTCTTTATCCGTTTTTGAGTTTTCTTCAAAATTCGAAATTTACACATTTTCTCAAATATCTCGAATACGGTCCATTTTAGAGAAATTATGTATAAAATAAAAATTATAGAAAATTATATTACAAACAAATTTTATTCGAACAATTTTTTATAAAAAATAATTTTTTTTATATTTTGTCAAATTTCTCGATTACGGACCATTTTAGGAAAATTTTGTGTAAAACAAAAATTATAGATAATTATATTAGAAGTAACTTTTATTTAAATAATT
>OV651817.1:40396933-40556933 GCA_927349885.1 Psylliodes chrysocephalus
AATTGTATCAACCAACCTTCATCAGAAGCTAAGCCAATTAAATTCTCTCTCCATGGAATACTATTGTGGTCAAAAAATTTAATGATTTTTCTATAAAGATCATCTGATGTAGCTCCTTGAAAAGGTAGCGAGGCAAGAAAAGTGTCAATATTTCTGAAAAATAAATAAGTATAAGAAATTTCAAAATTCTAATATTTTTTTATAAACTTACCTGTTATTGTGGCGGTATCTACATATTAAACATAAATGCTTTGTGTGGGATATTCAACAAATAATAATCACTAAATTCCCAACAATTATTTATTATAACAACAACTAACTCGATTTAAAGTACAAACGAAACTGAAGTGGGAAAGCAAGCATTTAAAAATATTAAAATGTGTTTCCCGAAAAAACAATACAAAAAAGGGTTCTAAGAACACCTCGATACACTTCACTAACACAGTGGCGTAGCGATCAATTATTCCAATATATCACAATTTGTTAGTAGACTCATCTACTATCAATGAAAACTTGGTGTTTTTTAATATATCACACAAATTATCTAATTGTTTTTTTTCCTATGGCATTTTTAACAATCGCAGAACATTTTTTTGGTTTACATGTAATCTTCTTTGCTACCTCTGAATCAGGGCATACTTTAGGTAGGAGTTTCACCAAATGATTTATTAAATTATATGATAAATTGTGCTTAGATACAAATGCCGCTCAGTGCATCTCAGATTTTTTGAAGTTTCCTCTAAACTGCTGATTTTTTTTATTGATTCTAATGTCTGTTGGCCTTTTATATATTTCAGCAATTTTTTGTAAATTTCAGAGTCATTGTGCCGTATCAGGGCTTGTCTTCCCGTTGTCTTTATTAAAATGGATTTTTTGCAAGCTTTACAGGAAGCGCTATTCTCCTCCTTGTTCTTGTTACAAGTTAACCAGGTTTTAAACTCAGGCTCACATAGCCAGTCTTTTCTGAATTTCTGAGAATATTTCATTTTCTTTTTTGACGGCCCCTCGTTTCCCAAATTTGATGACTTAGAATCAAAATCATTTTCTCTCCTAAAAAGAAGCGACACAGATTTCTCGCAAACAAAATATTAATAAGTTAATGATAAATTCTACCTCATTTTATTCTGTAATCTAGCACAACTTATTGTAGCGTACACTACACACAAAAATCACACAGTGCAAAGTGCAGTGCAAAGCAAAATACAATAATTTTTCGTTTCCCGTCGCGTGGCAATAAAACGGGGAAGCCCCAAGCGAAAGAAGTGTCAAGTCAATGTCAAAACAAGTCAGGCGCTTTCTTTTATTCAGCAATGAATTCACCGGTGGGCATGCTATCTTTGTTTAAGTAATAGAAAATGACTAAGACACGTTAAAACCGGTTGATTCGCCGCTGAATAAAACAAAGCGCCAATCTTTCCAGGGGCAAGTTCATAAATGACACTCGGTGTGGTGTGTTCATAAATGCCACACCGGTGCGGATGCGCGTGGGTGCGACTCTATTCGTTTCTAAATGCTATTGGCACACCGTGTTCCGTTCAGAGAGTACTTCGGGCACGCTCCAGGCTTCGCAGTTCGCACTTGTCACACCGTAATTTTTTGGTGTGATGGTGTTTTGTTAAATTTAGTAGTAGTGACTTAATACTATTTTTCAGTACATTTCAGCATGAAATCAGTAGGTCAGTAGACAAAACGTAAAATCAGTAAATCTACTGATTTTTCAGTAGAATTTGGAACACTGATTAACAAAGATTGAAACAGATCATTGGGATAACAATGGGTTCAGTGGAGAAGGAAATGCAGCGAGTGGTTCCAGCTTTTAACTATGTGGTCAAATCCAAGCATATATAGGGGTATGACAAGATATTATTTACGAGACGAGGCAAAAATATAATTAGGATACTTTTGAAAGGCGATATAAAATACAAGGTAAAATCAATTATTGCCTTTTCTGATATACATCTCGCTGTTAAAAATCAAATAGTTTTGCCTCTATAGATCGAGGCATTACCCAACCTGTATATTAGTAAACCAAAAAATCTATTTTCATTATTAGACATCTGTTTGGGATCAATAGGTCTGCACCTGCCTCACATAAATTTTATTTTTATTTGTCCGCAGTAATATGACAACTAACAACTTCAGTTGTCGTATAACAGTTGTCGTTTTGTTAGGTAACCGAATCACATGGGATACAGATATTGTTGAAGACCCTGTAAATTACTGCCTCCCTTCATATAAGCTAATGGCAACTTTATTTAAAAATAAATATTGCTTTTGCAAATATAAACTTGTTTACTAAAATTTACTAAATTAATTCTCGTATTTCAAAAACAAGCCGGGCGTTTCTTTTAATTACAAAATAAATAAAGAGCTCGAAAGAATTGAGCGAATCTCGGCAAAGAAAGCAAAAATAACAATAGACAAAAAAGCGAATTGCAACTGCTCTCTATATGCCTACACGTCAAATGAAAATCATACATGAGTGATAAAATACAATTCTCGGGGGCATTCGACCGTCCCGACCCGGCATACTTCTGCTGTTGGCTGGGAAGTTCACACAAAAGTTTTTTGTTGCCTATTCACAAGAGCTGATCTAAATATATTCGTTGGCGGACCAATCCTAGATTCAATTTGGAATAATTTGAAATGAAAAATTTTAAATAAATAGTGCTGCTGGACGTGGATCAGTGAATATGGCCAATTCAATTGGTCGTTCAATTGTTTCAATTAATTGTTGCTTCGAAAGCAATTTACGATTATTGAATTAAAGTGCCATCGTTCACCGGGCAAGCGATATCTTTATTGCGAAATGAAATCCAATTTCGATTGGAAATAAAATATCATTATTGATCATGTTTTGCCCCCACCCCGACTACCTAAATATTATTTAAAATTAAAAGCTATAAATTTAATGGAAAATACATAAAAAAAGTTTTAGCACTGTGTAATACTAAACCTACGAGATAAGTCATCTCTACAAGGTTAATCCTAAGTAGATAGGAAATCATTAAAATAAACGACTTTCTCGAATAAAGTTTTTCAAAAATAAATTCAAAAATAGAAAACTAAAATGAATTTTTTCCAAAATGTATGAATAAATTTTATGTGCTATACTGGATTAAATATGTACAAACTAACTCTTTTTTATAGTTAGAGTTCATAACTTTATCCCAATTAGATAGTCTGTCATGTTAACTTTTTCATATGTAAGTTTTACGATTCATTTTGTATTTAAAATCTACTAAGTTTACTTTTAAACTCTTTTATTAATTTTCTTCACTAAAAATAACTTTAAAACGTTAGCAAAGGTTTTTTCCTTGCTTATTTAATTTAATTTAAAATAATATAATAATATATATATTTAGAAGGGTAGTCTCTGCTGACTAGTTAGGTAAAACTTAACTAAGTTCTTGGGGATAGCAGCAAAAGGTTTTAAGGGAAACTCTATAATGAATTACAAAGCTTTCTAAATTTATTAACCAATTCTATCATCAGGGATCTACAATAAATCGAGGAGACATATAATAAAACTTATTAATTAAAATTATACACTAATTTAATACATTAAAACTTATAAAAATGTTCGTCACATGTGGCCGGTCCAGACCTAACCTATATCCGGAAGAATTATGTCTTCTTCTTTTTCTTTAAGTTGATTTTTCAAAAGTCAAAGTAGTGGCCTTTTGCTGTTCCCCCACTCGTACATTAGTGGGTTGATTAATATTGAATTAACTAACAATTATTTAGATAGAAACAATTTGTATAATAAACTATTACTTGCCATGGTAGTTGTCAATTACCATCTGTCTTGGTTTTAATCAAACAAAATGTGTTTCGTAATTCATCCACTCGAACCTACCACGTAAGAGTCGATGAATTACGTCACATATCGGCTAAATATCTTGTAACACATAATCCTTATTTAATTTATTACGAGAAAATTTTATTATTATTAAATTGTTTATTACAAAAGTTGTACAACCCTTCAGTATTTAATTGTTTATGCCCATGGTAGTTGTCAGTTACCATTAGTCCTAGGTAGAAAGGGACACACATCATGTTATGTTTCCACTACTCCTACCTATCACATATGAGTAGTGGAGTCATAAATCATGTTGGCTAGTTCAATGGGATGCAACTGATAATAATTGATAATTAACTTATATTACAAAAATTATGTTTTAGCCCAATAAAAGAATAAAGAAGAAGCAAATTATGTTTGAATTTTGAAATTAGATGTCATCTGCTAGAATGCTGTTAATATCATTAAAGGAGTAAATATCACTAAGATGCTTTATATCAGACCGTTTGTTCATACACTTTGCTTCTTGGAATATCCAAGCCATTTCTAAGAAGAGTCTTTTGATCATGTTATTTTTCTATCAAGAATTTCAGCAGAGTCATAATTCATTGAATGTTCTAGTTTGTTGACGTGTTCTGCTAACGAGCATCTCTCTGGGTACAATCTTGAATCACTTTTGTGTGAAGTTATTCGTTGACTAAGTACTCTAGACGTTTTATATATTATGTTTTTTAAGAAATCTTTAGGTGTTTTATCTTTAACTTTACTATAAATTAAATTTATTGTCAGAACCTTTCTGTTAGCTATTTTTAAATTAACAATAGGTTTTAATATTTCAGTCAGTCTAGGTGTGATCTCTTTGATGTACGGTAGTGACACATAATTGGCTACTTCTGGGGAAGGATCATTATTATCATTGAAATTCTGGTTGTTAGTTGCACTTACTATTTGGTATTCAATAGTTTTTACAAATACTTATGTAATCTCTTTACTTAACTATATTTCTATTTATCTAACTTTTCTCTTCTTTTAGGAATTTAAATTCAAAATTAAAGAGAAGAATTTTCTGACTTTTCTCTCTCTAACAGGACAAGATGAATTCAACAACCTTCCCTTATTTTTTTCTTGTTATAGTCTCTATGAAACTAATTGGCCACCAGTAAGTTTCATTAATTTAAATGAGATTATAATTTGATAATTTTCTATTTCAAAAGTCTGGATGGACTACTATTTATTTATAACATTTACGTTTAAATATTTGCAATTTTAAACCTTTTTATGCTCATATTTTACATAAATTATATACTTTGTGAGTATTATTACTTTTTACTCTTTATTTTAACTGCCAATCAAATTTATTTTCCCAGTTATCAGTTACGTTGACTTTCAATACAAAATAATAATATCACATACAAGGTGATACTTTATTATATTAATAAATAAACATTTTAATGTAAAAATTCTTACTTCTTTAAGTATATTTGTTATTTTGCTGAATATCAATGTATATAAAAGTAATAGTGGCTATAAGCATCAAATTTCCTATACAAAAATTTCCATGGTGATAAATAAATCATCCAACAATTTCCACGAAGGATTTGTCGATACACGTATATGTTGGAGAAGACTCGACAAAGAAATATAAATACCTGGTCCCAGCTGACACAAGTTTTTACGTAACTGAGATTTATGACTAGAGACTGTGACACAGCGTCTTCACCCGAGTAGATGCTGCTTCTAATTCAGATACATGTCCTGCCCGGCGACAACGAAACACCAAACTTTACTTCGTTTTGCGAGAGTAACAAGCTGAAGAAACGGTTTAAAAAATGAGGTCGCATTCAATATTGTGACAGAAAAAGATTGGCATTAAAATCGGAGAAAAATTCTAGGATAACAGAAAATGTTACTCGTAGTTTTACTGGGATTAGGTGGCTTAACATTATGGAATATGACATCGTTCAAAGTTTTTTTTTTTTTAAACCAAATAGTTACTTGTGTTAATTTTTCAATATACGAAACAAACATTACAAAATAATTTATTGAGAATACCAGCTATCTATTGCCTTGTAGTCTACTCGTAAAAACCCTCACCAGCTCAGCAGTCAGGGGGGTTCCAAACATGTATATGGCGACATAGATTCGATAAGGCTAACTCTAATCCCAAAATCAGTCGTTGTTGAGAGAATAGATAACACATATACATATATTTTAAAATTAGTTTTCTTAATGCGATAAAACCACTAGGTATATTAGTGGAAACAATTATTTAATATTATATGGTTATGTTTACCAATGCTTCTAGAGGCGGTGAAGAATCAGCATTTGTTGTAATAGTAAAAAAAGCTTACCTTATATAGTACAGGGTTCTACTGAACTTCACAGGATCCTAAATTTTAAGGAGAAACTAAAATCAGCATATTGTTACTGGGATTTATTCAAACAAAACAGGTAACAAAGTACAAGTTTTAACCCTCAGGGTTAACTAGGCACTCTATTTGTTTGAACAAAGGCGTATAACAGTCTTCGAGAACATATTCACAATTTTGGTGAGAGGAGAAAGGTAAAGCTTGACTGTCACAACCTGTGAACTAAATTGTTATAACCCTTATAGATATAAATAATAAAAAAACTGTAATAATCAACCAAACAAGATTGATAGAAGCATGGAGAAGGTGTGTAATCATACCACACAAGCGCATATGCTTAAACCAAACTTGATCAAAGATTTACTAAAACAAAATATATTGGTAAATAACCCACTAATAAAAAAAGAAAAGTTTTACTAAAGACAATATATACTACCCATTAGCAATAATATGAACCAGCTTTGTTTCACGGTAAGTTTAAATAACAAAAATAAACTAAATAATTAGTGCCCCTTTCAGGGTGCACACACTACCTACAAGAGAAAGAAAATGTATAAAACATTTAAGGCATGGACTAGGCCATGTGAATAAATATTCCACTAAAACTAAATCGTTAAGTAAATGAGTTAATAAGGAAATCCACTATATTGGAGCTAACAATAATTTTCACTAATAAAGAGGTTAGCTGTCCAGTACAGGGGGAACCCCTGTCCAAAAAATCTTCGAAACGATCTCTAAATGGCTCCCAAATACTTATAGAGAAAGTTTACGGGGATCTGAACGAATTCTCTATCTCAGATGATACTATGGATATTACCATTAAGAACATGGAAAACCCTCAAAACGATGAAACCTAATCAAAATCGTGGACAACAGCGAGATTAAAATTTACGTCAATGTCACAGATATACCCATCGCCGTGTAGAAGTCGATCAACAGATTCAACATGAGAAATTATACGTCGGAAAACGAAAGAGGTGCTAGAGGCCTTAAGCCACTCGGGAAATAGCTACTACCTACATCATCAAACATCACTTTCCATAAACCATTCACAGGTCAGGTGCTTAATATGGATGTAGATGAACATATGGGCCACAACAATCAATTGCCTTTCAAGGCTCCTAGGAAATTGAGCTCGAATTTCCAAAGAATAATCCAAACAAAATCCAGACAAACCCTTACCACCACGAGCAACAAATTCAAAGTCCTCACCGACGACTCGGACTCCGATATAGACGAAAAAATCGGAAAAATCGTCAAGAAAAAACGAAAAAATACCACTAAAGACACTAACCCTAGAGTAAAAATCACAGACAAGGCAATTACCAACGACACCGCCCCAGTAGTAGCTAAAAATAAGCCCTCTGTTGAAACAGCGCCAGCTATCAACAAAAAAATGTCCCTGATTGTGGTAAATGGAAAAACAGTCAATCTAACCGTACTAATACAGGACCTCAAAACGAAAATTAAAGAAGGGTTTAGTGTCAAACACACAAATAACTTCACTATCCTCTTCCTAGATAAAAAAGAGGACCATTTACGAGTATTGCAGAGTAGATGAGAATATCGCACATCGCACTAACACAAACAGCTAAGACAAGTCGCATGCATGTGTATTGAAAGGATTAGTAAAAGCAACCAAAACCTAAGTCATCGGAGATTATCTAGAAGTCAAATACGAAATAAAAATCAGAAACATATTCCGAATAAATACGAAAAATGGTTAGCTATTTCTAGTAGGCACGGACTTGTCTCTGACAATAAAAATGTTCTCAGTAATTGTGTTTAATCTTTTCTTTAAACATCTACCTGTGATCATTGAGAACAAGGCGTGGAATATAATTGATAGATTAAACGAACTTACCTGAAGTGAAGTTCGATCTCAATTATAGGCAACGCCTTGTTCGAGATGCTCATAGGTAGTACCCCCCTTTTCCCGCTCTGTGGCCACGTATTTTTAAGTCTAAATACCCTCAAAAGTATTTAGAAAGCTCCAAAATAACTGGTATCCCAGTCCTTACCACCTCTGCTCCCGTCTCGTGACAGTCAAACACACTCTTGAGCCATTCTTTTAAAGTGGTAATTTTGTTTGAATCTTGTAGAGATGATCTTGGGTATAGGTGTGTGGGTGGATTCGATCATCTCGAACAAGTCGTTTCATATAATTGAGATCGAACTTCACTTCAGGTAAGTTCGTTTGATCTATCAATTATATTCCACGCCTTGTTCTCAATGATCACAGGTAGATGTTTAAAGAAAAGATTAAACACAATTACTGAGGACATTTTTATTCTAGACCCAACTATTGAATCATTATTCGAACTGTTTGGGTATATGCTAAGTAGTTACTCTATTAGCGTTATTTTATTGAAATAACCGACTTAATTCTTACGAATTTAAGTACGATACAACATAACAAAATAGATACATACAACGAACATTATGAAACGGAAATTGCAGAGGCAAAATTATGTTGATCGTGATTTCATTTATAGAAAGTCATTTATAGAAATTCTAAACTAAATGTCACCTGTTTTTTTTGTGGTGTATGTTTAAATGTGTCAATACTAATTCCCAATTTATTGGCAGCATATGTAAAAGCATGTTGTTGTGTAAAATGCGACTTAAATACTGCGGTATCTATTCAATTATGTAGGCTTAATTTCAACCAACGGCTAATATATTGCAGGACGTTGTGACTTTTTATGCTTAGAAAATAGTCATTCATTACCCTCCTCCGTCCTTTCTAATTAGAAATCCAACACTTTAGATACATATAAAAGGTTATTTTTTAATCCATTGATTTACAGTTAAGCCATTCAACTAAAGTCCTTATACATTTTAAAACTCTTTGAAATAAGTTATATTCCACCGTTCGTAATTTAACGAGGTTTTACTAGGAGAAAATTAAGTAGATCCTTCTGGCGATTTTTTTTTTCTTTAAAGGCTGTCTAATACGAGGTAACTCACTTCACCTTGTTCATCTCACCTCACTTCTCTCCCCCCTCTTATTTTATATGCAATATGTTAACTATTCAAACCTATCTCCAGATAACCAATGCTATTGATACAGCTGAACAGACAAAATTAAGTATACTTACTATCCCACTACCGGTAGAGGTGTAAATATTATGCGTCCAATTACGGCAGGCAAGATGAGAACTACTCGTTTTATAATTACTTACCTAGCCGTTAAATATTTTTCATTGGTTGTATCCATCTTTTTAGCATAGACAATTAAATACTTTCTGTAAGTTTCAAAATAAACTAAAGGTTTTATATAGGATTTTTTTTTTTTGTAAAACAAATTCAATGCCTCTAAATTTAGCTGCAAAATATTTACCAAATAAAAAGGTGAATTTGGAACTTCACTAGAAAATAATACAAGCAAATGTTATTTTAAAAGACTCATGAAATTTAAATAAAAGAAGTTATGAGTCATAAGAGCCGATCAGTTCAAGACGAAAAAAGAGACTTACTTTCATCAACGAACCCGTCTAAACAATGTTAGATATTCCATTTCCACCAAATAATCATGTCTTATTAAAGTTCTTCTTAGTAAACCCAACTCAATATCAAATGTATATAAATATAAATATTTTTTCTAAAATTTCGTCTTCATCTTCATCTGAATTTATTTTGCAAATCACAACACAGATAAAATATCTTTTGTAACCCTTAAGGGATTACTTTAAACTGTAATTTAAGTTAACTAAACATAGTTCACATGTCGGTCGAAACAAAATTATATTTAAATCAGAAATCATCACTTCAAACTTCGATTAACACAACGGTGAATTCGGCCCTTATGTTAAGAACTTTCAAGTATTGTCCCTTATCAAGGTCATACAGACCTCTAGAAGTTATGCCCCTGCTTTGAGAATGAACAATCACAGATTTTAAAAACTTTGTGAATACCCAGGGATTCACTGTTAATAACAAAGGAACTGCTAAAAAAAAATTTAAATTGAATTTCCATGTTTAAGTCTAACATATCTATGACCTTCATGATTTTTTAACAAATAAGTAAGCTTCCTTAAGGTCAATTGACTCCTTAAAACAATTTTTGACATTAATTTTATAGCCACTGGCTATTCTCCATCTTAAAATGGTTAACTATGAGGAATTTGTTTGAAATTTTGAGGTTAAGGTTAATAGTCTTTTACCATATGGTTCAGATAAAGATAAAATGTTAGAAATAATTATTTTCTACAAATTTTGTATTTCCGGAGAGATTAATAATTTTGTTTTCAAGTTTGTTATCCTCGGAGGTCGTAGACTTCCCCGTTGTAAAAATGTTCTTCTTTGATTTACCCATTTATGTATTTTTGATAATTAATAATGATAAGTTTTTAAAAACCACTTAATATAACCCTTTGAACTTCCATAATTTATGTAAAAATATTTCATGAGCTTACCCATGTAAAAGTGTTTACTTTTACCGTTAACCTAACATCTGTTTCATCACACGCAAAAACCATAATATTATGGTACAAATCATGCGCATTACGCAAAAAGGGTATATAGCGCATGATTTGAACCGTAATATTATCGTTTCTGCCTATGTTGGAACAGAGCTCCAAAGGCGAACAAGATAAATAAAAATTTGCAGAAAGTTTTATTTGAGGTTAGCGTCATGATACAAATCTTTAAGAAAATGCAAAGACCTGCATGTCTCGACATTTGGAAGCCAAGGGTGGTGACATTAGAGAGCTCGGGTCAGTATCAATAGGTTTTTACGCTAATTACCAACCACGGAATTTTCGAAATAATGAATGAAATGCAAACGTGATTTTATAGAGAGTTCGGCCGACTAAATATATTTTGAGTTTAACGTTATATATTCGAGTATTTTAGGTTTAAAAAGATTCAAAAGGAAAGACTTGTATTTTGTGCAAAACTTTTTAATTAATAAATGCAAAGCGCTTTCGGCTTATTTGCCATCATCAGTGCTTATTGTCTACAACGTATCCAACAAGTTCCTGGACATCCTTTTTTGGTTATTTTAATTATTTTAGGTTTGTCCACTGTTTTTATTATTTTCATTTATTTATTTATTTATTTAAATTAAATTATAAATTAAGTTAAGCACCTAGGTGCAAGCACCTGTATGTGCTAAAGGTAATGGTAGTAAAATTATAAATTATATTTTATCAGTGCTTTGGCATACTAATATAAAATATAAAGTAAGATATAAATTTAAAAAATCTGATGTGACCAACACATGATATTCCTATCTAGTTATTACAGGCTTGTTCCGGTTATTTTGTACAACCTATCACAGCACCTCTAAAAATGTTTAAAGAATAAACTAAATATATACATTTTCCATATACATCTAACGTAAAAATCCGTCGAAACCTCGAGGTGGAAAAAAATCATGATTCCTGTACTTTCTTTATCTGTATACATATAGAAAAGTAAAAAAAAAACAAAACATAATTAGGTACACATTTATACATTTAAAAAACAGAATAAAAAGAATAATCTAGAGTACATCTTCATATGCATTAATATTAGATGTGATATACAGTTTTGATTTCTGCTGAAATAGTGTAAAAATTTTTATATTCCTCACATTGGTAGGTAGAATATTAAAAACTTTGGAAACAACATAAGTTACAAATCTTTGACTTGGATCTCGCTGAACTGCTGGAGTTCTCAACTGCTTATTTAATCTGGCTCTTGTGTTGTGCAAATGATTTGTAGTGTATCTCAATTCAGGCTTTCCATAAATAAAGGTACAGCAAGACATATATTATAATGTTCTTATACAAAGCACTTGTTTATTATATAAGAGAGAGTTAGTAAATTGTGTATTTTGTAGATAGTTTTAATTACACGATTTTGGATTACATACAAGGGGTTGAAGTGTAATAGCATATAGTCCACCCCATATTATTATACCATAACGAAAAATAGATTCAACCAGCCAGTTGTAAATAATTAGTGAACTCCTGTCATAAATTTCCTCATAAAATTTAAAAATAATTCTAACTATGGTTGTTAATGACTAATGTGATCACCCCATTTCAAATTGTGATCAATTAGGATACCGAGGTATTTTTCATTTTAATTATAAAGTATTCATTTATTTGTATGTTGAAAGAAGGCCTATTAAAGATAGTTAGCGAAAATGATAAGAAAGAGGTTTTAGATACATTTAGAGAGAGTTTATGAAAATCAAGCCAGTTTTTATTTATATTTATACCCGTTTTGTTTTTTTTGTTTGACGGTTTCTTAGTTATTTTGCTCAAACATTGTTTGACGGTTTCTTAGTTATTTTGCTCAAACACAATGACAGTATCATCTGCATATGAAATTGCCGAACCATTTATTTGGGTTTTGAACATATTGATGTAAATAATAAATAAAATTGAACCAAGAACCGTTTCTTAAGGCAATCCCATTTGAATGATTTCTGGTTCACTTATTAAATTTTTTATTCTAACCCTTTGCTCATACCATAGTGTTGCTACGCATTAAGAAGTAATTGATGAGGCACTCTATCAAATGCCTTTGCTAAGTCCAAGAACACTGCAATACCTTTATCGCCCTTATCCTACTTAAGTTTAATTCGGTTAACAAGTTCAAACATTGCATCGCAGATTTAAACCGAAGTTGCTTTTCACTCAGAATGTTATTTTTGTGTAGATAGTTGCAGCGGAAACAAGGTGAATGAAAAGGTAGATAATTACTTGCTTAGAGGTCAAATCTGGCATACAAATGGA
The DNA here is from genome assembly GCA_927349885.1 of Psylliodes chrysocephalus. Lineage (NCBI taxonomy): Eukaryota > Metazoa > Arthropoda > Insecta > Coleoptera > Chrysomelidae > Psylliodes > Psylliodes chrysocephalus. The sequence goes on from OV651817.1 coordinate 40,409,836, forward strand.
TCTAAAACCAACAAGAAAACATGCTATGGCGTATATGGAGTAAAACTCAACTGCTACTTCGGCGATTTATAGAAAAATAATATCAATGTATTTCAGGCTGAAATACATACATAACTTCCCAAAGAGGGATCAGGAATACTATCACAGGACCCGAACCTGTATAAGCAAAACATATGCTCGTCAAAAGAAAATTACTAAACAGTAAACTCATTTTAAATAGATCAAACCCAGGCATTGCTGCTAAAGTACTACAGCTCGCAAGGTAACAGTTATTCACCATTTTGGGATTACTAATAGGACATTTGTAACGGTTGGAACCGTTTTCGTTATTTTGACACCAACATCTCTACACAAATGTCATTTGTCGTTTATGCCTTGCGTCAAAAGTTCCCATTTCATTTTCATTTTGTATCTGTCAACGAATCAGTTGATATTAAATTTTAAATTATCTAGGTCATCCGATGTACTAAATCATTTTTATCTATCGTATAGGCCGCCTGATTTTGTAAGGTAAGTTTTAGTACCGATATTTTGTTGAAAATATATATTCTCTAAAAAGATTTCTTAATTAAAATGTCAAATTTGAAACATAACCTCAATACTTGAATAACACATGGATGACACGTTTTGTATAATAATATATATTGTTTTGTTTGGAAGAGATAATATGCTTTGCTATGTTTGAATATGTTAAATAAGACTTTTCCTTTTCATATTAATTTTAGTCTCTGTGAAACTATTCACTTAATAGTTTAAATTGTTCAATTATTAGTTAAAGGCATTCTATCTGGTTCCTATGCAAATTTCCTAGTTTCTTTCTTAATATTGTTACCTTTCCTTGCCTGGCTATATCTAGATGGTTCTGTTCGAGTTATATCTAAAGAAGTTCATTTTAAGTAATCTCTAAGAAGTTTAATTCAAGATATATCTAAAACTGTTTATGGGATTTCGATCAAGAAGATTATTTCAAGTTGTATCAAGAAGTTTAGTCCCTTTGAAGAAGGCCTATGCGAATCTCTCCATTATACTGCCTCATGTTGTAAAAGATAAGTCTTTTTTTATGCAATAAACCATCTAAATTTAAATTAGTAAATCTCTGTGAATAAGAATTTGTTACTGCCTTATCTAAAACTTGGTTTAAATATAATATCATAATGGTTAGTGATTTTCTATATTTTTATCATTAATCGATATTTAAGTATAGTAAGTTTTAAATAAAGTGCTGCCCAACTTCTTGTTCAAAGTAATACAAGTTATTTAATAACCTAACCCACTCGCAAAATCATTTGAGCTTAAAACACTATAAAATAACAAGTATCATATTACACATTGCTTGCTTCAGTACAATCATGTGATGAAATTACACAATGATTTTACAACGTGTAGACACTGTATAAAGAAAGAAGAAACTTTATATCATCTTCGAATGCAAAACTCTTGCAAGGCGGCAGCGTACCATTTTAAATCTAAAATTGAAAGGATAATCCCATGAGCACTTCTTAGGGAACCAAGTAAAACTAACCAAAATTACAGAACTATTCAATGATAGTTTCTAAATATCGAAAACATATAAGAATACAATTGACCAAAGAGACCGCAGTGTTCTGAATTAAATCTAACCCTAGCTAATTATAACCGATAAAGATTTAGATAAAAAATAGATAACATTTTTTAATTTGCAAAGTTTCTACAACAGAATAAAAATATGCCATAAACAAGAAGTAAAAAATTAAATTTCCAACGAACTAAATTTTTATCCATCCTCTTCTCAAAACCCAAAATTTTGTAATTTTGAACGGCGACTTCCATCATTTCATCCAATTATAATGGGATTAAGTATATGGAAGATTTAATTTGATCCGATGAACGTCGAGCGGAAGCGTCCTAATGATTGGACTTTATCTATAGGTGAATATGTTTACGGTAGATAAATTAGTGAACGGAAGGAAGAGAATTGCGAGCGAGAGACGTGAGGGGAGGCACGATGGATGTATGTATGTGTGTTATAGGATTGGGATGTAGATCAATGCAAGGACAACGTCAATTCGACTAGATATTAGATGTGAATACAGATATAAACAAAAATATTTTACTTAGAAAAAAATAATTAGAAAAAATGGAGATTCTACGGCAGCGTAGAAGGGCCACATTTTTTTATTTTTTTTTATTTCTAAAATTCCGTATTCAAACACCGAATTACTTGTTCAAACACGCGATCAGTCGCGCGCGGCAATACTTTTGATGTTTTTAAATGACCACGCGACCACGCGACAGAACCGCGTTAATGGGCTGTGAGTCATTTAAAAACATCAAAAGTATTGCCGCGCGCGATAAGTCGCGCGCGACATGTCGCGTGAGTGGGCTTTCCCTCTTATATAAAATATTGTTCAGAAATCGTCGCGGTCGTCCACAAAGCTTTAGGCGCAAGTTGTCAAACTACATCCTTAAAACAGTTATAGTAAGTAAAGTCTAATTTAATATTTTTATAAAAGAAAATAAAAATCTCAAAATAGTACCACACAAAAAGTTTTGTCATTGACAAAGTAGTTAATACAGGCAACTGGTTTTGGCTCAAGAGGTATTTTCTGGCCTAAAATAAAGATACATAAGGTTTACAATACAGTAAACAATTTAAACTTTTGAATTGTAACTTTTAAAAACATAATCTAGACTAAAAAAAATCTGCTGGTATTTGAGTAACTAGCAAATTGACTGATTTCAGTAAAGCCTTCCTATTTCGGTAGTTAAAATAGGAAGAGGCGAGGTATACTAAAATACTAAACGACAGAAAGTGTAGTTCTTGTAAAAAGTCAAAAAACGTTAACAATCCGGCCATCATCGAGGGTCCAAAAGAGATATAATCGTTGATACACTTCAACGTAGAGCCAAATTAATGTAAACGTTGAGAAATATATTTTGGTGAAACTTCCCGAAGTAGTACGAAAATATATATGTCAGGGCTGGTATATCTAAGGGGGTCGCGGCATATAGACCCAGGATATGAAGGAGGAGGTGACAGAGGCTAGGGGGGAAATAGTAGTCAGCTTAAGTTGGCAACACTTTTCTGATGTACGTTTGGCGTAATCCACGGTTATCGTTTGTCCTGCAGTAATAGTATTATAAAAACAGAGAGAGATCTACTTTTAACGTGCAAAATGTCAATATGGTACAAGTGGAATGAACCGATGTTTTCCTCGTAGTGAAATAAAAACTAAAAACATTTTGTGCTTTTTTGTATACCAAATTATGCAATTTATCTCCACTTTATTTTTGTGTTACACACACGAGTAGGTACATGCATTTGTACATTTGTAAATAAGTGTTCCTGTGAAAATTTTCTCTGAAACTGCGTTTAACTGCACTCCTCTCATCTATCTCAAGACAGTCAAAACTGGATGTTGTGAATCCAAAAAGTCACTTAACAAGTTAGGTAAATGTATTATTTTAAACATTTAAAAAACCATTGGGGCTTACGGCCCAAAAAAATTTAAAATGCGATTTCCTCGGTTTTATCTTAAGAAAAAATTGTGAAAAATATTGTACTTTTTATGTTAAAACTGCGAAATTAGCTAAATAAGATTTTAAAACAAAGAAATTTACTCTTTATAAAAAAAGTTATTAAAATATGTTTAATTAATAAAAAACAAAACAATTAAAACGGCTGCCGCGAGATTTCTACACTCGGCTAACAGTGTTACAGTAAGCGCCAGATCTAAAGAACCAAGGATGCGCATTTATAATGCTATGAACACGCCTACCGATGAATAGAATTGGTAGCTTACCTAGAAAGTTGTAAACCAGGGGCATGTATATTTTAAGACATAAAATAAATAGAAAATAGTGAATGATACTTGTTCATACATATTGCTTAGTGTTATTATTAGTACATAATTCTATAGTCAATTAAAAAATCATTATTTGTAGTAAGTAAGCCGACTTTAGGTTAAGGCTGTTCTACCGCTTTCCGTTCGGTATTTATATAAAATTCTGTTACGTTCAGGAAATTATCCTTTTTCAAATACATATAATTGTGGTAAAATTGTATATTTGTCAAACGGGCCGTACTTTAAAAAAAAAACTATTTAAAACATTACAATAGTTATACTAAAAACAAAAATAATTCTACAAAACATATTTTTATCTGAAAATCAATCGTATATGCAAAAATTGTTTCACATTTTGAGAATAAAGGCATTAAATTAAACCATTTAGAAACACTTGAAATAAATAGATTTAAAAATTCAAATATCCTCTTAAGTTATCAATTAGATATTAATAACTGAGCTTAATTAAATCTCTTTACCTGTTCTTAGTTATCTGTGAGATAATCCCGGTAATGATATCTTATTGGAATTTTATTAATATATTTCTCTTAAGTACCTATTTTAACTAATTAGTTTATTTTGGATATATATTAAAAATGTAAATGAGTCACATTTGAAAAAGAAGTTGTACTTAGAAACAATGTCGTGCAATTTTTAATATTTATTTCTTTAAATATAAGAGTTAAAATCTACCATGTTTGGTTTTTCTCATTTTAATAATATGGATTTGCATCAAGTAAAGGCCGAAATTATCAAGAATACAAAATGAAATGGTATTAAATACTTACCACTTATATAGCCTATAAGTAAATACAAACAACGTAAACAGTAAATCACAAATAAATAATGTTCATGTCTTCGTCAGATTCTTCGTTGAAAGAAGACTCGTTACTATCGTCACTGGAATCCTCATTAGGATTAATTTCCGAACATAAATCAGTTTGTATTTCTCTTTCAAAATATTTATCTTCTACCTTTATAACCTGATCGCATCTCTTTTTCCATTCCTCCATACCGATTTTGTTAAATTCTTCTTTTGCTAATTGTTTTACGTCTTCCAATTTAAACGTAACATTCCTTTGACTGACATTATTCTTAACAGTTGCCCAAATCAATTCGATAGGGTTCAAATCGGGGTGATATGGGGGTAACCGTAAAGCGGTGTGGCCGTATTCTCGACACAACTTATCAAATGCATATGTTACATGTCGGTCCTTATGAGATTTAATCAGTTCATATAACTTTCAAACTTGTTGGATTAAAAGGTATGTTGTATTTTGTCAACCATTCGATTATATCATTCTTCAAAGAATTGGAATTAGGTGCTCGATTTGTCTGTACATTGTGATAACTAGCATTATCACAAACAATTACTGAATTAGGTGCAAGATTAGGTATTAACTTCTCTCTTAACCATTTGCCGTAATTTTCCGAATTTATTTCGGAATGATAATCTCCAGACTTGGTCCCTGATTTGAATATCAACAAACATTTTTGATAAAACCCATTTCTCCCCCACCGTGAACTATAATAAGACTTTGGCCTTTAGAAATAACAGAAAACAAACCTTTTGTTAAATCGTCTGTCCAATTCTTGGAAGAAGTATGTCCGCTGTGTATGTAAGTTTCATCTAACTAAACGATTAGTCTATTTTGACTTCTAAAATATTTTATCTGTCTCAAATATTTTACTCTTAAAGTTCTTATTTTCATTTTTTCCACCAAAACTTTACGATTATTTTGTGTTTTTCTCCATTTAAATTGTAATTTTTTAAGGACTCTTCTTAATGAAGTTTTTGATATGTGGATATCTAAATCTTCCTTAAATTTATTATTTAACCTTTTAGCAGTAACACGAGGCTTTTCTGTTATATGAAAAACGTAAATAATTCTTCGAATGTTCCTCAATTGATATTCAGGGAGATTCGTAGCGGTTGATTTTTTGACAAAGTTTTTCCTAGGTGTGGAAAATGTAATATTTCCAGTTGTTTCCATTGAGTGTTTACCTTCCTTCAAAATTCTTTTAACGGTAATATAAGAAACACCTGTAAAAACGTAATATATTAATGTTAAATTTAGTATTTTTTTACATTTATTAGGAAACAAAATTGAGCCACAATTTGTTCTGCATCCTCATCTATAAGAAAATTGTCTTCATCTCTTTATATTTTTAAATTAAATCAAAACGTTACAAAATTGAAAGTGATCTACTTTTTACGACGTGTTCTACCTAGGTACAGATTATTAATAATAATTGATTAAATTTAAATATTTTATCAAAAAAAATCTGGGCATTTTATAATGAAAATATCATTTAAAAAAACGGTGATTTTTGTTTCTTACGTTGGCAGGCCTGGCGACTACTATTTCGGAAAAAATGGCATCCAAGATGGATGCCTATGTCGCGACCCCCTTTAGATGCACCAGTCCTGATATATTTGTAGTGGAAATCCAATTTAAATTTTTAAATAGCAAATTAAAAAAGTGGTGAGAAATGCCACAGTGCTAGCCTTTATATGGTGCGAACTTGTACCTATTGAAGGCTATTACAGATCATATGGACGGATCATGGTCCGTAACTCTTTCGACTCACTAGTATTGGAGTGTAAAACGTGGTAGTAGCCATATGTGTGGTTACTAAGTGTTCTTTCATTAAAATAATCGCAGGAAATTGGAAATAAAATAGTGGAAACTAAAGAAAAATAAAGGAAACCTCAACCTGTCGAGTAATAATGTTGGACAGAGTCCCCAAGTAACATTTTGATCTGCATAGTTTGCTGAAAACCAATAATTAAAGGTAATATAGTTAGTTATATTAGTAATTAAAAAAGAAAACAACTCCAAAATCGTGCAGATGCCATCACAAATTACGTTAAATGATTTTGTCATAGATGTTGACTAAATGAATATGGAAACACCCATCGAAGTGCCCGCTTTCTAACAGAGAAATAATTATAGAAATCTGAGTGGTAAAGAATTATCGCTAAATATTCATAAAAATTAAGAGTTTGATGATTTTCATAGTGATCCCGTTATTATATTTTAACCAAATTTATATGGGACTACCCTGAGGTCTCCCTTTCCAACCCAAAACGAATCATAGAAATCCTACAACGTGGCATGAAATTATCGCTGGACATACATAAAAAAATATTTTTCTAGTTTGCGGATAGCTCAAGAAACGTCAAAACTATATTCACAATAAACGCCGTGACAATTATCAAAAGAATTTAAGTGTTTTTGAAAATAACTTAAGGTTTCTATGAAATTCTAGAATATGTAAATAATCTTATTATCCATTTTACGCAACTCTTCATCGCCTAATATATTTTAAAATTTATTGTTAACATAAAACAAAATGGAGTCTTAATATGTTTATAAAGCAACCCCTATTTATTTTGAGTTTTTTTGAAATACCTTGTATAGACTTTATTATTAATAGTTTTTTGATGGTTTTAAAAATTATTATAAAAACATAATTTCTCATTTATTTTTGTTTCTGTTGATATTTTACTTATTTATTGTGAAAAATACATGCCTCGAGACAATTTTTAGATATACATAACTTCTCTTTACTAACAAAAGTAGCCAACATTATTCTGACTTCTAGAATAAGTTTTATTATTATTAATTAAAAAGTGAAATTTATAATATTACAACAGGTTAGCCATAGCATATTGTATCTTAAGTTTTTGTCGAAATGAAAATTATACAATAATTTATTGATGATGTTTAATATTTTTTTGAATATTTTGACTTAAAATGACCTTTATTATTGTGGCAGGTTGATAGTGAAGATTTTTAATTTTATAAAGCACCTGTGTGTGTAATGTTAACATAATGATATATTAATGGCACACCTACTAGTATATTGCTTCCGTAGTGACATAATAATGGCTTACATATATGTGTAATCTTACCATGTTGATAGAATAATGGCATACTTGGCAGTGCAATGCTTCGATGTTGATATATCAATGGCATACCTGTGTAATAATAATAACATGTTGACATACTAATGGCATACCTGTGTAATAATGATAGCATGTTGACATACTAATGGCATACCTGTGTAATGATATTATGCATACATACTTATGACAAACACTTATCAAGCAATTTTAATAAAGTTCTCGTCTAAATCTTTTACATGAAAAATATTTTTAAAACTAGGTTTTGCTAATAATGTTCTTTAATTATTAACATATCGCTTACCTGAAACTAATGTTTCAGTAAAAATATATACATCAGTTGGAACCATATGGAAAACTTTTTTAATAATGGTTTTGTGAAAATATTTGTTCATGATAAAAAGTTCCGCATGATCAAAAATTAAAAATGCAACCATCAGATATAAATTTTTTTGACGTATACGAGGTTTGTCAAAAAATATGAATTTACTCAAGAATAAGGTACCTTTATTATTTACAATACAGAAGAATGTTCTAATGTAAAGTTAATTTGAATTAAAAGTTATATTAAAATACAATCATTTAGCATTAAAGTTCAGGTTTAGTGATTATTTAATTTATAACTACAAATAATTTATATTGTAAAACGTAAAAAATCACCTTACCCGAATTTTCAAGCTAAATGACTGTAATTACAACTTTGAATATTACTTTTAATTCAAAATAACTTTACTTCTGTATTGTAAAAAATAAAGGTATTTTATTGTTAAATAAAATTCATATTTTTTGACAAACGTCGAGTACGGCTTAAAAAAAATTGATATCTGTTGGTTGCATTTTAAGTTTTCGACTATGCAGAACTTTTTCTTGAAAATAAACTTTTTTATAAAATCAATAATATTTTTTTTTTTTTTAATAGGGTTCCAACTTAAGTAGACAAACTGTATACAGGGTATTTCAGAATAAAGTACCGTAAGCTGGAGAACATATAGGTCTGAACTGATTATTAAGAAAAACTAAATATAATTGGCTTGTGAACGTCCCAGTTTTCATTCCATAGGTGTTATAAAGTAAATTTTATAAATACATATTTTTTTAAATATCTTCTTTTATGGGTAATAGTTTAACTTAAAAATATGTTTGTTAGTTAATTGTCATTATTACTTAACACATTCTATTTCGATAAATTACGATAACCTATTAACGTAGAATGAATGGTTAAAAAAATAATTTTAATCCAAACTTTTTGAGCACCCTATTTTTCATAAATGTTAGGATTAATAATTATTTACAAACATGGATTCTTGGTTGATACCTGTAGATCTTTCCATTTCCGAGATTTTTCAGTTTTAGTCCTACTCAAACATGAAATCTTTGTACAATTTTATCAAGGGCCAATTTCATAATGAATATTAAAAGGTCTATTAAGTAATGAGACTAAGATCTTATGGACTCAAAAATCCCATTATTAAATTGCCTTTTTAATATTGTTTATGAAACTGGTTCTTAAGAAAAATTTGCATTTTTAGAATTTCATAATGTACCTACAAAAATTTCATCTTTGAGTAGGACTAAAGCTGAAAAATCTGGAAAATGGAATGTTTTACAGAGATCAACAATAGACAATTTTGTGTGACAAAGTGCGCGAGGAATAATTACTAATCTTTACTTCTATGAAATACAGGGCATTTAAAAGGTTTGGATTAAAATTGTTTCTACGCCAATGAGTTATCCTAATTTATCGAAATAAAGTGTACTAATTAATATAAAAATATATAATGCTTGGTATTCTATATACAAAAAAGGCGCCTTTCAGACGTCGTGGGCTATCTGAGTCAAACCCCTTATCCTCCTATTTTTGTCAGTATTTTTTTTAGAATCAATATGCTTCATCCCTTGTACAGCTAATTTTTACTAAATATTTAATGTTGATGTCGCTTTACATTTTTCATTTATTATATATTTTTTTAATTTAAATCCCCCTTAAATACCCCATTTTTCAAACTCAAAGAGCTTTTCCCCTTACAGAGCTTGATTTTTGCTAAAAAGTTCGAGTTGATATCTTAATCGTTTTCTAGTTAGGAGTTTTTTTATTATTTTAACTCTCCTCAACGTCCCATTTTAATTCAGATTTTTCAGAATCATTAGGCCTTATCTTCTCATAGAACTTGATTTTTAGTAAAAATTTTAAGTTCATATCGCTTTTCCTTTTTAATTTATGATTTTTTTTTTAATTTAAGCCCCCCTTAACCCTCACATTTATAATTATATTTTTAAAATATCAAAGGGCTTCTTTCTGTCATAGAGCTTGACTTTTGCTAAAAATTTTATGTTAATATCATTTTTTGTTTTTGAGTTAGGATTTTTGTTAATATTTCAACCCCCTTAAACTCCCTATTTCTATTTAGATTTTTTTACAAAACAAATAGACCGTCCCCTTATGGAGCTTAATTTTTATAAAATTTTCAAATTGATATCGTTTTTCGTTTTTGACTTATCGTGCGGAAAAAACGTGACTTCGAAAGGGCGTACAAAACCAAATGCATAATACTCTTCACAGACTACTGTATTAAGAGTATAATAATGGTGATTAACTAACAAGTACATATTTTTTGGTAAAAATAATTACCGTAGAGGAAAATAATTAAAAAATTATTTATTTATAAAAATTACTTTATCACCCTGTCGAATAAAAAAAACTGGAACGTTAACAGGAAACCTATATTTAGCATTTTTTTAATATTTAGTTAATAACTAAAATATTTATGTGAATGCAATTTGTTTTGCATTATAAATGGTATACCTAGCTATGTAATGCTATCATATTGACATATTAATGGCATACTTGCGAGTGTTATGCCCATCATGGTGACATATTAATAGCGTACCTGCTAATGGTATACTACTCTGTGAGCATATTATTGGCATACCTGTGTATTAATACCATGTTGACATATTAATGGTATACCTGTGTAATACTACCTTGTTGATATCATAATGGCATACCTGAGGAATTATAGGGTTTCTCGTGACTCAATGCACGCAACTTAACTTTAAATAAATGTAGGTCGAAAATATCTGGTACACTTTTGTCCAAAACTCAATAGTTAAGTTATGGGTATCTTATATTAAATTTAATTGTGAAGAATAAAATAACCAGCATGTTGAGTTAATTAATGTTATCTTTTATAAATTAACTATTTTTGTATAACTATCACACAAATTTAATTAAAATATTTGTATAAAATATATCCCGCTGCTCTATTAATAGTATTCATAAATAATGTGAAAACGTAGCCATACCAAATTAATATTAAGATTAGAACGTTAAAGAATAAACAATGCCTTTATAACAATATGCCAAAACAATTATAAACATTATAAAAAAATACACAGCCAGCCAGATTTATTTACTGTTAAATTTAATAACTCTCTAACTACTGAATTTTTGACGAAAGTGTATAACTAACGAATTTTTAACTTAAAATTGTCCAAGAAATGCGCTCATAAACTTCGCGCATCGATTTATGGGACAACCTATACACTCTGTATGTATCTTATTGCTCTGCCATGTGGCATTATACATTTTTTGTACATATATATTAATTGTCGATCTAGTTGTAAAAAACATTTTGTCTAATAAGTTCCTTTCTTGGAGGGTGATAAAGTATAAATAGGCCTTTTCATCACAATTTTTTTTTGACGTATGCGTCAGTATCAGCTATCTTTTTCGTACTGTTTTTTGTAAACAAGCATGTTAAAATGCCCACGTAAAAAAATTATAATCGATAAATAATAATTTAAATATATTTATTAAAAAAAGGAAGCAAAAATAAAGTAATAAGTGCGTTAATTGAAGAATATATTTTTGACATCAAATATAATTATGTTATCTGTACGGAAAGAAACAAACAAAACGGTGTTAATATAGTGTATGTGAAAATAATACGGTAATAAATTATTCAAAGGTAATACATACATTTTATAAATTTTCCAAAGCCTTGTCTGCAATATCGTTAAAAATATTATCAAATTATCACGCAAAATACATATTGAAACATGTTCAAAATGGGTAAATGCATTATGGGTAAAAAAATGTGGTCGAAGTGACAAAGGTTTTCGATCGATGATGTAACTAAAAATACTTATATTTGTTACTACATTTTCATGGGGAAAGTAGTCCAACAAAAAAATCCTTATCTGGTATTAAACAATATTGTTTTAACATTAAATACTACTTCGGTATACACAGTAATATTATTAAAAATGTCATGTTAATCCTAAAAATATTAAACAATTTATTTTATTCGTGATTACCTTTTACGTTAATTAAAATATTTTTGCAATTACTAATAGTTGGTTGGCATAATGGGGCATGTTCAAAAATTTTGAATTTTTTTTATGAATAATACAGTTCAAAATAAAGCTACATTTCATTTTTTTTATCTATTCATTTGCCCAAGGTATTAATTTTTAAAAATTTATTACGTCACCGGGAATAGACCAATAGGAACTAGCCACACGGCGTTGCCAGTTAGACGGTATACGAAAAGTAATATACGTTCGTTTGTGTGCACCGTCTTACTTTTAGACTTCTAAAATATCGTTAAACAAATATCTTTTAAACATAAAATATCAAATGTTTTTAAAAGTATTATTTATGTTTAAACTTTCACCATATTTATAGTTTCATTTTTTTAAAAACGACAACTAATAAATAAGAAAATGGCAATGCGGCAGCACCACATGTGTCATCTGTCAATCAAAAATTTTTGTATTGTCAATCGATAATTATGCATACTACATATCATGCAATTATGAGTTCGAAAAACATGTTTCTTCCCAAGATGTGATAATGATTTACATTTTACATTCATTATTAAAAATTATTATTAGTGTTGCTAGAAATATGAAAAGAAGAAAATCATTACACAGAAACGTTTCAGCAACAGCTAAATTATTTTGTTGAGGTTTGTATCTATACTCTTTATTAAAATGAAAATGTTTTATTGTAGTTTATTAGACTTCAAGTATCTACCATTGTAGTAACGATGTTTTTTCTTTTTTTTTTTAGATACCAGATGATTTTGAAAACTGTACATTTTTTAAATGATGGATAAACCTTTACATATAAGAAACGGGTAATACCACACAAATGTCTCCACAGTTCTTGTTATTCACCACACAAGAGCCAGCTCACTGATTTTACCAAAAATGAAAAACAGAAAACATAAAAAAATGTTGACTGGAAAATAACCTTCTACTAGAGGTGTTTTTCACCTCCATTTAATAAAAATAAACCGGATCTTCAAGATGCAGAAGAAAATTTGTTACATTGCCTCCTTCGGTTAATTTAAAATGAGCCTACTATAAATTCGAAGGTGTATATCCTAAAACCCCTTCCGCAAGAACCTGCCTCGAAACTTCCTAAAAGTTTTAAAGATAGTGAAGTTTTGTCTGTATCGGAAGAAACATCTTTAATATCTGATTCAGAGGGACTTAATAATAATGAGCAAGATATTCAAAACCAATGAACTCTCAAAATAATTGAAAATAAACCGAAGGTATATTTAGGATTGCCCAACAGTTTTTAAAATACTCAATATTTATGAGAAGAAAAGTGTAGCTTACATAAACCTTTTATATTTCTGTGTAAATTAGTGGTATTGTTAACTTAAAAGAACTTATTTTGTAATACTAAATACCTAATAATTTAATAAACTGTTTTTTTTTTATTAATTTATCACATTTTGAAGAATATATTAATTGTATATAAACAAAAATGTAAAATCTGTGAAAATTTTATTTATTAACCTATTATTAAAAAATAAAAGTACCTAAATAATATAAACGGATTAAAAAACACTTTATTTACGAATAATAAAAAATATATACACAAGCCCTAACAATAATGGATATGGCAAATTAAAATGTCTTCTAAAGATTCATTATCAAATTCAACTCCCATTTAATATTATTGGTTCCAGTTGCCTTGTGACGTCACCGATCCCTTTTACTCACCTGTTACCACTAGTAGAGAAGCTCACAATAGTTCATTTACAACCTCCAAATTTCATCAGTCTAAGTATTACCGTTCAAAAGAAATGAGGGGGGTTAGGTTAGGTTGAAAATGAGTGGGATGATCTCATCGCCCTCCACTGCGACCCAGATGGGTCTATTGTGGCTCATAACTAACTTATAGTTCACCGTACAAGCCACACCTTTTGATGAAGGTCATGGTTGAATTGGGTAAGACTTTTCTAAAGTCGGTAGGCTCCAGTCGGGTAAATCCGAAGATCTGGAACCTGGTTCTTTCCAGAGCGGAGCAGGTACATAGAATGTGCCCTGCAGACTCATCCTCCACGCTGCAGAATCGATAGTCCGATGTTTGTTGCAGACCTATCCTTCTCATGTGGTTGCCCAGACGGCAGTGTCCTCTCATCAGTCCAGTGAAAATGCGTATATTTCTCCTACTCCATTCTCGGATCTGAGCAGAGGCGTTCATGGAAGGGTTGTTTATAAACGCCTTCGAATGGGTTAGCCCTGGGGTATCTCTCCAGTTCGTGAGTGTTGCACCCTCCGTCCATTTTGAGATAATTCCTTTGGCAGTGCTTTTTGCAATGCCCAGGAATGGTTCTGGTCCTATGAACACAGATTCGGTTCCTCTCTTAGCAAGTGCGTCGGCTTTTTCATTGCCCTCCACACCACTGTGTCCCGGAACCCAGATCAAGGTAACTTTGTTCCGGGCACCGAGACACTCTAGGGTATTTATACTGTTCCAAACCAGCTTTGAGTCAACTCGATTGGAGCTCAGGGCCTTAAGAGCTGCCTGGCTATCTGAAAAGGTCTTTATAGTCTTGTTTGCGGGGAGAAAATTAATCAACTCTCTCGCTCCCAATTCTATAGCAATCATTTCTGCTTGGAAGATCGTGGCCAGAGAGCCTAAGTTTATTGATATGTCAACTCTAGGCCTCTGGCCGAAAACTCCCGCTCCTACTCCTTTTTCAGTTTTGGAGCCGTCCGTGTACAGCGCATAGTCTGCCTGGAAGAGGGTTTTTCCCCTTTGCTCCATGCGTCTCTCTCTGGAATGAGGGCACTGTATGGCTTTTCTATGTGCTGTAGAGGAACTAGCGAGTACGAGACCATGCCGAGGATGGGGTGATTATTAATTTCACTCACCAGCCCCGTCTTGTTCCACCGCAGTTCTTCGTAACATTGACTACCCACTTTGAGGAGCATGTAGGAGACCATTCTGGCCTCCCTTTCCAACACAATGTGGAGAGGGGTTAGGTCCAGCATGGTCTCCATGGCTTCCGTAGGTGTAGTTGACATTGCTCCAGTTATGGCAAGACACGCAAGCCGCTGTATTCCAGCCAGCTTTGCTCTAGCCGTCCGTTGGAGTCTCTTGTCCCACCAGACGACAGAGCCGTACGTAACCATGGGTTTTACCACTGTTTGGTAGATCCAATAGATCAGTTGAGGACTGATCCCCCATGCTTTGCCGCATATCCTTCTGAGTGTCCAGAGGGATAATCTGGCTTTATTAATGGTTTTTTCCAATTGGAGGTTCCAGATGAGTTTCTTATCTAGGGTGATTCCCAAATATTTCACCTCCTCCGCAAAAGGAATGGTTTCCCCAGCCAAGGTAGGTTGTCGAAGCTTGTCGAGCTTCCTTCTCTTGGTGAAGGGGACAATAACAGTTTTGCGGGGGTTAACAGACATCTGCTCCCTTTCGCACCATCTGTTAATTGTATTAAGGGCTTGTTGAAGGATGTTGGAGATCACCTCTTCGAACTTTCCCCTAATTATGATAACCAGATCGTCCACATAGCATTGGAAATCCACCCCCTGTCGGGAGAGATCGTCTAACAGGTTATCCACCAGAATAGTCCACAGTAGGGGTGAAAGTACGCCGCCTTGTGGATATCCTCTGGCAGGCCTGAACGTGACAGTCTCCCCTTGCAGTGATGAAGTAATGTTCCGGTTTGCCAGCATGCTTTTGATCCAGTTACAAGTTAGTTTGTCGATTCATCTTCTTTCAATAGAAGAGAACAAAGACTGAGGAAGGGCGTTGTTAAACGCGCCTTCTATATCTAGGAAGGCACCTAGCGCAATCTCCCCGTGATTTAGGGAATGGCCGATTTTGCCTACTAGATTGTGCAGGGCATGATCTGTCGATTTGCCTGCTTGGTAGGCATATTGAGAGGAGTTTAACGGGTTTGCCCGAAGACCTCCCTCTCTAATGTGCCTATCTAGAATCCTCTCTAGTGTTTTTAGAAGAAAGGATGTTAGGCAGATTGGACGATAAGAGTTTGGTAGGGAGGTATCTACTCTACCAGCCTTGTGTATATACACGACTTTCGCCATCGTCCATCCTAGTGGGATATAGCTCCAGCCAGGCTTGCTCTAAACAGCCGCACAAGGAGAGTTAGCAGGAATTCCTGTCCTTTTTGTAAAAGGGCGGGAAAAATTCCATCCTCTCCGGGTGATTTGAAGGGGGAAAATGAATTTATCGCCCATTTCACGGCGTTTTGAGAGACAATTTGTGCAACAAAGTTCCAGTCCTCCTTTTTGGGTCGTATAATCGATTCCGTTAAAGGAAGGGGTACATGTTGCCTGTCCTCCAGGATTCGACTGCCTGGGAAGTGTTTCTGTAAAAGAATCTCTAAAGTTTCCTAACCAGAGTCCGTATAGGTGTTGTCGTGTATTTTTATCGAGCCGACTTCCTGTTTCGGATCTTTGGCGAGAATCTTATGAAGTCTGGTACTTGCAGGTAAGTCTGATATACTCTGACAGAACTTCCTCCACGATTCTCGTTTGGCCTTTCTAATATCCTTGTTGTACTCCGTTAGAGATTTGCGATAGTTTTCCCAACAGCCAAATTCTTTAGCTCGATTGAAGAGATGTTGAACTTCTTTCCTTTTTTGGTTGAGGTTTCTGCTCCACCATGGAGTACCCCTCAGGTCTCTTCTCTCCTTTAGTGGGCTGTTGTCCTGATAGGCAGTAATAAGGGCATTTTGAATTTGATCATTCGCCACTTCAATCTCTGCGCTATTCTTAATAGTTTTAATTACGTTTCCAAGCTCCTCCTGGAGGGACTTTTTGTATCCACTCCAGTTTATGCTTTTAGGGTCACGGAATTGGAGAGTAGGTTTTCGATCCGTCTTCATGTCAAATCTAATGTGCCTGTGATCTGAGGATGAGTGTTCGGTGGATACCCTCCAGTTAACAATATTGGTACTCACAAACGACGTACTGATTGTTATGTCTAGAACTTCCGAACGATTTTTCGTTACGAAAGTTGGTTCCGAACCTACGTTGTTAACAATAAGCCCTTCACCGATTATATAATTATAAAGTTGCTCACCTCGTATATTGATGTCAGTACTTCCGCAGTCCCTGTGGTGGGCGTTAGCGTCGCACCCAATAACGAGCTGCTTGTTGTTCCTCTTGCAATAGGCAACTAGTTCTCGCACTATCGCTGGAGGAGGAGGTTGGTCTTGACCGGAGTCTCCCGGGAAGTAAGCAGAGCAGACTACTAAATCCTTGCTGTTGTTCTCCACCGGGATCGAGACCTGGGCTGCAACCACATCGGGGGTGCAGTAACCTGTTAACATAAATTTTTTTATATTATTTCTAATAAGAAGGGGGGAGGGAACTTTTGAGAAGCACTGTATAATAGTTGTAACAGAGTTTGTATATTTACAAAAAGTAGTCATTCATTCACAAAAATATAATTATATTTCAATTATTTACAAGATATATAACAAGTAGGTAATCTTCGACCAAATAAAAATAATATAACAGTAAATACATGTGCATTACCCTTCTTAATAGTTTAAGTTGGTATTTAGTTTTAATTTTTGAGGTAGGCAAATTTTATGAACTCGTTTTATACAATAACAAATTTGCTATTTCTCAGGTAATACATAATACCAACAGCACAGTTTTAAATATCGCTCTCTTGTTCAAAATAGAAATTGCCCCTTGTTGCTTCAAAGTACAGATCTATCGTCCCAATTTCTAGTGTTATATTTGTGCATATCAGTGTACGGTAATTTGTAATAAGAAAAGTATATTATTCTTATCCATATAAATGAGGTAAAGGTAAAATTTATTTTTGAAAAACTGTTACTTTTCGACAACCCTAATGACCTGAGCTAAATATGTTTTTACTATAAGGTGCATTGTTCCATATAAACTGTAACTATTATTAAAAGAAATTATAAATAAAGTGTTACATACCTTTCTATCTTTTATAAACTGAGTAATCATATCTTGGTTTACAATGGGTAAAACACTTGAATCAACTTTTATAAATCCAGCTGACAAACTCATATTATTAATAAAATTTAACCAATTAGCAAATACAGAAGAAATAAATCGAGAATTGAGAAAAAAGTATACAAAACAAAAACGAATGTTAGGTTAGGTGGTCGAGATGGTGTCAATTTTAAGAGTCACTAAGATGTGCGTTCATTTTTTACTTCAACATTCTGTGTGTCGGGTTGTTTGTTGGCTTGGTTCTGTATAACAAAAAAAACTGGTCTATTCCCGATGACGTACATATTTCAAATTTTAAATTTGTTTTAATTTAAAAACTTTTGGCTTTTTTAACAAACTGGTTATTTAGAATAACTTGTATAGCGACTAACTATTACAATATAATTTATAAAACAGCATATCTTACATGTGAATATGGCCCATTAATTAGAATAGAGCTATAACTATTATTTGTTTCCATTAATTTTTACACAATAAACGAGTATTGATACCTAACCTCTCAATCAGCACACTTGATGCGAACGTCTATGCCACTTCAAGCACCTTTACAATCGCTCACAACTATGTGCTTCCACAGAGTTATAAAAAAGTGAATCACCATTAACGATTTTTTCTAATTATTGATTTTTCTGTAGAGATAATATTGCTTCTCCGGCTATTGTTGATTAAAACAATAAGAAAATTTTAAATTATTGCCGTTTCATGTCGGTTGCGCTTGCGCTCATCACATATTAAAAAGGCCAATTTGATCTTATTAGTTTTTATATATTGCTTACATCAGACTAATAAGTCTCTGTTATCTCTTGATGTGAGATGAAGCAATGGGAGCGTATCGAGCGCCTATTAGATAGAAGAAGGCAAATCGACATACTCGAAATATAGTCCCAAAAAACGAGCGCTAATTGAGCTCTTTTAATTCACAGCAAGGGCGCTGGTGCTAGTAGCGCTGTTTAAAATACATGGCTTCTTATGGAAATTTTACAGAATTTTGTCAAAATAATAAAAATAAACTTGCTTATTGCCAAATAAAGCACAGAATATTATGTCGTATTTATTTATAAATAAGTCTCTCATGTTTAAATTTATAAATTATTTAATTTTTTCTATATAAAATGCAAATTAGGTATGTATGACCAAATTCGAACTTGTCACACAATTTTTTATGTGAAGTGACACTCGTCGATTTGCCAAGAATACGATTTATGCAAATTTTATGTGAATTATTCAACGAGTGAACAATTTACACAGCTCGAGAATTGGGGTCCTGGTTCTATTCCAACCATGCGGAGGCGTGCCACTATCATCAGAGCAACCTCCTTGACACAGATCAGGGACATAAAGATAGGAAACGCAACGACAGTAGCAACAATGGCGTCAGCTATGCATCTTAGATATTAAGTAAAGATACGCGTCGTTTGTAGACAGACAGTAGACATGGACAGCAGTGGACAGTTTGTAAATATATTTTTTTTTGTTGAGTATTGTTACTAGTCATTATTGACTAACCTACAATTTTAATCTAAAAATCTTATAAACTAATTACTTATCTAAGAATTCCCCATTGGGCTGTCTTAATTGTTTCTATAGGAAAGCATCACAAGTTGGCGTGACGATTTAATACATTGTTTTCTAGCACTAACATTAACGTTCACTGCCCTAGCTGAAATGGCTTCTCCTTTTGAGCCTTCTGTTGGGTATAGAGTTGTCAAGTAATTGCAGCGCTTCTTCGTTAACGCGGGAGTTGAGTCGACCCTCATGCAAACCTTTTTATTTCTTTTTTGATTATTGGCATCTTCAGGTCTCTATAAAGATAATCGTTTTAATATAACCAAGGTGCATCAACAATACATCTTAAGATTTTATTTTGAAAAACTTGTATCATGTTGATATTACTCTTGCTGGCACATTCCCATAGCTGTATGCCATATATTCAATTCAATTTATTAACATTTTTTAATATACATTTATATACTATTACTTTACAATTAGTTAGCGTCTCATAAAATGGCTACCACTCTAGGCATGGTTGCCTGCCCTGTGTGAAGCAATTTTATGAGGCGCTCTGTTTACAGTATTTAAGGGTATTATGTAGTGTTTTATATCTATTTTTCATGTATAGAGACATTTTAAATTGTGATTTTTTCAGAGAGGTAATGATGGCAGCTTCGGTGGGAGGGTGAGAATCAGTTATTAATTTATGGTTAAATTATCTTAAATAAATTTTAACAGCTGTTATTACCATGAGAACATCAGAAATATATAATGATGATTGAGTACATACTTTTTACTTTTATTTTGAATGTTTTATATTTTTTTATTTCTTTTATATGTTTAGGTAGTACATTAAATAATTTCGGCCCAAAGAAAAGAAAGGAGTTCTGAGTAACAGTTTTTTTAAATAAATCTGTTGTTACATTTAGATTCAGTTTAGAACGTGTTTCTTTTATGTTTTGTTGAGGGCATTTAATTTGTTGGTCAAACATTCTTAGGAGACATTGGTAAATATAACTTGACATAATATTTAAAAGATTAATTTCATGGTATAAATTTTGTGTGGAATATAGCCTCTCTTTTTTAAAAATTATTTTTAGTATTATATTTTGTGATATTTGCAGTGGATTGAGTGTTGTTTTGAATGTTGCGCCCCAGGCAGTAATGCAATACCTAATAATTGATTTAACCAGAGAGTTGTACACTATAATTAAAAATTTTTTAGTTAATATATCAGGAATTTCATAGAATTTGTGCTTTAAAATTCGGATTCTTTTTGTTACATATCCAGTGTGCTCACCATCTTAAATTCTGATCTATTATTACTCCAAGGTATTTTAGTGAATTTGTTTTTTGTATATACATATTGGTTTTAGGATTTGTTTATAAATCAGCAGTATTGTACAGTGACAATTTGGATTTTCTTCCTAGGAGCCAATACATTTTTTTAAGTTCAATTTCTTTACGCTTTTTTTTATGTGCCCTTTCCATTTAAGTCTTACATCTAGGTTCATCTCTAGGTATCTGGCAGAATCGTGATGCGGAATAACGTCATTGTGTTTTTGTTTATTTGGTCGAAGAGTAAAATCAACATGCACTGATTCAGTTTGATTTATTTTTATTTTCCTTTTTTTGTACATCGATTGATTCTGTTGCAGGTTTCCCAAAGTTTTTTTGAGGTCTCTATATTACTTCCGCCAACTGATACTATTGCAGTGTCATCTGCAAATGTTGCTATTTTAACACATTGTTATTAAGGGATATCGCTGGTGTATAATAAGTAAAGAACCGGTCCTAGCACACTGCCTTGTGGGACACCTGCTTTAATTTCTTTTATTTTGGAGTACGCCTCGTCTTGATTTACTCTAAATATTTTCTCCTTAGATATGATTGTAGAATGTCGACATATTGTCTAAGCAGTATTTTTTCAAATTTCTGTATCAGGCCAGCGTGCCAAACCTTGTCAAATGTTTGGGCGGCTACGTCAAGAAATGTAGCTAAGCATATATTTTTCTTCGTAAGCTTTTAAGATGATATCGGCTATCCTATGTACTTGATCTATTGTCAAGTGTTTGTTTCTAAAACCAAATTGGTGCGAAGGGATCAGCTTTTTATTATTAATTATTGGTTTTAGTCGTTTCTTTAATATTTCTCCAGTAATAAGGTCATATCCTGAGGCTTTCTGTGAGTTGATATTTGTCTAAATTTCTTTCGTAACTTCATTGGGGGTAACTAGCCTAATTTCAAGTTGTTCCATATTATGGAATGTCTCATTAGGAGTGTCTTGATTTTCATCTAATTTGAACGTCTTTTAAAGGTGGTCAGCGAAAATATAATGTTTCTGTTGATTGTCTCTTAGCAATTTGTTATCTGCTATTATGATAGGAAGACAGTGTTTACACGAATTTTTTATCTTTTTAGTTGCCTTCCAGAGTAAATAATCATTTTTTTATCATCTATTAGCCCTACTAGGTATCTGTTGAAGGATTCTTCTTTGTGATTTAGAATTTCTGTTGTCTTTTATTATGTAGCCATATTTAATATATTTTCATCTTCTGGTGATCTTGTCATCTGCCATTTCTTTCTTAGTTTTCTTTTTTTTTTGCTACCAGTTCCCTTATCTCGACAGGATAGTTTTTTCAGCTGTTAATCTTCTTACTTTTGGTGTATTTCTCCATACAGCTTGCTGGATTTCAACTATAAACCTTTCCAGTTCTTTATCTAGCTGACTTTCGTTTTCAGTGTTATGGGCAGTTGAGTAGTATTAGTTTCCCGATTTGCTAGGGTCAATATGGCTTTTTTTTTAATAACCTTATCACTTAGAGTAATGATCACTGCAGAATGGTCTGAATCTATATCAAAGTTTTCTTCTACTTGTGTATAGTTTGGTAAAAATTTTATATGATATCTTGTTTGGGCCAGTGGGGAAATATGTGGGTTTTTCAGAAGATAGGTATGTACAAGTTCTGATGCAGCTCGGTGCAATTCTTTTTCTTTGACTGTGGTTAATTTTAAATCCCAGTTGGTGTTTTTGGAGTTGTAATCTCCACCGATGATAAATTTGTTATATAGTTTTTTGAGTACATTGAGTTAATTTTCTTTTTTCTGGTTATATCTTGGTGGGCAATAGATTGCAGCTATTGTAATTTTATCCCCCTTAATGTTAATGGTGCTAATTGTTACCTGATTTTCTGGTTCTTAGATACCTGGTTCCTCATAGTGGGAAATATTATTTTTAATAATTAACGCACTTCCCCTTCTTGCTGCATTTGATGGATGGATAGTGTGATAGAAGTTGTATCCTCTGAATTTAATGTATACTATGTAGAAGATCATCCTGTATAAAGATTTGATATTTGGATACGATTGTTAAGTTTGAAACCTTTTGATTATAGAGCCGTATTAATAAAGCTTATTCGAGCTAATACTCTTCTATTTTATTTCAATGGCGCAGTCAAGTGAAAATATACGAATCGACTATGAGGGCACCGCGGATAAAAAAGAAAAAGAACAAAACATAGTTTTTGATAAAAATGAATTAGACAAAATGATGATTTGGGCGAGAATCCAATTGCATGGATGAACTCATATGAGTTTACATGTCTTTCGAATGAATGGAATTTAGCAGCTGAGAAGATCTTCCACCTAAGAAGTCAACTGGCAGGCTTGGCACTAAATTGGTATAAAAAGAAGGTTCAGCAATAAATGAGTTTTAGTGGAAAGAATGGAAGAAGGAGTTCATAGAAACATTCGATGAAAATTACATTATTAAATGGGAAATAGCACTGGCATTTAAGTATCATTACGGAAACATATAATATTTTTTCGAAAAGCAAAAGTTACTAAAATGGGCAGATGATACCATTTCTAAAAAATCTTTATTAGCCCTAGTTATTTTGGGACTTCCTACAACCATCCAAAAGCAGCTTAATGGTGAAGAAATTAATTCGAAGCAGGAGTTACTACAGAATTTATAGTACTTAAGGATTGAGAAAGTAAATATGGAATACGGGTTGCCAAAGAATACTCCAACACATTTTCGAAAAAATAACACTTGGAAGCCATTAGAGAACAGGGACAGCAATTAACACATAGAAGATGGGATGCAAGGAGCAGGTTTGAAAGTAAAATTTGCTGGCAACAATTGTAATACCATAGTTAATAATAATGATGTGGATTAGAAAGAAAGACAATATTTTGAAAATTATTCGAATATACAATTCCAGCATTTCTATTGAAAATGATAAAAATGTTGTACTGGTATTAGTAAATGGCATAAACTAACAGCTCTGTTAGACACGGGTTCTGACCTTAATACAATCAATAAAAAAGTAGTTCACAGATTTAAATTTCCAAAATTGAAGAAAAATGTCAGCATTAGAAGTCTAGCGGGAATAAGAAGATGCTCTTATGAGACAAGAATTAAGTTAAGTATAAATGGAAATGAAAAAAATATAAATCCAGTTGTTGTGGAAAATGTTATTTGACATGATAGTAGGCCGAAAAACGCTAAATTATTTGGAGATATTTAAAAATAATTTAAAACATCTTATATCTGAAGAAAGTATAAGAAAATCATTTCCCAATGTTTTAAACTATAATGACAGTAACCAGAGCAATTATTGTACAAATTGTAAATTATAAGAATGCGCTAACATGGTAAGATTAAGTCCATATAGACATTCTATAGAAAAGAAAAACTGGATTAGAGCAAGAATTAAAGAATTAATTAAAAGAGACATTATCACAAAATCTGATTACCGTACGCCTCAACCTGTGTACTTCAGATGAAGGCTGATAGGAATTATAGATTTTGCATAGACTATAGAAAATTCAATGAAGAAACACATTTAGATGCTTTCTCGTTTCCCATGATTGATGATATTATTGAAACTTTCGGCGGGTGAAAATATTTTTTTAAAATAGATTTAGAAGATGGATTTTGGATTATCATGCTATCAGAAAATACACAGCTTTTTTGACTGAAGAAGGGCATTTTGAATTTAAAAGATTGCCTTTTGAATTTAAAAATTCAAGCGCTAGATTCCAGAGTATAATGCCAGACGTCTTAGGAGAATTATTGGAAAAAAAATCTTAGTGTACATCGACGATATAATTTGTGGAGGATCCGATTTAGACGAATGTCGGATAAATTCTCTTAAAATTTTAAAGAGATTGAATGAAAACACTTCTAAAATAAATTTTAAAAAATGCCTACTCTGTTTAAGAAAAGTTACATTTTTAGGAAGAGAAACAGATGGTAAAATAAAACTAATGAAAAAGGAAACTGTAGAAAAGGTACAGACTATGAAGAAACCAAATGCTGGAAATGTTGACGCTGGGCCTCCATGCAATAATAAGAGGTTTTGTTCAAAACGCTCTCGGATATTTTAAAGCATCTGTGGGGTGATTTAATGACATTATCCTTTGGGGGCGTCCATTAATTACGTGAGGTGCTCAAGGGGGGAGGGGATCAAGCTAAATCTTTTCAAATCTCACTTTGTAAATCTGACGTTATTTTTTTCTTATAGAAAACGGTGTAAAATTGCGTGAAAGTAAAGTTAAATCAAAGTAAAGAATGTTTCTAGAAATTTTTTATTACGGCAATATTCTCAAATACTAGTCTTTGCTAGTCTTAAATAAAAGTAATAGAACATTATTGTGTTTTGTTTTTTTTTTTAATTTCAACGCATTTACACCCAAAACTAGGGTTTTGAACAGGACAGTCCTGTTTTGAAGCAAAATATCCTTATGACTTTTTAAAGCTTATTATAAGGTAGAGGAGGGAGGGTGGAAGGGTGGAAGAAGAAGGGTGGAGGGGGAAGGGTGGAGGGGGATGGGGATGAGTAGGGGGGATTGGGTGGGGAGAGGGGGATGAAAGGGGGAGGGGAGTTGAGGAAAATCTTACGAAATCTAACCAGGAGGGAGGGGGTCAAAAAATCCTCAAAATTACCTTACGTGATTATTGGACCCCCTTTTTGCCACAGATTTTCCAGTGATATTGGCTGGGTGGCATACATTTTAGTTTTTAAATGGCCTAATTAAAAATCCAACAAGGTTAGATCCGAAGACCGTGGGGGCCACTCACTCAATCCTTCCTCTTCTATCGATTCATTGACATGAAAACGTTTGATCCAAATACTGACGAATAGTCAGTGCAAAGTGGCGCACCGTCTTGCTGGAATATTAAGTTGTTTGCTATGTACTGATCGTCATTCTCAATCAACTCTAGTAATGCTGTATAAATGGCGTTTTCTAATAATTCCAGATAGATGTCTGTGGTTAAAATTCCAGGTAAAAAAAGGGGCCACTTATACGGTTACCAAAAATGCCAGCCAAAACATTCAGTTTTTCCGGATGTTGCGTATGCATTTCATTAAATATTCTAGGATTTGAATCGGACCAATAACGACAGTTGTGACGATTTACCGTACCATTTAGGAAAAAAGTACATGCGTCTGAAAAACACACATTGAAAAGAAATTGCTGATCATCTATTGCCCGTTCAGTCATAATTTCACAAAATTGTAATCACCTACCAAAATCGTCTTCGTTAAGTTCTTATACCAGATGAATTTTGTAGGGATGTTGTTTCAATATCTTCTGAATGCTACTTTTCCAAATACCAGATGTTATCGCAAACTGCCTTATACTCAATGTGGGTTCTTGAACAACATGCCCTCAAATCGTCACCTCTGTAGCTCCATTTACTATAGCATTTTCCATTTTACGTCATTTGGTAAACCATTATCACTGATGTGCCACTTTTATGCCGACTCTACAACGAAATAAACTAAATCTTACTACTTTACATCGACCAAAAAATGTCATCTAATAACAATAATTGAAAGCCACAGGAATAAAACTAGAATTGTTACAGAGAATTCCTTTTCTTTAATAACAATATAAAAATTATGTTATACCGGTTTTGTAATTTTGGTGAGCCACTGTATGGATAGTAGCGATGTAAAACTCGGGGGAAATAATCTATTTAAAAATATCTTTAAAATAAGTTATCATTCGACCAGTTAAAATTTTAGGGGTGAGTATCACCCCTGTTTAAGGATTTTTGATCAGGGTGCGAAATTGGCAAAAAAAATGTTTTCCCCTAAAATCAAAAAATGACAGGTCCGAGCGTTTTTAGTAAATGACCTGGTTTCTCCCCAGTACTACTCTAAATTATTGTTCTTTTCTAATGGTGCTTGATCGGAAGCAACTTCCAAATGCTCTCCCTTCTCCCCTCAAACATTTGCTCAATATCATATGTAAGAACTCTTGTCTTGATATTTGTAGAAAGTAATTAGTCGTTTTTTTTTTATGTCATAGGGTTTTATACAACAAGAATAAGTCTAGACTTTTTTATCACAAAAAATTCAGCTCAGAACGATATTTTATCGAGGCATCCTGTTGCTATACCAACTTGGGTTACAACAGCTTCTTCATTTCACTTATTGGCATTTTTTGTCCACGTTGTGCTATGGGTGCTCCACACCCAGTTTCAAACTGCAAGAGCCCCGAGGATTCGGCGCCTATGTTTCGGTACACAGACAACTGCATAAGAACTGTTATAAATGAATTAAAGTAAAAAAACAAGAAGCAATAATAACGAGATATGAAACGGTCGAGAGCAATAACAAAAATAAAAATATTAAATGTCAGAACTGTGGACAAAGTTCATTATCAGCTGATGTTAATGCTTAATAGGGATGTGTGAAACTGGCTGCTATCTGACTAATCGGAAGTCCACAGAATTGCCATTTTACATCAAATCGCTCCTCCTAGTTGTAAAACAAAGTATAATCTTTTTTTTTTTTTTTAATTAACAAAAAAGCGTTACAATAATACTAGTTCTAATATTGTAAATATTTGGAATCACTACACGAGGTTAGAGGTATCTGCTGTTCTCTACAAAGGTAATAAAAATTTATATACAGGGTAAATCCTACGTTGATACTTTTTTAATTGTATATAAAACTCGTTAAAATAAAAATCATTTTCAGATAACTTTTTCAAAAAACTAAAAAATAATTATATCAAAATAAAAAATCTAAATCCGGATCTGGACTTAAAAGTTTTTTTTTTCGGTTTTTCTTATGTATGAATGATGATTTACTTTGTACTGGGTATTATAACTCAATTGTGTGTCGTTTAATTTTAGTAGTATTTATGGTAAATTAAAAAGTGCATTTTGATAAACATATTTAAATTGATATCGGGACTAATTGCAAATAAGATGAAATAAGTTAAAAAAAAATATCGACGACATTGCTGGAAAATTAATTAAATCCGTTTTACGTTCAACATATTTAAGCACTACAACTTGAAGATTTTCCCGCAGAGTTCAGCTTAGTAAATATTTCTTAGGACTAAAGCAGCTCTAAAGTCAATTCTGTCACAAGAAATTAAATTACAACTGGTGAAATACTTCCTAGAAGACCTAAGTAGTCAAAACAAGGTGACCCTAGCCTGTATGCCAGGCCACAAGGGTTATCAGGGCAACAAAAAGGCCAACGAACTAACCCGAGAAGGTAAAGATAAGGTAATTACAAAATCCGAATCCTTCTTTGGAGTTGTTAAGGCATTGTGTAAGATACCTATCAAAAAATGGATGCTATTTGAGTAACAGGAATGTTGAAACAACTATTCAAGATTGAGACAGGCTAAACAGTTTATTAAGGAACCATCGGCCAAGTTCACGAAAAACTTACAGGATCAGAAACATCAAATCTTTAAGATAGCAATAGGTCTTTGTACATGACTCAGTCGCCTAAGAAGAAACATAAGTGTCATACATCCAACAGAAGAAGCAAGACGACATACTCTTAATAACGGAGTCCCACAATAAATCTGAAAAGGTTACGATGGACAAGGACAAATAATGTCCAACTCGTTTCAAATCTAATCTAAGCTAATCTAGAAAGGCATGAATGTGATCGACAATTGGTTTTATCGACGATAGTTATACATATTATTTAAACTAGATAGGACCGTATATTGCATTCATTTGGGAAAACATTAATGTAGGTTTCTTATTTTGGAGTTTTTTTGAAGAAGTTATTTGATAATGTTGTTTATTTTAATGATTTTTATACCCAGTTAAAAAAATGTAGCAAATAAGGATTCACCCTGTATAAACATATATGTTTACATGAGTAAATAGCTGTAAGTGTGAATAATATTCGTATATTTTAAATAAATAATAATTTAATCCATTATGGCGCTCAACTTAACATAAAAACAAAACAAAACGAATATAAATAAAAAAAATAGTATATTACATTACGAGTGTGGAAAGTGACATTTTCCACACTAATAGGAAATATTGTCACACGAGGCACAAGCCGAGTGCGACTATCACACGAGTGTAGACTTTTCATACAAGTGATGTACAACATTTTTCCTACGACCACAAAATAATTTCATCAAAAAATATCTAGAATACGGTTTATTTTAGAGAAATTATGTAGGGAATAAAAATTATAGAGAATTATATTATAAACAACTTTTATTTAAACACTTTTTATAAAAAATTATTTTTTTTACATTTTGTCAAATTTATGGAATACGGACCATTTTAGGAAAATTTTGTAAAAATCAAAAAATATTCATATAAATATATATAATATAATATATAATTTTTAATATAAGAATTTTCTTCTCCAAACGTAAATTACAGATATATTCCATAAAATATAAAAATGACCACGTATAAAGTACCCCCCAGATGTTCCGACTCCGTCCAAAATCTAATCAGTTCATTGGACGCCAGAATAAAGGTTAAGTTTGAAATTTGGTGTTTTTCTTTGTATGGGTTCATGAGTTATGGTGGATACACACACACACACGCGCACACACACACACACACACACACACACACACACACACACACACACACACACACACACACACACACACACACACACACACACACACACACACACACACACACACACACACACACACACACACACGCACACACACATACACACACACACACTAACACACATACACACACACACACACACACACACACACACACACACACACACACGCGCACACACACACACGCACACACACACACACACACATACACACACACACACACACACATACACACACATACACACACACACACACACACATACACACACACACACATACACACACACACACACACACACACACACACACACACACACACACATACACACACACACACACACACACATACACACACACATACACACACATACACACACACACACACACACACACACACACACACACACACACACACACACACACACACACACACCCGCGCGCACACATATAATTGCTAAAATAGTCGAAACGGATTTAAGGGACCCCAAAACGTAAAAATCCGTCAAAAACTGGAGATTGAAAAAAATCATGATTACTATACTTTCCTTATCTGTATACAGATAGGAAAGTAAAAAACTAAAAAATAAAAAAAAACAAAAATTCTGCCCCTGCAAGGATTTAAACGCGGTCGCTCGCCAGGTCTCAAATACTCAAATAATAATTGTTGAAGATAAATATTTAGGATCTAATTTACAACAATTTCAATAATTTAACAATCATATAGATTTTAGTATTAATATGGACATTACAGAAATCAAAATAGAAATGATGCGTTTGACATTTTGTGACAGCTGATGCGGAAAGTAGCATATTCGCACATGAGTGAAAAGTAAATTTTTATTCATACCCGTGTGTTATACGACACTTTCCATAGGACTATATAGTGTGATATGTGTTACTTCCCTAAGTGGTCGTAGGAAAAAGATATAATTAATATAACTTTTATTGTGTGTTTTCAATGCCATACTTTATTTTGATACAATTTATTATTGTATTGCTTTTGCTACAGTGGAATTGATGTTCGCATTATTATTTCTAATGAAATTATATAAAAAAAATTCTCTATCGAGATTTTTTAGGACCAGTGGAATTAATGATCGGCTGTTACATAGGAGATATGCCTGAGCGACAAGGGCGTGACACCGACTCATATGGTTCGGCAAACGTAATTACCTGATTCACATCCAATTCATGCACTTCCATCATCGCAGTTTAGTTCTACTCAAAGTGAAATCGCTCATCGCTTGACGGCAGCGGTAGCGGTAGCTTACGGTTTCGGGCCCCTGTGTTTCCTCATCATGGTCGTCGCAGCTTCTGCCAACCGTCCGTCCCCGTTTCCCGAAATTTTCTTGATTTTGGCGCTGCGACGGTCCCTCGATTCGATGGAAATTGCTCATTTCGGCGATTGCTCGATTTTCTCGGCAAGCTGATCATTCGTCGTCACATGGCACTGGTAAGATATTTATATTGTTTAAATTGACTGTTTACAAACTTTGAAATACCAACATATTCCGCACCAAATATTATTTTCATAAAATACCCTCAAAGTATCACTGTAACTGAATTATAAATTTGCTATTCATTTCAGTTGATCTATTAGAGTTTTCTTCAGGTATTCTAATTCTATTTATAAAATATTCGCAAGAAATTAGGATAAACTAAACACTATGAACGTATAAGATATTTATAAAATAATTTGTAAAACTTATAATTTTTTTTTATGTTAGTAGGATTTTTCGTAATTTCAAAGTACGCTTGAAAGACCATACTAAATATTTCAACCAGAATTATAATTTTGACTCATTGATTAACTTTAAAATATTAATAGGTTTGCTCTTAATTAGTCTTGATAAATTAGAAATAAAAAAATTAAAAATACTTCCAACTAGATTGGGCATGCAGAGATGATGCCTGCGAAGATTTTTTGAAGCCTTGAAAAGATAATCACGATACTCTGAAATCAATCTCAAATGACAGTTTAGAGAAGGCGATTACGAAACCAGAGGTGATTAATAACATTGACAAAAACGCTTTTCAGAAATAATTTTTTCAAATTGGAAGAAAAACCATGAAATGTTAATTTTTAGTTTGTCCGTCTACTTCTTTGTGTATTAAGAGCGAAAAGTGATATTAGCCGCTTGAGACAGAACGTTGTACGCGCGACGAGTAACGGAGCGTGGCAATCTGTCAAAAGCGACAACGATCTTTTTGCTCAAAATGTACACAAGATTTTTCTACGATCACACTTTTTGAAGAAATAGATATAAGAACTGAACATTTCTAGTGCATAATGTGTTGCTTAAAAAATGAGTTGTTATTCAAAATTAATGTTAAGGATTAAATGGACCCGCAGTTTTTTCGTTTCGCAAACGCGAAATGGCCCTACAAACAATACATTCATATTTTATGAATATAGAAAACTATTAACCTCTCTACTGGCTTTTAAATCGTAAACAAACTTTCGCTAATACTCACTAGATGCTACATGGAAATAGAGCGTACTCGATATGCACTATTGCCATATCTATACCAGTCATTTTTCGTGTTTTTGGTCTGTCTAGTGTTGTTCTGGTTTTATAAATACTATTTCTCATTTAATTTTTGTGTTTATTATTAAAAATGCCACCTGTACCCAAAAAAAGTTAAAAAAACTTACATTTAAAAAAAAA
Source organism: Psylliodes chrysocephalus (assembly GCA_927349885.1). Lineage (NCBI taxonomy): Eukaryota > Metazoa > Arthropoda > Insecta > Coleoptera > Chrysomelidae > Psylliodes > Psylliodes chrysocephalus. The sequence continues at coordinate 40,441,896 of OV651817.1, forward strand.
GTATACATATAAATTTTTTATATCAAAAACCCTGATTCGAAATAGATAGGTAGAATTATTGTAGAATAAAAAAATTGTTTTTTCTATAAAACGCCTGCAAGAAAAGTACAACAAATTAACGTAAAATTAGGTTACGTTAGAAGTTCATAAAATAAACATATTATTTCTTTTCTTTTCTTTTTGAATAAATTATCCTATTTAAATAATAAAAATACATAGATTTGTACACATTGACTTATTTATAATTATGCAATCCACAGTTTTTAAAAAAACAGGTTAAAGAAGAAGGAGAAAAGTGCTTTGCCACATATTTTTTTCCTATATACCTAGGTGTTTCTTATTTTCATAGTAGTACCTACCTTTGCAAATAAACCAATTCAAATATTATTTTAAACGTAAGACTTCTATTGATTTTAAATTTTTATTCGAAAACAATGTTAGTTTATTATAAATAGTATTATTATTATTATTAAAGTAATAAATATGTACAGGGTCTTTGATTAGAAATAAAGAATTTGTCGAAAATTTGACGACGTGAACCGATCTCCGATCATTCACTGATACAGTGCAGCGAAGGTAGAAAACAAAAGTATCTAATCAGGTAACTGGATAATAAACTTTTTAAATAATAGGATATTTAGATTTTGTATTTCCGTTCCAACCGTATGGTTTCTAGCGACTGCTAAAATTAAAAGATTGTTTTCGTTTTTTGCTAATAATTTTACAAAATACTCATATTATTAAAATTGACACAAAGGCACACAAAGACACTTTATACAAGGAATATTATTGTAATGGGAGCCATTTCATTATTTAGTCATGCTCTAATCCTACAAGTCCCTCTCTGTCTTATTTGGCCTTTGAGGCTCAACTTGTCCGATTATCATACATAATTAAACCCCTTAAGACCAAACATATGTGACGAATATGGCGGAGGAGCTTTCGATTACTATTCGAGAAAGAATGGGATAATGTTTCTAGTGTTTTCCAAATATAAGGAGATATTTCTAGTTTGACGGAGGAGCATTCTGGAACCTTTACCATAATTTTAAATTTGTATATAAATATTGGTAGAGAATCAACGCGGTATCAGTGGCAGTGAAGAAAAATAGTGAAGAGTTTAAAGACATTCGAAATATATATATAAATTAGAATAGTAGTGTTATAAAATAAATAAGTGTTTAAATAAATTATTAATAAATAAACTGTTGTTTAAAAAAGACAAAAATCACATTATTTAATTTATTTTTTTAGATTTTGTTGCAGGGTGTGCACATTAGGGTGCATCGTTAATATTAAATTTTACTTCAAGAAATGCAACAGGTCTCAAAATAAGGGATTTTAAAACCTGATAACTAAAAATAAAAAAAAATTGTGCAAAATTTTCCACCCCCGCAACCCCTTAATATATTTTGTTTTGATTTTAAAAACGTAATAGGGTGTAATCATTTTAGTTTCTGTTCAGTTTAAATTTTTTTTTTCGTTTCAATTTTTCTTTCCACTTCTGCAAGGCATACAAAAAGAATTTAGGGACCAAATTGATATAACATGATAAAAGTGGTTTTATTACTTTTTTATTGTCGAAAAAAGATTTAAAAAAAAACTTACAATCTTATAATATATTAAAAGTTTTTATACCTAGTTGGTAGAAAAAAAATCTTTTTTTGTATTAAACTTTGGCATCACTTCCCTGGAAAAAATGGTATCCCTAATGACTCCATCGCGCCCTATTGGATCAGTCACTAATAAAGAAGACTCTGTCACAAGTTTAACTGCCCTTTCTACATCTTGAGTATGACAAGGGAACTGCATTATTTCCGTAATGACCAAAGAATTGGAGTAGTCTTTGACAATTTCTTGCAAATTGTAATGTATATTTTTTCGAACTTAGTAAATAATTTTTTTTGCTTTCGAGCGTGGGCTTTGATCTCTCACACTCTTTGATGCGCGTTGCAAAAGAAGATTTTCAAAAGTTTGATAATTGACAATGTCTATAGATGAGAAAAAAATGAATGTGACAAGAGATTAAGCTGATTGTGGATTGTAGCAAAATGTAAGACGAAAACGAGTCACTGTTTCAAAATTTGGAGACATTTGTAAAAAAAGGAAAGGCATTTTTTAAACAATCTCATAATCTTTTATTTTTTGCTAAAGCCTTTTAATATGACATGGACAATAAATCCAGAGGAAAATAAGATTTGGAAATTTATTAGCAAGAAAAAGTTTTTATATGTGGACTTTTATTGATTCCGAATTTGATTATGTTCCTGCCAGTCCAGATGGAATTTAAAACAAAAAACTCTATGATAGAGTTAAAAGGTCCATATATGGTCAACAGTTTCTTCATAATATTTTATTAGCAAAGGATATGGACAGAAGCATTAGGTAATTATGCCGAAATATTTAAGTTTGATCTGACAGCCTCTCACATGTCTCTAACAGTAAATGGATATCTCGGCACCTCTACAAATAAGAGTTTATTGGGAAATATTTTAGAGCAATATGACCCACAAAGACTTACCTGCACCTAGGTGATCTTGCAAAACTTGTCACATTTTTGATGGGACAGCAATAGCTCAAGGTTTGGGAAAGTCCAAAAGTTGCATATCATTTAAAGAATATGCTAATATATTTGTAAAGATTATTTTCAAAAATAAATTTAATGCTCAAAGGATAGATGTGGTATTTAATCATTATAAAGAAAATTCTATCAAAAATACACGTCAAAAGAGATGCTCCCAGAAATCAATTGATATAGAAATTGACCAACCCAATATTCCACTTCCCGAATAATGAAACTTGTTCATTCATTCGATATTTAATAAAAGACGTTTAAAACATTTTCTGTCAGAGCAACTTCTTGAAAATTTGTATCTAGTGATGGATTCGCGAGTATCAATTAATATGGGATGAATTTTGAACCATCAAAAGACGATTTCTTAAATTTAAATCTTGAAGAAGCTGATACTCGTATCTTATTGCACATATTATCACCCAGAAATTCGGGGAATTCACGCTGCATTATTGATTGTAACGATACAGATGTTCTAGTCTTATTAATTTATTTTAAGTAGTTTTGAACTAAAAAGATATGGTTCATAATAGGGCGAAGAGGATAAAAAACTTCTAAAAAATTTGCCTTTTTTTCATTCTGTGACAGGTCTTAATAAATCCAACCAATTGTCTGGCATTGGAAAAAGAACCTGTTGGAAAACCTACCTTGAATACCATCACCTTTTGGATGGATTTGGCACTGATTCGTAGGTACTATGAAAACACAAAAATGTTTCATAAAACTGTATTCAAAAACTGCCAATGTTACTTCCATTAACATTTTGAGGAGATTAATGGCCCCTTTAAAATAATTGCTAAATTGCCATTGACTGAAGACGCCCTAAGATTAAGATGTTTTTACCAGCTAAGTATTTGGCTAAGCTCTTTAAAGACCCAGATGCAGCTTCCTAATATTGAAGAGTATGAATAGAAAGTAGATCAAGATTGAAGCCTGATACCCATTTAAGATTATGCTCGACCTGCTACCAGAAATAACAGAACTTATCATGCAAATGCAAAAAGTACTATACACCGATAATTTTCATGTATGTACAATATTTTAACAATATTATTCTATTCTAGACTATGGAAGCAAAAGTTGCAAATGCAGAAAAAAATAATGGCTACATCGGTTAATGCACCTGTATGGCACAGAAAAACTGCATAAATAGTTTGATCATAGCCGCTAATGTTTTGGAAAATGTAGATTAATGTGGTGAATCTGATTTTGATTAGTTTGAGTCCTGTACTTATTTATTTTAATTTTATTAATTTATGCTTTATATACTTCAAATTATTGAATTTTTTTATTAAGAATTTATTGTATTCTGCAAAGCAATTGCCTTACTGTTTATAACCTATACTTATATATACTGTGCTTATACCTTCCATAAATAGTTTATATTTTATTTTTTTATTTTCCTCAAAAAAAAATCATGAAGTAATACACCATATAAAACATTATTCGCCTTCATAGCGGATAAATCAATAATACCTATATAAAATAATGTAAGAGAGTCAAACAGATTGCATACATTTCATCCCTGAGAGAAACGCATGCAGTCAAGAGACTGCTTTCTTTCCTGTAAAACCATGACATCAGTAATTGTTTATTGCTATATTTGGTTAATTTCATAGCAAAACAATATAAGGAAAGCACTATTACCTTGTCAATACACAGGCGAAACTTTTATGAAGAATATTTTTTTTTTGTTTAGGCCTTCGTTTTTCGTCAAATGAAAGGTATATTTCTAAAAGAAGATTTTTTGACCAAATTTGTCGACAGCAAAAATAAGTTTTAATCTACACCATACTTATATTGTAAAATACATAGGTAATATTATTTTATGCTATTGTGGAATATTTTTCGGTTCCTGTGTCTTCAACTTCGCGCGTTAAAGTTTAGAATATGCATCCCTCGTATCTACATGCAATTGTTTAAATTATGAATGAATGCTGATTTTGTTTGGTCTCGGAAGTAATTTTGTAGTATTTAGGCTCCACCTTTAAGTTGTAATTTTTATACCTACTAAACTACCGTTGCCCCGCAGGCAGGGGCGAAGTTATGTCATCAGATCTGGGGGGGCTAAAGCCCTAGCCCTAGTCATATAATATATAATAGTTCTAGAGGTATACCTACTGAAGTTTAGTAAAAAAAATCTGGCGAATCTATGAAAATGGATAAAATATCATATATCAATTCTAAACAAAGTTTTGCAAAATTTCAATATTGTGAATTTGTAAATATCCATTTATGGTAAAAAACTAAATTTTACGACTTGCACTTGGAAAACAATGAATACTTCAGTTTTGATTTTGACATTAACACCATATAGATTGCAATTTGCTGGGGACTTTTTCGCAGATTTCATTTTTAACATAAACACTATCACATACTATAAGAAATAAACAAATTTAAAGCTAAAAAGTAAGAAAAACTCGAATTGTAATTGATACAAATTAAAATGTAAACAATGAACTCGTTGCCAAATGATGAACTGATTTTAAAACAAAATTAATAAATGAACTGAAATTAAAAAAAAAAATAATATAATAAATCGGTTTTATAAAAAAGTCCTTAAATAAATATAGAGTATGATTACATATTACTATACACAAATTTTGATTCTTAAATAAAAGGTCTTATCCACTTCTTCAAGAGCTAAAATCCGACAACGTAGCGAAATTTTGCTACTTCTGGCAACACTGAACGATATCCTACTTATAGGGACCTTCTACAAATTTCTTCCAGAGGGCGTATCACTTAGCTTGAATCGCGAATAAAGATCCTTCCAATTATATCTTCTCAAGGAAGTGTAGGATTTGGAGTGGCTTCAAGTTAGGTAAATCTCCCTCTTCTATTTGATATGCTCCTAGGTATACATTTAGTACACATTTAGTTAGAATGTGAATGAAGATTTTTTCCTCCTCCTCACAAAATCTGCATTATCTTTTACTACTCTCAGTTTACTAACGTGTCATTTTAGTTGGCAATGTCCAGTAAGGATCCCTGTTACAAGTGTTCTCACTACTAGAAAAATGTATATTATGATAACAGCTTAAAATACAATCTGGCTAATGTGAAACACCCCGAAAGCCTTGCCAGACTCGTCTAATGACCGTCAGGCGCGCTAAATTCGGCACGTTCGATTACTATTCCTCTCCTTGTTTAACTACCTGGCTTGTTAGGTCCGACCGAAATACGGTTTTATAACCGAAACAGAAACCAAATTTCGGCTCCTTTCTTAGTTTCGGCCAAAACAGAAACAAGAACTTTCTTTTAAGGCAATATCTTATTGAAATTTGCAATATCTCATTGTAATCCTTGTTTTAGACTAATTAACTCGTATTATAAATTTTAGCTACATTTACTTATTACCTGTTTATTTATGTGATCAAAAGAAGCCACTAATAAATTTATTGACATGTTCACTTGAAACAAAGCAGAGAAATTTGTGTGTACGTGCACTGTGTAGGAATAGCACCCGGCACAGTCACCATTGTGCCGGACACAACCAATTGTGATACGAAAACTTTTAAAAGTAGTTTCGCTGTCGGCTGCAGTTTCGGCCAGTTTTCCGCCGAAACCGAAACTGTAGTCGAAACTATTATTTAAAGCCAAAGTTGGCCGAAACCGTAACCGAACCTTCGGTCGGACACTACTTGTGAGTCTGGCAGGCCTCTGTAATTGTAATTGTCAGCCAGACGTGTATTTTCACTTACGAATATTTTGAAATTTATCCTAAGTAGATGGATAATGTTCTTAAAATATGCGTGAGTGTGCAAAAATTTACTGATAATAATTTAGGCACGTTTTTGGTATTGGGTAAGAAAGTTTTACACCAAAATATCCAAATTTCAAAACTTGACAGACATGCATTAAAACGACTAAAATCAAATTTTCAAAGGTAGCCATACCACAGAATATAAAACATATGTTTTATTGTGGCTGTGGCCATACCATGACCATTTTTCATATTTGAAGTCGTTTAGTTGACGCGAAAAACCTAATTATTATTTTACATAAAATAAATGTAGTGTATTTCTACCTAGTTATAATTGGTATTAAATAAAATATTAACCACTGAAATGGCAAATTTTTTATATGCATGAAAGAGCTGCTCAACTGTCAAAAAAGTTTTCAGTATAATTTCGTTAAGGGTGCCCACCAAAAGAAAAATTTCCGGAAATTTTTCTGGTTGTCATGAAAGTGTTTTGAAATAACAGCAGTTGATTGGCTATAAAATGGAGGTGTAAAATTATAATTTAATCTATCACGTGACAAATTTTCAAACCCGGGAAAATAAAAGAAAAAATATTATATTTTTTCCATTTAGAAGATATTACCAGACTCATTAGCCAATTTCGTAAATCAGCCAGACTTATTATTATAAACAGTTCATGATTGTATCAATTTATATGCTCAATTTTCTGCCACACTCACTTTCCACTATCTGAGATAATCCAAACTGCTATTTTTATAAGCTTTATGTTCTAGTTTAGTAAATGTAAAATAGTTATGACTGGGAAAATAATTTTGTTTTTTGTCACTAAGAGAACAGTTTATTTTTCATATTCACCGACTGGAAAAATGAATACGAAAAAATTCACTGCCTCCTGAACTAAATATAAAATTGCAGAATAAATCAAATGGCACGATTCTTTTTATTTTTTAATTTCTGTTCTGAAATCTGAAATGTTTGGGTGGATGTGTGATACATGTTCGAATTATTTTTGGGGGAGCTAATTTGGTTTTTGGGGGGGCTTAGCCCCCCCAAGCCCCCCCTTAACTTCGCCCATGCCCGCAGGTCTTTTAGTTTGTAATGTAAATTTTCCTCTTAATGTAGATGCAGCACCAGAGATAACAGGAGATGTAACTACTTACAAATATCGTGCGGTCGTGAATAAGACATATTCTAAGGGACGCAGTAGGGTATAATATCCGCTGTTGTCATATGTCTATTTTATTATTCTCGTTTTGTTTACAAAATTATTTACATATATTAAAAAAGCTAAAATAATTCAAGCTTTTTTATTGCAACTGAACCCAAAAAATTTTGAATCATTAGTTATATCAAATTTAACTAAATAAGATGTTATTTCACTAAATTAAATGTAATAATTTTCAATAAATTCCAAAACCTAGTAATCGTAAGTTGGAAGTGGCAACAGGGCTACACCGTTACGTTGTTTATTATAAGCGTACATCACTTACACATTTATTCATTGGTAAAATAAAGTTGTATCTGCGTAAAATCCTCTTTATCCCCTCTCTTACTTCTCACCTTTCGTCTTCTTATCGCGGACCTATAAATATATGATTGTCGACTTAATCGTGGCATCGTCAATATTATATTTTATCCATGAATGACTATATCTCTGTTATCTCTGGGCAGCACCTTACGGAGCTTCAAATCTAACGGGGAAATTTTAAGTCATATTATGGTTTTATTCATTTATTTTTAAACACGCTCAATTCAATAACATAATTTTTTGTTAAAGGCTTATATGTTTATTATTCTAATTATATTCAAACAGTATTATAAAAAAATACGTACGAATAAAGAATTTATGACTATATTAAAATATTTTTTTGTGCCAAAACTGTAAATTCAAGTAATTTCAAAAAACTGCACATGTTTATTTTAGAAATATAAATCATTTTTCAAAATATAGTTGAAATCGCTCAGTTTTATATGTGGAAAAAAACAGTTCTTTTTGTTTTTCTCAAAAACCACTTAAGAGATTTTGATTAAAATTTGGCCAAGTTTACGTATATACTCATGAATTTTTTTAAAATTTTTGTATTTGTAGTTAATTTTTCCGGAGGTCCACTTAAACCTTAACTTGGATAAATAAAGAAAAAACATCAAACCAGGTAAAAATAACTTAAAAATCATTTAATAAAAAGAAATATTATTATATTTTATCTAATTTAAATTAGGCAAGCGACAGAGCTGTCAAGTTTTCCGCTCGGCGATCGACAAAGCTGTCAGTTCGCGAAAACGTCAACTTTGCGGTTGAATTTCGAAGCGCAAAAGCCTACTTTGGATAGTGATCGCGGAAAAAAATATTTTTCCTACGACCACTTAGGAAAGTGACACCTATCGCACTGTTTAGTCTTATGGGAAGTGCCTTATATCACACGCGTGTGGATAAATTTACTTTCCACACATTTGTGAATATGAATCTACTTTCCGCATAAGCTCTCAAATAAGTCAGACGTCTAATTTATATTTTGATTGATGTCCAGTTTATTAGTAAAGTCGATTTGATGATTAAATTGTTAACATTAATTTTTAAAAATAGATCCTAAATATTTCTTTTTAACAAATTATTAAAATAATTTTAAAGTAACTACGTTCATTATTTTTGTTTTTTCTTGTTCGCATGCATATTTAATAAGATAAGCCAAATCACACAGCCATGATAGCGTAAATAGTTTACCGTCTGACTTTTTCAAATTATCATATTATAACCCCAACAATATTTTGTACTATTATATTTACTGTTAAAAAAAAAATTGTGAGTAAAGAAGTGAGTAACCATTAATAATAAAAAAGTTTTTGTTCACGATTATTCAACTTATTTGTTTAAAACAATTGTAACTAATGTTATTTTATCTTTATGATCCTATGAAATTGTTTGTAAATGGAATCGCAATATCTTTAATTTTGACAAAACACTATCTGTAATGTAAAACGCTTGAAAAATGATTCAATAAGGCATATAAAAACAAATCTAAAACCAGCTAACCTTTATAGCCAGATTTTCTAGTTTTGCATTTTTTTGATAAAATTATTTGGTGGTCGTAGGAAAAATATTGTACACCACTTATGTGAAAGTGATATTTCATACTTGCGTGATTGTCGCACTCGGCTTATGCCTCGTCCGACAATATTTCCCGCGCGTGTGTAAAATGTCACTTTCCACACTCGTAATGTAATATACTATGTATTGTGCATTTTGAGCAGAAAGTTCGTTGCCGCTTTTGTCATATTGTACGTGCGACGCGTAGTGGCAAAGTATCACTTTTCGATCTTAATAAACAAATAGCTATTAAAAACGAAAAGTGATACTTTTCGTTCATAATGCACACAAAATTTTTTCTACGAACACATTATTTTAAGAGGTAGATATAACAGCTGAAAATAACAAATTACTTTATACAGTGTGTTTCAGAATAAAGTACCCTAAACTGGGAAACTTATAATATTTATATTTCCTTAATATTTAGTCAAAATCTACAACTTTTCTATGAATATCCCAGCTTTCATTCTACGTGTCTGTCTTATTTGGCCTTTGATCAAACATATGTGACGACTATGGGGGAGGCGCTTTCGAGTACATTCCAGAGTCAACGTGATAATGTTTCTAGTATTGGTGAGAATTGGTGAAAATTCTAGTACATTCGCCAAAATTTTAAATGTTTATATAAATATTGGTGGAGAAACAACGCGGCAGTCAGTTGTAGATAGACAGTGGTGAATATAAATAGTGAACATTTTATAGACATTCGAAACATATATAAATTAGAATAGTATTGTTTAAAATAAATAAGAGTTTAAATAAATTATTATTAAATAAACTGTTGTTTAAAATAAACAAACATTACAATAATAATACTAACTTATCATTAACTATCCATAAACTAATGGAGCCAAGATCTTATGGACTTAATGCTCACATTAGTTAATTGACCTTATACTATTAATTATGAAATCGGCCCATTTTTGGAATTTCATAACATACATAGATTTTTTATTTCATGTTTGAGTAGAACTAAAACTGAAAAAACTCAGAAATAGAATGTTCTATCAACTAAGAGTCCCTTTGTTGTGAAAAATTGCGTATGAAATATTTATTAATCTTAAATTTTATGAAATATGGAGTGTTCAAAAAGTTTGGATTAAATTTATTTTTTGTAGCCCTTGATACTACACCAATGTCTTATCGTAATATATCAAAATAAATTGTACTAATTATATTAATGGTGATTAACTAACAAGTACATATTTTTAAGTTAAAGTCTTTACTGTAAGAGAAAATATTTAAAAAATTATGCATTTATGAAATTCACTTTATCATCCTGTAGAATGAATACTGTGACGTTTTTAGGAAAATTATACAATACTGTATAAAATATAACTATAAGATTCCTAATTTCAACTAATAAATAAAAAAAAATCTAGTAAACGTCGAAACGGCTAAAAAGGTAATACGAAAATCCGTCAAAATAAACTCGTAACCTAATAAGATGAGGTAAGTATATAGGTTGAAAAAGCAATTTATTCAAAATTCAATTTCGGTCTCTTACCACGAATAACTTATGCATAGGTACACTATTCGTAACTAGTCGAAGAGCAAAGTTTGATAAACAGTTTTATCGGCTGCAGTTCGAGTGTTTTTACACCGGAAAATAAGTAGTTAAGCAGAATGGTCGAAAATGGCCGATGTTTGGCAAAAATTTGTTAAACTTACTTTTTCATTAGTGTTTGATTGTTATTTCCCCGTAAATACCTCTCTGCTATAGAGGAAGCTTGTATCGAATTTGTAGGTGATTGGTTCTTAACATCTATAGAGAATGTGGTGAAACGGAAATAAGGGGGTATGTAAACAAACAATCTGGTCCAGTGGCGTATCATTTTTATGTTCGAACATACATTGATTGTTAATTGCAAAACCATTAAAAACTTTAATATTAACTTTTTCAATATATTTCGGATTCAGAAAATAAAACAATCAATTTAAAGTTTTGAATATTAAAATAATCATGTATAGAAATAAATTAAAAAACGACATGAATAAACTTAGTTTTTCTCGTATTAAAAATTTTAAACATTAGTTATCAAAGAGAAAAACATTAGACAAATAAAAGGTAAAATCTATCCCACATATATTGTTTAATAAAAATTACGACCCATTTCGACTATAAAGCCATTTTAAAGCCTATAAATAACAATTATAGTTAATAATATGTTAATTAGATATATAACAATATACAAACCTAAGATGTTAGACGGATTCCAATATAACAAACGATTAAACGGCATTATTGAATGCACGTAAAATGAAAACTAAATATTAATTAGTATAAAAATATAATGTATAGAACTTCATGACCTTAAAAGTTTATCAAAACTTATTATTAATTGTTTTAACTTCTAACAATAACAATAATAAGATTCCTAAACAAAATTTTTACCAGAACGGTAAACCACGAAATTAGAATTAGTATTTCGGACACGTCATCAATGAGTGACCACTGGGAAATTTGCTACATTGTTCGCGCTATAACCCCTATTTAGAACATAAACAGAGGTTATGATGTTATTCACTCGGCTGTTGAGAATCTCAGGACTGGGTCGTACTCGTTTCTTTAAATGGAGTCACTAGGAAGGGTTGAGGGTGCCTAGAAGTTACCTGCGGGCGCCAGTGATTTGTTTTAGCAAATATTCAATGAAAGTGACTTTGGAGCTAGAGTAAATCACAACCCCTAACTCCCGCAAATAAATTCTAAATAATAAGATCTCGTTAAGTAAATAATAGGTTGTTTAATAATTGATAATTTGCCAAATAAGGACACTTATATAAAATGATTTGTTAAATATTGAAATAGTCTAATAATTTACTAGATATGAGTTCTTATGAGAAATAGGTTGTTTAATAATTGATAATTTGCCAAATAAGGATACTTATATAAAATGATTTGTTAAATAAATGATGAAATAGTCTAATACTTTACTAGATATGAGTACTTATGAGAAATAATCAGAAAATTGTGAACAACAAAATAAATCAATTGAATTTACAGCGAATCTGTCATAAAAAAAAATAAAAGCTTATCTGATTTGGTTTTGGTGTTGTTGGGTACTGCTGCGTTGCTTTTCTGATGGGTGTACTTCGTTCTTAGCAGAGATTTCTATTCCAGAACCTTGTGTTTCTCTATACTAATGCCACATGCGGAAATCCGGAATCCTTTGAACTGGTTGATTCTAGCAAGGAATCATTTATCGTCTTGACATTCCATACAGCTAGCAAGTTAGGATCTTCTTAAAAAAACTTCATACGGCTTCTGTAGGGCTTTCGTAAGGCTCCTGGAAGATACGACTTTCGGTATGGCCTAAGACGGTACGGCGTACGGGCCAGGAATTATTCCGAATTAGGAAAAGAAAGGAATGAAAATGATTTATTCATCAAACAAAGGATGTCTTTACAGGAAGGGATGTTTCTTGGGAGGAAACAATTTCCATTTTTTTTTGGACAGATATTTAAATATATTTTTAAAATCAAAATTACTGCACAGATTTCTGACCATTTTAAATATGGCTGCCGATATGATTTTACCTTTAAAGACATCCAATTTGACAAAGAAAATTATTAAACGGTAGATATGATTATTAAACAGTAGCTAGAATAAGAAAATGACTCTTAAAACCTAGTAATCTATGAATAGACTTACCCCAGATTAATTCTAGTTAGCAAAAAGATAATAACGACATGCGTCTTTCTGACGGAAAAATTCAGAGAGCAAAGACAGAACACTTTCAACCGGTTCGTCTCGCCTTTGGTGTCTTGCGCATAACGATACTATGAATACAAATCGATATTCCAAAAACACGACAAGAAAACTTGAATTCATTAATTTGACTTTGCTATTTCCCGTTAGATGGAACTACTTGTACAATATTTGAATTTTAATTTAAAATTAATAATATGGACTAAGTACATGTCACAAGTTCCAACATGGGCATAGCAATTATCCAAGAATGAATGAATGGCACTGAATAAGTAAGTGGGGTTACGTAGGTTGAAAAAAAGATTATTTAAGAAAAACGAAAAAGAAGTTATTGTCATTTGGGGTGAAATTGGTCAGCCGGGGTAGTATTGCTCACTAAATGAAACCCAGTAAATGAGAAAAGAAGTAAAAGACAAACTTCATCTTATGTTCCTCTATAATTAATTTACCAAATTCATCCAATAAATACCAAGATTAACAATTATTATTAATTAATATTAAAGAAACTAAGAAGCAATAGATACAATATTTAAATTATTCAAGAACTTTATAAGAAAATGTATCCTACGGCTTATGATAATTTCATAACTAAATAAACTAAAATAACAAAAATGTATGTCATATAATATGCATAAACCCAAAAAAAATTATTTATTGCAATTTAACTTTTCAGTCTAATACTTTTTACTAAACTGAACTGCCCGCCGATGAGCCGGCTATTTATACTAAGTCCAACTCTGCTACAAGAAGTCTCTAGGTTTTCCTGAAAATTCCATCTCTGACTCAACGGCACTCTCCGCCCGTTCTAGCCGTTTCTCGAGCATCAACGGCATTCCTAGAAGATTCCGTTGTTTCAAGCATGACTCGGATGCCAAGCTGAAGGTCGCTTGCTTAAGACAGGGTCAGCTTAGAAATTTCATGACATTGCCCCCTCCTTAAGCAATGGTTCCTCCTGGAACTAAAACTGAATGGTTGTATTTGCAACTGAATCCTCTTTAACAATTTCCAGTTGCATGGAAATAACAAGGGACCGTCTTCGTTATAATCTGAACGCTGGGAGAATGGCTGCAGACCAGTATTTCAACCTGGGTATCTTAAAAGATTACTTCCACCATGTTTCTAATGATATTTCAATTCAGTTGGTTGCTATATATCTGTGGCATAGCTAGTTCCTGTACATTGGACTCTAGTACATGCTCCTTTAGACTGAGTAATGCTTCCCATACATCATGATAGTTGGATCGATCTCGGAAGATGTTCTTTGTTACCAAATAAAAAAGATAACGCGATCCATCTCTTGAAGTTTTAATGCTTTTCCAGGGGCTGGTAACTGATCTTGAAGTTCTGGCAATCGACCAAACTTCTTCCGAAATACAGATGCCAGACATCGAGCATCGTAGATATTGGCGGAAGTGCTATGGACCAGCGAGTAGTCTTTTGGAATCGTGAGCAGGTCTTGTTATTGCTCGGTTGTAACACCATGTCTTGCTTTTCCGGTACCTTCATATACACTCATAAATTCTTCAAAAACAAGGTCAGGTATTTCTTGGAGATGGTTTACTTATTCTTTCTCTTTATGGTTACCCTCAAATGGTGCCAGCCGGTTTTGATGCACTTCCTTTGGTTTACCGTTCGGGATTTTACTTATGCGGTAAATGACATCTTCCCAAGACCTTTAAAGCTTTGGAGAATAACCCTTGTGTCTTTTTGGGTTATGGAGCCAGACTTTGTTGCCTTCCTTGAAACATCCTTCTATGGCTTGAGCATCATATCGCTTCTTCATTTTATCGCTAGCGATTTGAAGATGCCAGCGGACCAATTCATGCATATCGTCCATTCTTCTTCGTAACTGAATCACATAATCTTCACCAGCTACATCTTCTCCAGGTCGGCATCCAAACTCGAGCTCACACTGTAGTCTTATTTCACTCCCAAATAGGACATTTGCTAGTGTTTCGCCTGTTGATTCATTGACAGCGGATCTATAAGCCATTGCAAAGAGCAAAAGATACTGATCCCAATCTCGCTGATGGTTTGAAACCACTTTTGACAGATATTTTCTAATGGTCTTATTCATTCGCTCTATCATTCCATAGGATTGTGGGCGCAATGCTGTGGTTCTAGTTTTCTTCATGCCTAGTCTGACAAAGATTTCACGGAAGAATTGGCAGTCAAAATTTCTGCCTTGGTCACTGTGGATCTCCAAGGGCACTCCAAATCGACAAATAAACTCTTTTATCAACATATCTTCAACAGTTGCGGCCTCTTGATTTGGAATGGCGTAGACTTCCACCCACTTCGTAAAATAATCCATAACGACATGTATTTATCACCATTTTCGGCCATGGGGAAGGGTCCAGCAATATCTAAGGCGATTCTCTCAAAAGTGTTTTATAGCGAACCATACATCTTCATAAGATATCGTTCTTGTAATCATGTTTTCATAGTTTTATCTTGTTCAAATTAATGGTGCCCAGAACCACTCTAGAAATCCAACTTTCACAACCAAACGACCCTTTGTTGCTTACTAGACGAAAAATTGCCGCTCTTGTGCTTTGAAAATAAATTTTTTTTTTTAGAACTTTTTAGATAAGGAAACTTAAAATTTAAAATTAACTTATCGAACCACAATTTATCTGTCCACCCTTAAATAAGAACGGGAGGGGTGATAAGTTTAATTATAGGCAGCTTTTCTCTCTGAAAGTTGCACAGTGCTTCGGTAGGTTACAAAGTAGTTAAGTAGAGTAAATGATTTATTTTCACTAATATGACAATCCTTTATATAAGGATATGACTTAGAGTTTTCTTTTCTTAGAAAATAGTTATTGTTATTGCTCCTATTTACATTGCTGATTACATAAATTAGTAGTAGTAGTTATCTATAGATTAACGTCAAATCATCTGAAATTCATAAAGGTAAGTACAAGTATAAGGATATTTTAATTTTTTTCTTCATATAACATTATCATATTTGTGTGAAACAATGTTTTCATTATTGTGGCCAGGTTTATGATGGATCGAGAGAGTTTAAATTAGCGATCGAAACAAAATTAATAATAATCGTTAGTTCACTGTCAAAATTTACTTTTATGTAAGTAACCTACCTTCCTTTCATATCAACTTTCAAAAGCAATGTATAATGTGCATATTGATTTAAAAAAAAGGTTTATTTTTATTTGTTTATTTTTCACAACTGATGACATAATGAACTTTTCGTAACCAGTTACATAATGTTTAATTTTAGGTAATTAGTTACATAAAGTAGATCATTTTGATATTTCCTGCGATTACAAAATATGTCACTTTATATTTCAAAATTTAAAAAATATATATTTTATTTTATCGGTAATACAAACCAAAACAATGGCACTGCCAGAAAGTATCAACAAATGTCAGACCTTAACGGTAATTGTAAAAACCAAAGAAAAACGAGGAATTTTGTCCTTTAAGGGGAATATGGGGGTTCAACACACAATGTAGAGTGGCGCAAAGAGTAAAACTTTCTGTACATAATTATTTGCTCGAAAAGTTTATTATAAAATTAATATTTTTCGTTAGGATTTTTTAATATAATTCAACCCCCTTAACCCCCATTTTTATTCAATTTTTTTTTTATTCAATAGGTTTCATCCCCTTATAAAGTCTGAGTTTTCCTGAAAATTTCAATTTGATATCGTTTTTTGCATCTGAGTTACAATATGTTTCACTATTTCAACCCTCCTTAAACCCCTTCATTTTTATTTATATTTTTTATAGAATCAAAAGAGTTCATCCTCATATAGAGCATAATTTTTACTAAAAAATTTATGTTCATATCGCCTTTCATTTTTATTTTACGAATTTTTTTTTTTTTTAATTTCTACACTTCTTAATCCCCACATTTTTAGTAAATTTTTTTTTTAAATCAAAGAGCTTCTGCCGCTTATACTGCTTGATTTTTCTACAATTTTCAAATTGATACCTTCTTTCGTGCGGACAAAATAACGTGATATGAGATGGACGAACACAACCAAAAGCACTCTTCACAGCTTACTGTGTGAAATGTATAAATGTGTCAGCGATTGTAATAAAAGAATAATTCTGCCCTACTTCGAAAGAAAGCCGCATGTCGAGATTTTGAGCAAATTGAGTTAATGTTATATTTGAATTCTATGAGGTCTTATTTTCTAGAAAAAAATCAAAATATCTTTATTTTTAAGAAAATAATATCAAAAAAGTTATTTTAAAAATTATCTGATTGGTGTAGAACTGTTTTTTCTGCCTAATTTACTAGTAAAAAATGCTGCATGTATCAAAATAGAGCCGCAAAAATTATTTTCGTTTTATGGCGATATCTATCTTGTTCGCAAAATAATTTTTTGCTGCGAACTGGTTTATTTTGGGCAAAAAATTCAAGAGACATTTTTTGTTTAGAATGAAACAGGCTATCGGAAATAAAATGGTAAACAAATAATAAGACAAAAAGTTACGTTGGAACGAAATTTTAGGGGTTGCGTTTTCCACCCCTTACAACCATGAGGTAAACCAAATAAATTACTGGACAAGTGTCTTTTTGGTAATAGAAAATGACATATTAATTTCAATATTGTAACTTGTTTAGTGCTTGTGAAAAAAATTGTTAAACAAATTTTATGTACCCCCTTTAAGGGGCTGTATCTTAACAAGGGATGCTTCAATGAAGTTTATTTATATAAAAGATCCTATCTTTTTTTTCGATGAGGAATCACCCCCTTAAATGTTTTACACTTATTTAGTTACACCCTGTATAGGTAAGTTATTTTTTCTTTTTGAGTAATAATGATAGCAACATGATTAGTTTAAAATTGTCGGTGATTGTATCAAATTTATGTTATAGAGAAACAAAGATGTTAGTGACATTGAATTTTGAATTTACATTTTTTTGTTATAGATAAAATGAACCGAGGAAAAAAATTGCAATGTTAGCGACAAAATTAACATCGCCATTAATTTTCAATGAGAGAAATCAGCAACATGAAACTAGTTTAAGAAAACGCCAGTCTCAAAATCACCCTCCTGATGGAATTAAAAATTTAAGGCCAAGTAAAGATTTAAAAGTTAAACGAAGCGGCACGAGTATCTGCGTAGTTAAAGAAATATTAGAATTAATTATAGACAGTACTTTTACAATAATTGAAAATGATGAAGATATTTCTGTTGATTCATGTTTTGATATTGAAAATTTGATAATGACTGATGAAAATAATGTTCATATTCTTACAAACAGTTTTATTGAAGAACATTTAATCAGTTTCACAAGTGAAGTTGCAGAAAATGTTATTTTAGAAATTATTGAGATAAATAACATCACGAACCAGATCGTTATGAAAGAAATTGAATCCTTGCATGTACAGAATTTGACACAAATACGGGAACTAAACAACCTCGACAACATTGGACATATAAATGAGGAATCTGAGAAACTAGAAACAAATAGGATAGACATAGCAGAAGAAGAAACTAATCTGTCACCTACCAGAAAAGAAGTATTTGCTATAGATGAATTTACTACTACAAAACGAGAAAAAGAAAGATCAAGAAAAAAATATAATATAACGAAAAATATTGGCGAAAAAATTTTGAACAACAATAACAATTTTTACTAGATTATACAGAGACTCTATCAGTATTAAAAAGACGTGCAAATACGGTGGAAACGGATTTAAAAAAAAATATTCACCCAAATTTTTATTTAAAAGATGATTTGGGTGAAAAACAAAAAGTCTGCAAGAATTTTTTTTCTAGTTACTCTAGGATATGCGTGCAATAATGATATAATTCTTAGAAATTTATCAAGCCCTCCAAAAGATAATCGAGGAACTTGGAAAAGAAAAAATCCAATTGATAAGAATATTATTGTGCAGCATATAAAGTCCTTTTCTCCTAGTCTATCTCATTATTGAAGAGAACACGCACCTAATAAGTTATACCTACCCAGTGACATAACTATAACTAATATGTATAAAGACTTTTTAGAACAATTTCCAGATTTACAAATAGTAACTAACGATATGAGAATATCATTTACCAAATTAGATCATGAGCAATGCGAAAAATGTGAGGCTTTTGATCTCCATGACAAGACCCATACCAAGGATAACATTATCAATACATGTGATGGATGTATTTCTTGGAAAGAGCATAATAAGTTGAGATGAGTACAAAAAAGATTGTACGAAGCAGCTAACTGATGAAACTACAGTCTACTGCTCTGTTGATTTACAGAAAGTTACCATGCTGCCCCGGTTAGACATGTTTAAACAGGTAATTTTCACTCTGAGACTCATTGTTTTTAATCAGTCCTTTGTACCATTTGGGAAGTTAACAAGCAAAAATAAACCACTTGTTGTACTTTGGCACGAAGCTACTTCTGGTAGAAAAAAGAAGGACATAGGACACATTTCTTGAAAGCTCACGTGACTGCAAAAACGTTGTTCTCTGGGCTGACAATTGTTCCAGCCAAAATAAAAACTGGTGTCTATTAAGCTACTTAGTGTACGCAATCAATTCAGAGAAAATTGCAGCTGACACCATTACAATAAAATATTTTGAGCTTGGGCACTCGTTTATGTCAGCGGATTCTTTTCATCACCTCGTGGAGCTAGAAATGAAGAAAACCCCAAAAATATACGACTTCCAAGATTTTGTCGAAGTTGTAGACAACTGTTCATATAGTCACACCATTGTGAAAGCAATGAGTTTTAGAAACTTTAAAAAATGGCCTAGCTTAACCACTGATTACCAAATTAAAAAATTAAACCCAGTAAAACCTCTGCTCAAAAACATGGTAGAAATAACGGCGAAAAGGGGAGAGACACATTTATATTATAAAGAAAAATTTAATGGTGGCAGCAAAATTCTTTTCTTTATACCAAAGACCAAATTATCCATGCTGGCTGAAGCTCAAGAAAACTCTGAAGATCGAGGTATTACCGATAAGAGAAAACAAACAATATTAACACATCTTGGTGATATCATTCCTTTGCAAAAAAAAAGTTTTGGAAGGACTTGGCAGTAAACAATAATTCGAGTAATCTCATAGAGCATATTGAGAATGAAGGTTAAACATTTTAGTTTAAAATTTTAGTACATTTTTTTATTATTTAGTTTTATTTCTGTTTGTATTGAAATATAAGAGAATTTTTATTTGTTTTAAAACTCTTCACAATATTTTTCTGTGTTTACATTTATTATTTGAACTATAATAAAACTTTTTTCGACTACTTTGAATAGTTATTATTTGTATAACTAGGCAGATAAGTAACAGATTTACTGCTGAGGCGAAGCCGAGGCAATGAAACTAGCCATGTCAGTAAATATGTTTCTCTGCTGTGTAAAACATATAATTTTTTCTCCGATTGTTTATAAAGTCTGTTTAAAAAAAATGGAATTAAAATGGAAACCTGTTTTAAGTAGGTATAACGGTTATAATTCACACATTTTTAATATATATATTCTAATCGTAATTTATGATTTTTTATTAATATATTATTCTCCGATTGACATTAAATGTCTATTTCAGTAACATTTCTTGATCATAGAAGTAGCACTTTTACTGCCTAAGCAATAAAAATGATTTTTAATGCTTGGGCAGTAAAAGTGTTACTTCGATGATTGAGCAATATCACTAAAAGTGACATTTAATGACAATCGGAGAAAAAATATTTTAATTGTCCTTATTTTTTTCTTTATAAGGTTTGAGGAGTGTTTTACGATCCCAATACAAACTCAGTCATTGAAATCTTCCTAATTTATTCCAAATCTCAAAATGCTACTGAATTTGTAGATTTTTTGAACTATGTTTGTTACTGTTAGTCTAAACTCTGCACTTGTTATGTCTATCAAATAGGTGAAATCTTCACATGCGACTTTTTTCGCTAGTATTGTTTAAATTACTTAAGGCAAATTACCATATGTGACTGACATGCGCCTTTTTTGCTAGTGCTATTTAAATTTTATTAGTCAAAATGCCGTATGTCACAGTTTTCTTACTCAAATAATTTAAAATCTATTATATTTTTATAATTTGTCAAAAACCTTTGTTATTAGACCAAAATATAAATTGCCCTTTAATTATTAGTTAAGGAATCATAAATATATCTCTACCTATCTAAAAACTATAAGCAAAATAAAAACACTCGAAATGTGGGACATATTTAAACGCTTTTTATTCAAAACAAGATCGTTTATACATGCGGCTTTTTTCTGAAGTAGGGCAGAATTGTGGAACAAAAAATGTGAACAATTTCTGGAAACTGCATTGAACTGAAAATTACTTCAAAAGTTAGATATCAGCTTTTTCTACTTCTCTTGAAATATGTAACATGAATCTCTCTCAATGAATTGTGCTTACCAGAAATTCTGTAGGTATATATTCGAATTTATCCAAATCAACACTTCGCTTATTTTCTTTGAGCACTGCCAGCACAATTTCTACATATACAAAGATGTGTATACTCATGACGAGGCAGCAAATTTCGATAAGCGGTCTTCTCTAAATTTTGTTAATTTCCTTTCTTTAGAGCTATCAGAAGAGAAGGAGCATTGTTTGAGAAAATATGATTGTTTAGGATGAAATGTAGAGTTTCTCAATTACAGTCTTTCGTACACTGAAAAAATGTATTCTGACAACGTTGGAAAATGTATTTTTTCTCTTTACATTTGAATAGCGTTAGAAATAGTAAAATTTTAATTTTTGTAATGTTCATTTCTATATTTCATAGTAGTGAATCAAAGCTGCTGTTATAGACGAGCAGCTTTTTGGTTTAGATGTAATATTAACTTCTAGCTAACTTTTGCTCAATGTAATTACTATTTTCTTTTGAAGTAACATTTATAATTACTATTTTTAAAACATAACAAAATAATATTTTCCTTGAATATTCCATATTATAATTATCCCTTTTTCTGACGACTTTAAAAAAGTCCTATTTTTGCAGACGAATTGAGCGAGTCTTTCGTAGAAAAACGGCAAGGAGGATGTTGACTCAAAATGGAAATTGAATTCAGGCTTGATTCTCAAGAAAACCGTGTCCAGTAAGCTCGGATAAACCTCTCGGCGACTGCGACAAGAAAGTCCGAAGCGTTTTTAGGAATTTATTTAAGCGGAAACCCAACTGTGTGATTTTTACGTAGTTTCTCTGAAAATTTGTAAAATGACTGAATATTCGGTTTAAAACTGGTAGGTATAAAAAATGTTTGGAGATTTCTTAAAATATGTTATTAGTTTTAATAAAATAGATCCATGTTATTTAATATCATACAGAATGTGTCGTTAGGAACCGATCATACTTTTATAGCAAAGAAATCGTTTAGTTCAGAAATCACCTATGTGCTATTTTTCTCCATAGTTTGCGTATTATTTGAAGGTTAGTATTGGCAATGACACCGCAGTCCAATTGAATATAATATATAAAAAGTGAAACCCAAAAATGTTTCACAAGTAGGCCACCTCCAACAAAGACAGAGAGTTATCACGAACATGACTGATAATGTTCGTGATAACTTTATGTGGCTTTAAATTAAATTCAAATTTTTCCAAGGCCTACTTTAGAAACATTTTCTGTGGATCATTATCACTGCTTATAGACTTAGGTCTAGAAGTGCAAGTAGTAGTGCTGTGACTAGCACGGAAACCCAATTCTGTAGTATGTAAGCTGCAATATTCCATAAACTTGCTTATTTATTATTTTATTATCATCTGGAATACTTTGTTACATTACATTTTGGCCATGGAATATTAAAAAATCGTGAATCGTGTGAACTAATTTCAAGGACACAATATTATATAAACCTAAGGCGTTTTTAAACATATTTTTTATGTGTGTAACGGGGAAAAATTTAAAAGTATAATCACTAGACTGGTTCCGATATATATCAAGAAGATAAACTTGGGGACGAGTTTTTAGAGTGTATGTTTACTTTCTTAAGACGGTAAGAAATCTAAGTAGATTTATAATATTATTCCTCGTATTGCAGCAATACAAAATCTAAGTACGTTACTACTTCACGACAAATTGTAATTTCTAATTTCTTTCTAGACTTAGATACGCCCCGACAAATGCGCCTTCCGACATGCGGTTCCCACCATATTCGCCTCAACATTTTTTTATTTTATTATTTTTTTATATTTGAATTGATTACTGGCAGACTTTTTTTTCAGTTTTACAGTGAAGGTGCTGCAAACGCACACAGAAACGCAGATGATTGAATCTAAATGTAAAATATATTATTGAAAATAGAAATATATTCCTAATATTAAAAAAAAAAATAGGTAATTTATTCAAACCTGTGCCTATTGGAGAAATCAAGGGTTGTTCCGCATAAGATTATACATAAAATGAAAAATAAATGAAACTAACAAACCTGTGGACGTAAATGAACTTGCTGTGGACTGTAATCTTGATTTTTCACATTAAATAAAACACTACGTTTGTGAAACAATATTTATTTCTACTTTCGCAGCGTGTAGTGTTACCGAATATCGAATTTTGAATGTTGTAAAAAGCGAAACAATTTTTTATCTGGAAGTTGACGATGTTGCCAAACTCTACATAATATCCAGTTTTACAATAAAAAATACATTTTATATAAAAAAAGGCAGTTACAAACCTAACCATAGCCACCCGCCTTTAAAGACTGCTTTCAATAAATAAACATGCTAAAACCTAAATAACAAAAAGATTAAGCATTAATAAATCTGGAGAAAAATAACAAAGAAAAAACTATTTATAATAAAAAAATATTAGTCTAAATTCATGAAAATTATTCCACATTGTCACTTATTGGCAATACACACACCTTTTGAACGGAGCGCTTTAAAACACCTGATGAAGTTTTTACATTCACTACCCGCACAGCGCCATCTGCACCAGAATGAGTGTGAACTATGCGGCCTAACTTCCAGTTAAGCGGAGCCAGGTTGTCTTCTTGTATCAGAACAAAGCTGCCGATGAGGATATTGTTTGAAGTCGATAGCCATTTGTTTCTTCTTTGCAGAGAACAGAGATACTCATGCGACCAACGGGAGCAAAAGTGTTGAGACATTTTCTAAAGCAACTGATATAACGAGAGCCGATTGTCGACTACTTCCTGACATCTACTTCAGGTAGAGTGGTGAGAGGGGAACCAATTAGGAAATTGCCCAGAGTTAAAGAAACGAGGTCAGAAGGATCATGAGACATTTCGGTTAAAGGTCGAGAGTCTAACACTGCCTTAATTTGAGAAAACACCGTTGTGAGCTCCTCAAACGTCAAATAATTCTCTGAGAATGATATTTTGCCGACTTTATGGCGCTCTCCCATATGCTACCTTGATAAGGTGATTTCGCTGGTATAAATACCCATTCAATGTTGTTCTCTGAACAAAGTTTTAAAACCTGACTTGTTTGGTGAAATTTTAGTAATAAATTCCTGTATTTCCTTGATTTGATTGCAAGAGTCAATATAATTGGGCCCGTTATCGGAATCAACCCTTTTACATAGCCTGCGCTGCGAAATAAATTGTTTAAATGCATTTAAAAAGGATTCAGCCGATAAATCGCTCACTAACTCTATATGTACAGCTTTAGTGACGAAACAAATAAATATGCACATATATTCTTTTATTATAGAACGATTTCTCAACTTTCCATCTTTTATTAAAAATGGCCCTGCAAAATCTGTCTGCATACATAAAACGGTCTTGATTGATTTACCCGATCAGAGGGCAGATCACCCAATTTTTGAGAACAAGGAATAGGTTTTGCCTTAAAACAAAGCACACACTTACTTAAAACACTTCTAACAGATCGGCGCCTGTTAATGGGCCAAAACCGTTGCCTAACCGCATTTAGAGTGACTTGTGGACCTGCATGTAGTTTTCTGAAATGCTCATATTGAATCACTAACTTTGTGAGGTTGTGGCAAAATTATTTGAAATTTATGATCATTATCAATTCTATCTTTTCGCAATCTACCACCATCAAGAAATGGGTCTAATGATTTGATTTTACTTTTTTGGAAAAACTGCTTATTTTTTGTTAAGCAAACCTTTTCGTCTGCAAAATCTTGATCTGGAGCAAGTTTTATTAAAATGTTTAAAGATTCCTTTATTTAAATTTATTTAAAGTACCTTTTTTAATCTACAATTTTGTATGAATCGCCTACACCACGCCATAACTCGTTGTAATTTAGATAAAGTAGAATATCTGTCAAAAAAATTAAAATGTTCGATTTGAGTGGTTAAAGCAATAGGTTTAACCCTGTTTCTTTCAGGAATGTCATTAACTTAGTTATCTTGTCTCATTAACTCTGTAATAGGAATTTTATACAAAAATTGTGGTCCGTTCCACCATAAGTCCAATTTAATTAATTCCTTTGGATTGGCTCCGCGTGATTTACCATCCGCAGGATTTTGTTTAGATTCGACATGATATCAGGTTCTAATGTCACTCAAACTCTGAATCTCACTCATGCGATTAGCAATGAAGGTTTTTCAAATGTTAGGTTCCTCCGCCAACCAGCATAAAACTATTTTAAAATCACACCAATAAAATGTTTGCACGTTGTGCTAATAAAACCGCCTCCACCAAGTCCAATCGTGGTAGAGAAATTGTTTTTAGTGGGGCTACTCGTGATTTAGCGCATAGTAACTTAACTGAAACCAAACCACCTTCCGATATCGCTCGAACACAAATACATGCCCCACTTGCCCTTTCGGCCGAATCACTGAATCCGTGCAAATCAATATGCTTAATTCCACTTGTAGCGATGTGTTTTTATAATATGTAATGTTTGCAATTGTGTTACAAATTCCCGCCAAATACACGTAATTTCGCTGGGTACTACTTCATCCCAGCTTATTTTGAGTTGCCATAACCGTTGCATGAGAATTTTAGCTTTTGTTATAACTGGACCTATTAAACCCAGCGGGTCAAGAATCTTAGCAAATCACACGTTTAGTAACCTGACCATAATGTCGAGGTTTACAATCCGTTACATATTCAAGTTCATCTGATTTTGCGTTCCAAAATATTCCTAAGGTTTTCGAATTATCATTTTCGTTTAAAAAATGACCCAAATTATCGTGATCTGAACCTGCCAACTTTTCTAAAACTAATAATTTATTTGAGTTCCATTTTCTTAAATTAAACCTGTAACCCGCTAAAATTCGAGAAATTTCCTGGGCTATAAAACTAGCTTCGCTTTCAGTTGTTCCCCCGTTATCAGATCATCAACGTAAAAGACTCGAGCTATGATTTCACTAAAATACGGAGATTCACCCTCAATATTATGTGAAATTTGTTTCAGACGAGTGGCTAAAAATGAGGCCGGACCTGTTCCGTAAGTAATGGTCGTTAATTTAAAATGCTGCATTTCATCCTGTGCATTTTCGCGCCACACTATACGCTGTAAGTTTTGTTGATTTTCATTAACGTTTATCATTCGATACATCTTCGCAATATCCTAAGTAATTACAACATTATGCCATCGAAATCTACACAATATGGAGAATAGATCATCCTGTATACATGGCCCTATTTTAGGAACGTTATTAAGAGCCAGATCTGAGAAAGGTTTGGCCGAACCGTCATATACTACCCTTAGTTTTGTTGTAATATTTGATTCGTTTAAAACACCGTGTTGTGGTAAATAATATATTTTTTGTTCAATATCATTGTTTGGCAAATTCAATTTATTGTCTGAGATTTTGATCATGTGTCCCATTTCAGAATATTCACGCATAAAGGCTGTATACTTTTCCTTAAATTCAGGATTTTTTGCGAATTTTCGTTCAACGGAAACGAGCGCTTTTCCGCGATTTGTAATGAATCACCCAGATCTCGCATATTTTCTTGAGTGGGCAAAGTCACTACAAACTTATAATCGATATCACGCGTAACTGTTTCGACAAAATGTTCTTCGCATTCACGCTCTTCCTTTGACAATAATTTTTTTGATTCGCATTCCCCGATTTTCCAAAATTTTTCAATATCATCTAATTCGCGAAATATTGATAAATTGCATGTAGTTTCGTGAAGTTTACATCGCGAAAAATAGTCAATCTGCCCGCAACTACCCAGCCGAATATTGTCTTTTGTAGGACCGGTAAACCTACACCAATATTTATTTGACCCAGTGTTAATGTTTCAAAAAATATTCTAGTATTTAACAACATATCGACTTTATGTGCACTATTAAAACTTTTGCCCGCGTATTTAACGTTAGGAGGTATCTTTAACTGTGATATACCAACCGAGTATTTTGGCACAGCTTATACAATACATTAAGTGTAAGGGGTTAAAGAAAAGGTCCTTTATTTCTCACAAGTGACTTGACTTGTGAGAAATAAAGGACCTTTTCTTTAACCCCTTACACTTAATCCCTACTACTCACATATGGCTACCCTCACTCCAAATTATACAATACAGCTCCACAACTCCGTGTCGGCGCCTTTGATTTGGCGGTCGAGAACCAAGCAAGACGGAATGGTGCCATCTCTGTTAGACTCGACGGAAAAGTCGGGCCCGGATTAAAAAATATGTTTATTATTGAAATAATTGAGAACCTTGGCGTAATAAGGTTGGTTACATGCCACATTAAGTAAGTTTTGAGAAATTAAGTTTTAAATTTGTTTTAAATCTGTAAAATATTATTAAAAAAATTATTTAAATATAAATATTAAGAAAAATAGCACATCTTTCGGATTAGAGATAAAATAATTTGTATATGGCTAGTAATATCCTTGGTAAAAGATGTTTTAAGCTAAAACAGTCAGTTCACGACAAATTGTGGCTTGGATCCCTTTTACACCAAGGGCTTCAATTGTTCAATTTTGTCACACCCGTGGATGCAAATCAAGTGGTACCCCATGTGTCTGGCAAGTGTTACTCATCGAGCAAAGGGTTTAGACGTAGATAAACGAAAGCTTCGACTGAGGTCTGGGAACTTTATGGTATTCTGTAATTATAAAGAATCGGTCACTTTGTGCTTTTATTTTAATAATATTGGTTTTATTTAGATGTATTCTTATTCATTGCAATACAGATTTGTAGAAGTAATACTTTGACAGTTTTTATTAATATAATATTCAATTTTTATCTGACCATACAGAAGTAGGGAATTTTGAAACTTTATAGTAATGTGAAATTTGAATAACAATATTACACTAAATTACATAATTAGTACTTATTTTAGGTAGGTACTAAATTTGTACTTGGAGAAAGTAATACCGATTTTTACAAGAAAACTTGAAAAGTAAATTATTTTAGTTCCTATTTCTGATGTAAAACTTAAACCAAGAAAACAAATAAATAGTAGTTTGTTCAACAAGAGTGAATATGATAGCCATATCACACGAAGACGAAGTTTAAGTACGACGCCGTAGGCGGAGTACTTAATCGTCTGATTGTGATATGGACAATTTACTCGAGTTGTATCGTATATTTTTTCTACGACCCACTAACGAAAATCTACAAATTTAAAAAATTATTTCAGGTTATTTAGACAAAATCACTAAATAATTTACGAATTTTACTAATTTATAAAATAAAATAAACATGAAAAAGAAAAGATTTAATTTAATTTAATTAGTCCTCGGCCTAGATTCGATCCCGGGCTTTTCGCGTGGAAGGCAGATGCTCTGTTCTCATCTTTACCAACACTTTCAGGATTTTAGTTTTATACTCGTAATTAAATTAGTATCATGTAGTTTGGTTAAAATTTAATTTTTTTTTTAAATGTGGACCCAATAAAAACAAAAATGCTATTATTTATTGAGTCTATACAAAAATAGCTCATTTTGTTGTATTTTTAATATCAATAACTAAAATTTTTTAAATATTAGGAGTTTGGTGACCAAAATATGAACTATGATTTGTGGATTTAATTTTTTTAAAGTGTTCCTACTACCTAAAATGGATATGAAATATATTCGTTCAGTTGAACGCAATAGCATACTTTTTCGTTTTGTAGGCTGTGCGTAGATTGGATTATATCCATGTGGGCGCAGAAAAATTATTTTTTCTACACCCACATGACTGCTATTATTTTTAAAATTTTAAATAAGTGACAATTCTGTCAAACTAATTGTTAGTATATTTTTTAGTTATTGAGAATAAATATACATTAAAATAGGTTATTCTTTTAAAAGACGTTGTCATGGATGGCTAACAGGGTATTGGGTTAATTAATGCTAAAAGTGTGGTAGGTACAAATGTTATTTTTTGTAGCTAATTCTTCAAAATTATTTTGAAATATCTTTTCAATATTGAAAATTAGTTCTACAAATTCATCATTTGGCAGTTGCAGATTGCCAAATGTATCTGAATAGGCTTTATCATATGCCTTTAAAAAGCAATAAAAATCTTTGTTATATTTGAGACAGGTATCGCAGGAGTGGATCCGCAAGGTTTTTATTAAAAGGTAACCACACACGTACCTAATAAAAATTTTTTGTAGCAAGTCGTCTTTACAATAATTTAGGGCGTTAATAATTTCATCATAAAATAAAATACAGGGTGTTCCATTTAAAAAATATACATTTTAATTTGCCAGGCAAAAACGCGACACCCTATATATCCAAAGATATTTTTAAAATGTGTAGGTATTTTTCAAATCCATATAACTTTTATTTAAAACTTTTTTGCGTGTCTACAACACAAATATTGAACAATTACGCACTAATGGGACACCCTGTATAAATTATATTTTAAACAATAAAAATTTCTTATAATGTGGTACTTATCGGTTTTGGTCCTTGGGAAAACGAAAGAATGTTTTCTTGCAGGTATAACCCTTATTAAAACAGCTTTTGACTGCAAAAACAGAATAATTTCTCTTTTTTCCACTCATTCTACTCACAGCTAAAGAGTCACCAAAATAATAACAGTACCTTCAACTTAACAAAACAGAGAGCTCAAACAAAATCAACGAAATTATAGGCTCAACGAAATTATAGGCTCAACGCAATTATGAAATCAACGAAATTATACGCACGGCTCAATACCTTACCTAAGTACGCTTCTGAACGCCAAAGCCAACTTTTCCGTCAGAAGGCGGAGCTTGAGCGATGCGCGATGGAATCTATGCAAATCGTTGCCGCCAAGAGAGTGTTTTAGCTGTATTGTATAAGCTGTGGTTTTGGTCGGTACTCGACACCTCGGCGATGCAAAGCCGGCGACGGTCAACTCGGCGATGCCAAGTCGGCGATGGCCAACTCGACGATGGTAAACTCGGCGACGATCAACTCGGCGAAAAGGAATACTATAATATAATATGCAATTATTTATTATAATACAATATAATATACAATCTATAAAAAAAATTGATTAGAGAACTTGATTAATAAAATAAAAATATATAAGAGATTTTAAAAGTGGCAATAAAATTAATTAAGGGTTTTAACTACAATTAGGGTTTCTAATACATATTATTAGTAAGCAAATTAAAGAGCTTAAGATTTTTCAATGCAAAATAAAAATAAGATATAATATATTAAAATATTAGGTTATGAAATAAAAAAATTTAAGTAACATATTATATGCTGAAACGGAATTAAAAAATAAAAACAAATAAAAAAAGGTTGATTATAGAATATTGTTATTTATTATAATACACATTACAATTATTTATAATACATATATTTATTATAATACAATATAATATAAAAAAACTAATTCATGTTGTAATTATGTGATATCCCTCTGAGATACTCGATCAAATTTTGCCTGTTATAATTGGCCACTTTATTTAAAATTCTCTCGTCGGCTTCCTCATAACGTTTCCTTTTTGATGCGCCATGTGCTATCAGTTAATCTGCCAAATCTGTGCTTTACCAAAATATGCAATAGAGTCAATAATATGTCGGTAACCGTTAATTTTGATTTACACAATTTTATTAAACAATTCAACGATTGTATTCAATTTGCTCGATGGACCAAATAGGGTAAACTGTCCCACGGTGATTTACTTTTTGTATAGGCAAGGCTAGCTGCAGGGTTTCATTAGATATTTCTAAAATTCATACATTAACTTATTCGCTGAAGTATTGGCTTTTAATGTCTATGAATAATTCGAAGTTATTTTAAAAAAAAGTACCAACCTTTCAGTTTTTAAAAAAAAGTAACCATTAAGTGAACAGTGAACTAAATTAAAATAAATTGTAAAAAACATTATTATTTTATTTTCGATATTTTTAAGTCAAAAAATTAGGCACATAATTACAAAACTAAATATGGTAGAAAATAAAATTTATTCTTTGAAATCATAGAATACTTAAAAACATTATACTTAAAGATAAACCATTTTAAAATACAAACAAATGTAAGAATGATTTTATTTTCTATACAAATTGATTAAGCTTTATTTTACGAAACACCCGGTTTTTAAATGCACGAAATATTTGTCTTCCAAAACAGCCACAGACTATGTTTATGGTAACACTATTAAGATACGGAGGTATCGAATTACGAATATTGGAACTAAGGGTAAAATATCAACCAGACATAAAATATGGATCATTTTAAATTTGAGTTAGTTGCTTTGCGGAACAAAATTAAAGTTAATTCCAATAATAATACCAAAAAAAAAAACTAGTGAATAATTATAATTTTTTTGAGTGGCTGTTTGCTGAACAATGTGTTTTTCTTACTGAATAATTATGTTTCATCAATTAGTTTTGTTTTAATTTGTAATCAAGTTATTTTGCAAATTATATTACCCAATTATTATCCATCAACCTTTTATGGTTAATTTGTCAATTCTGACGTAAAGTATTGAGAAAACCTCTTATATCCTAAATTAACGGGGTTATATTAAATAATTAAAACTTATTTGAATTTGACTATTTACTTATATTTTGTTTTCCTCTACGGGGTGTAATCAAAAGTAAAGTGAATTAGATTGTCTGTTCTGGCGTAGTACAGTGCGGTCAGTGTATGCGTTTATTTTGGGATTATTCCCAGAGTCGTCGCACCATGGTTGGTACGGGCTAGTGACATTGCGGTCAGTGTGCTAGTAATGGCTTTCTATATATTGATCGATGTTTGGGCATTGCGGTCAGTGCCTACAGAATTGAGAATATAACTTTTTGTCAATTATGGAAAATTTAAAGTTGTGACAATTATTTTTTTTATAATCAATATTTTGACATAAAGAGTTAACAGTATAATTTTCTTGATAATTAAAAGGATAATAAGTATTTTGTTTATGAATATCACATTTTCATGACTTTCTTTAATATAAAGCTGCTTTTGGTAAACTTGATTGCTCATACTTGTTTTTCTTTTATTTCAGGTACTCCATCTCATACGTGCATTAATTAGGTATTTTATCTTATTTTATTTTACTATTATTTTATTTACGTTTTATTTTGTTTTTTTTTTTTACTTAATAATTATTTCTAAAAAAATTTTATTGTGTTCTAAATTTTATCTTTCAATTTAAAGTTATTAAATCGTTTATTGAATTAATTTCTAGTTTTTCCTAACATTGATTAAAAAACTAAATATTACCGCCCAAGTTTTTAATAGATATTTTTAAATTACAAATATCATCCTATACAAATAGAACGCTTAGCGCAAACTTAAACCCGAAAAATTAACATCAAAAGAATAAAACGATTTTTTTTATCTACTGGTACTTTTCTGTTCTGTGGGTTTCGTTAAAATCAGTTTTGTATCAGGTTTTAGAACGAATGCCAAGTCAGGAACATCAGGAAAAGAAAACAAAGTCTGCGTATACTTTCTTCTTAAATAACTGACTTCATATTCCATAGTTTGAATTCCTAAAACATTAGCCACATAGTAGACTACGTCTTTGTGTCCCTGAAATTCAACCAATACAAAATCCCCTATGTCAGGATCTGTAGTCAGCGGACCTAATTTTTCTTTTACTAACATCCCTTCATCCGAAAAGTCATTACTTAAGTCGTCACTTTCCAGGAATACTGAAAGGTCAGATTCCGATGAAGAACTTTGCTGAAGCACCTTTCTGACCGTCTTTATTCCTCCCTTGGCTTTGTCTTTTTTTATTTCTACTCTTCTTTGTTTCTCTATTTTAGTCTTTGCAATTTCTTTTTCTTCCGGGATATCGGTTGCAATTAGACTTCTTCCTTTTTTTCTGGTCTTTCTGATAGTTTTTCTGGGTTGAGCTTTCAGAGGTGGTCCAAAGTTGAAAGGTGATACGAATGTTTCTGTAGTCTGCTCTTCTGGACTTCTCAGTAAAAGATTAGCAGATGTATTTTCACGCATAACTTCATTTTCTTCTACCAAAATAATCATAAGATCAGCTTCATTGATGCTATTATCAAAAGGTATGTCTGTAATTGAACTTGGTAAAAAATCAATCTTTGTAAAAATAGTTTTATTAAACGGAAAAATTCCTGTCTTTTTAAAGGCATTCGTGATAGATTGAGGTGTTAGGGCTTTTTGATATGCTTCGCCAATGAAGGCACCTAACTCATAAATAGTTACGGGTTGACCTGGATGACTAACTAACCACGATTCCATACGCGCATTGTAAAATGTCTTAAATGGTTTAAATAAAGCTACATTAAGAGGTTGCGTCTTGTGTGAAGAGTGGGGTGGTAACGTGAGAATGGTAACCCCATTTGATTTAGTAATTTATAGTGCCTCTACTGACAAGTGGGACTCGTGGTTGTCAAATATTAGAAGAGAGGGATTTTATTTAGAGGAAGAACTATGCTTTATAAAATGTTTGATGACCTCGGGAAACAATTCAGAGTTTATCCAGCCACTTGGTGATGCTAGGCCTAAAGTTCCAGGAGGCGTTCCTTTAGTCATAAAATGTTTGAAATTCTTCCTAGAAAAAATTACTAGTGATGGAAGTGATTGTCCATTGGCGCAAACTATAGCGCATATTGTAGTTAATGTCCCCTTTTCGCCACTAGTTACTTTGGAAATACATCTTGTACCTTTGGGTGCAATCACTTTTTGGGGTTTTTGTA
Organism: Psylliodes chrysocephalus; assembly: GCA_927349885.1. Taxonomy (NCBI): domain Eukaryota; kingdom Metazoa; phylum Arthropoda; class Insecta; order Coleoptera; family Chrysomelidae; genus Psylliodes; species Psylliodes chrysocephalus. The sequence goes on from OV651817.1 coordinate 40,475,932, forward strand.
CAGTCGTCGTCGCCGTTTCATCCAAGTTGTATACACAAGTGCTATCTGCAAAACTTTTTGAGCGTTTATCCGATTGAACCCTGAAGCATTTGCTAAACTACAAGACTCCGGAGCTCTTAGAGTCAATTCTGGATGTCTTGATCGAAAATATCTTAAACATTCGACTCCAGTAATTTTTTCTCGTTCCCAAGAATTTGGAAATTTTAACTTATTGATTGATGCTGTCTCGTAAGCCAATTTCCGACAATCCATGTTCGTCAAACCATAAAAGTGATAGGCACAGTTTTTTAAATATTTAATGAGTGTTTGTTCTTGTTCTTCATTAAATATTTGGTTTACAGTATACTTAGGGACAAATCTAACATGTTCAATATTCCCCAAATTTCTTGTTTTGGCATAATATCGTCTTAACGTTAAATAAGATAGTGAGTTCATTTTTGCCGCATTTCTAATGCTGTAGCCATTTCTGATAAGCTTTCATTTTTTTGTTGTGAATTTGGCTATTTTTCTTGGCTTCTTGGATCTAGCCATACTAAAAAAAAAAAAAAAATCAAATAATGTACCTCCGCATTAATGTGGTACACAGTAAACCAGGTTCACTGTATACTACACCATGCTGGTTCACTGTTGGAAAAGGTTCGTTAAAAAACATAAACATAATTGATATCTATATAAAGGACTTTAAATAAAAGAATTTTGATTGATATAAGACCTAAACATTATAACTTTCACTGTCAGGTATAGCCATGAACAAAAACGTTGTTAGGTTTTCCTCAGGAACAAAAAATAAACTTTCCATTTTTTTTTATTTACTTACCTGTATTTCTTCGATTATCAGCACAACCTACATAAACAACTGCACGCTCCCGACTTACTGGTCAAATGAAAGCTAACAACATATGGCTTCAAATGTCCCCTTGCCTTCATTTTTAAAACTGATACGTTCGCCATTATGACGAATGATTCACTGTGTACCGTGGTTCACTGTGGGACAGTTTACCTTACGGATTTAAATGAACTTGTTGTGGACTGTAATTTTGATTTTTCACATTAAATAAAACACTTGATACGTTTGTAAAACAATATTTATTCCTGCTTAAGCAGCATGTAGTTACCAATTATCGAATGTTGTAAAAAACAAAACAATTTTTCATCTGGAAGTTGGCGATCTTGCCAAACTCTACATAATATCCAGTTTAACATTAAAAATACATTTTATATAAAAAAGGCAGCTACAAACTTAACCAACCTGTGCGGCCTGAAGCAATTTAAATTTTTTTAAAACCATCTTTTATACCGATGAAATTTGCATCCGACATTAATTTTGTCGGGCGCCTATGTAGTGGGCAATTATGTTTTTTTTTAATAATTTATTTAACGTCAACCGATTTTTAACTACGAGGTTTAAATACCGACTCTAGTCAGAAGGCTATTCCCAAATACCAGATATTTAACCGAATCCTTCGGTGTTCCTGTGAACCTAACTTGCGTGAACTTGGGACTGATGGCATACATTTCCTCTGAAAGATGGCACACCTCACGCCATATCTCGTAGTCATTGATATAATTTTTGCCAACTGTGGTATGTTACTACGCGGGCACTTTGGAATTTTATTGGTGCGCCGACTTTTCTGGGATATTCACTCATCCAGGTACTATCTGCTACCTTCCTTGACTGTAGATATCAATTAATGCACCATAGTGAACCTGCTAAGCTAACCTTGAGTAATTATGTCTGAAAGTGCATTTGTCTGTGAGTTTTTGCCCTTTGTAGTTATTCCAGTGTACTACAATTAGGCGAGTAGATTTAAATTGTCTAAAAAAGTTATCTTCAAGATTCATCATGTCTTTGATATAATATGTAGGCCGAGGCAAAGAAGATTTACTCACTCTTTTGGTTATAATTATGGTATGAAAATCAATTTATTTATAGTCTATCAAACTATCTATCTATCAAACCGCTTTCTGTACGATTTACTAATGTCCAAGTGAAAACTACATAGAAATAGCATTAGTGAGAACAGGAACCGAATAATATCAACGTAGCCAGACGACCGCGTGGATATATATCTTGCTGTCTACCGTATCACATTACCCAGCACACAAGCCACCTTTGGTATTATTAGTTTTAAGCTCGCACCACTGTTATCTTTCTGTAGTTTTCGCTGCGACATTGGCAAAGTGTATTGGAAAACCCAGAAAACCTCACCTACCATCATCGAGACGGTAGTGCATGGCGATTTTATAATCTGCATGTCATATCAACAGAAATTGAATTTCTATTAATACGGCACACATCAAATCCTATACCGAACCATGCAATTTAATTAAAAATCCACATGGTCTGGGCTGGGATTCGAAGCCCGCCTGTCTTTGAACAGAAACTTGCCTATAAATGAATATAAACGCGTCAGACCGCTACACCACCGACCCCTCTCCGATTGAGCTAAGAACTTTATCTTTCAGTTTCTGATTATTATCTATTTTTTTTGTACATTTTTCAGTTTTATAATAATTTAGTAAACCAGAATAAAAAATTCCCCCTTTTCCCGCATTCATATAAACTAATTATAAAAAATTCGTTGAAGTTTCTACTCGAAATTTCTTTAGAAAGTTTTTCTTTACCGAGCAAATGAAATTTCATAAGGCCATCATCAAAGGAGATTTTCCGGGATTATAAATTTAAAAACTTCTCCCAACTGGCCATTAAATAATCTTCCGTTTTTCCAAAGAAATCCAAAGTCCCCAAAATCCTCATACCCGGCTAAATCCGAATCGAAACCCTTTGGTGAAATTACGAAGCGCATCCTCGCCGCCACCTGCTCGATTACCTCGCTAAGCACGAGCACGTTCTAGTTCCTTCCACAATGGTATTATCACGGCATAAAAGTAATGTGTATAGAGTCTGGTCCGGGCGTTGCCGGATTTCTGCTCGAGTGACTCTGAAACAACTTTGTTTCAGCTCATTTAAAATCACACTAATACTCTTGTAGGGGTATTTCATCTATAAAATCACATCAGTATATTATCGACCGCTCGAGCAAAGGTATATTCAGTTGACGGCGGCGATGGCCATATAAAATGTGCTTTGGCGAAAGGCGGCTGTGATCTGCCAGGCGTTGTTAAAGCAGAACATCAGGGGTGCCCTGTTCCGATACATCACTCGCCTGGAAAATTATCGCTACCAAATATACGAGAGCGGTTTCCAGAGATGACACATATCCGCTAACGGCTCGAAAAATCTGTGCACTCGAGGGTTCTTCGCATCGTGAAACAAATTTTGCACTCGAAATTGAGCTATCGTTCACTATTATAGTGCCTGTCGGCTTCTTTTTACTTCACTGAATCTCTACTTACGTAGTTTTATCGAATTTTAACACAAAATTACTACAGCTTCTTATTTAGGAGAATATAACAATAAAGAAAATTAACACCCGAATCAGTTATAAAAAAATTATTAGCATAAGACGTAAATTACATAGGTTATATTTTAAAATAAATTACAATTAACTCCCAGTTTTCATTCTACAGGGTAATAAAATCTTTTTCATAAAAACATTCTCTAAATATAAGAATATTGACTTTTAAATATGTAATATTAGTTAATTACCAATATTATATAATTTGTCCACGACCACTTAATAATAAATCAATATTCTACCTCCTAACTAAATGCATATAGTACCCATATATCACGGAGTGAATTATGATAATTCACGCTTTTGTAATTCTGGCACATTCCGGTAGATACGTAGTAATTGCATTTTTCTTTAATATTTTCTTCCCCTGAGGTGTGTAATAAAAATGTTCATTAGCATAAATGTATTTCTTTCTCATATCAAGAAAAGAAAACCTAAAAAAAATAACAATAAACTTTACAAAGATGTGATATTAAAATAATAATGAGTAATTAACCATAATCATTATGAGACGGATGTAGACGAACTTAGCTGGAGTTTACTTGCTCTTAATTTTAATTTTTCGATAAGAAAATAAGAAAGTTTAATTGCAAATTAAAGGTGATTGCCTAATGCACCGCCTCTGATAATTAGGTTGTGTCTGTACTTACTTTTTCAACAGACCTTTTACACATAAAGCATGTTTTCAACATATTATTAGAGATAATAAATCTTAAATGTACATTTACAACCCTTACAACGTTATAAATAATAATACTTTCCATAAAATATAAATAAGAAATTGACATGTGTCAGAAAGTGTCAGAACTGGCGCTGTCAAACTTGGCAAGGCTGATTAAATAAGCCAATTACAGAAGAGGTATTTTCCCCCTCGGGGGGAGTAGATGTTGCTAACAAAATTTAGCGCGGGGAAGGGGGGAAGACTCCCTCTAGTAGTAATTGCTCGGAGGTATGAATAATAAGAATATCTATAAGCATAACACTTTAAAAATTGGACTTTTCTACTATTGTCCGTGATAAAGATTTTGATATTGTAGCTGTGTCAGAGCTTAAAACTGATATACCATCTTCTCTTATACATATTGATGGATATAATTTTTTTCGATATGAAAGAAATAGCCGTGGTGGTGGTGGAGTTGGAGTTTTTGTCAAAAGTAAATATCACTGTCAAACTGTCACATCTGGGCAAAGTGTAGATTTGGAGTATTTATGGGTTAAAATAAAAAGTAATAGCAGATGTGTTTCAGTTGGTACTTTATATAGACAACCGAAGGGATCTGTGCCAAATTTTATTAATTTGCTGAATGATACGTCGACATCAATTGTGCCGCAATTTGATAATATTTTTGTAGTTGGTGATGTAAATATCGATTAAACTGACGCTGACAATAATGTCAATCGTTGCTTTGAAGCCTGTGGACTGAAACAAGTCATTTCAGAGCCTACACGCATTACAAAAATCTCAGCTACGCTGTTAGGTCCTATCCATATTGAAAAATCTAAATATTGTTTAGTAAGTGGTACTCTAAGCGCTGATCTCTTTTCTGATCATAGGTTTGATTATTGTGTTTTAAAATTTGAATGCGTAAATAATCGACAAAAGTTTATTACCTTTAGATATATTAAAAAATTAGATATGCATGCTTTTAATAATCATTTAAATAATAATCATTGGCTTGATATAGCTACTGTAACAGATATAGAAAACAAAGTCAGATTTCTTACAAATAATATTACTAAATTATTTGATACTCACTGTCCGTATAAAACAATAAGGGTCAGTAAACCTCGATCTCCCTGACTAACAGAAAATCTCAAACTGATATATAATGAACGAAATAAAGCACTGTCTAGTTTTAAGCGCCTAAAAACGCCAGAATCTTGGAATAACTATACACAGCTCAGAAACTTTGCTCTTTTTTCTATTAGAAATGAAAAAGCTGCCTACTTTCGTCATGTAAGTGCTCAAGGTACATTAATATTTTTTAAAACTTTGAAAACGATGAATATACAAGCTTCTAAAAATAATGACATACCATACGAATTAGCTGATCCATATAAAATTAACGATGCCTTTATCTCAGTTTTTTAAAAAAGTAATGAAAACTGCTTTGAAAAAATTGCGTACTACAGAACAAATAAATTTAATTTTAATAAAACATTTGAATTTAGCCTTGTTGATTTTGACACCATTTCCAAAAATGTAGGTGCAATAAAATCGAATTCCAGTAGCGTAGTTAATATATCTTTAGAAATGCTTAAACTTTGTATGCCAGTGATTTCTATTTATATTACGCACATTGTGAATTGTTGCCTTAATAGCGGATATTTTCCTGATCAGTGGAAAAAAGCAGTCGTGGTACCTATTCCAAAAAAAAAAACAAATCCAACGACTTTTAATGAATTACGTCCTATAAGTTTACTTCCTATTCTCTCTAAAGTTTTGGAGAGAATAGTATATGAGCAAATCTATGAATTATTTTCATCTAATAATATACTTCCGTTGCATTAATCAGGATTTCGAAAAGGACACAGTACCACCACTGCTCTTTGCCACTTAACGGACTCAGTAATGTCGGGATTGGATCAAAAACAAGCTACAGCACTAGTGTTACTTGACAATACTGAAGCGTTTGATACTTTAAATCACCTTTTATTAATTTTTAAATGCAATTATTATGGTTTTTCTGAAAAGCCACTTTCTTTTATCTTAATATCTTAATAATCGTTTGCAAAAAGTTTTACTAAATAGTCAATCATCAAGTTTCCTATCAATTCAATCAGGAGTTCCGCAGGGTTCCATTCTAGGGCCTTTGCTATTCCTTATTTATACGTCTGATTTAAACAAACAAATAGAAACGTGTAAGGTCCAATTTTTTGTTGATGATACTCAATAACATCATATTTTTGATGATAATTCTAATGCAGCACAGAATGTAATGAACGCCGATTTATCACAAATAAACACATATTCTGTAAACCATAACTTGCATTTGAATGCTTCTAAATCTAAGTTAATTTTCTTTTCGAATACCAGCTCACGTTCAAGTATAAAAAGTAATACTTTTAGATGAGAACTTGCGGTTTATTGAATATGTGAATATGAATAACCTCCCTTCTCAGTGTTATTTATCATTAAAATTAGTATTTGCCAATAAGTATATATTGTCACAACAAATGACAAAATACCTTTGCGAAACTCTAATATTGAGTAAAATATTATATTGCATAGTAATTTACTATCCTTGTTTAGATTTAGTAACTGCGAACAGACTGCCAAATACCTGCTGTCGCTTTATTTATGAGTTGCGCAAATATGATCAACATATTTTAGGCAGCTGCAATGGTTAAACATCAAAAACTTATTTAAATATAAATTCCAAATATTATCCATATCTCAAAGTGGTCCGAAGTAGATTAAAGGGAAGTAAAAGGCTCAAAGTCTGTCGACCACATAAATTTATTAGGTTGGGTTGCAAGCGCTTTCGACCTAAAAGGTCATCATCAGGCAAAAATTTTTGAAAGTGAGTAGGTAGGTAGGTACAATCTGCAATCTTGCTGGGGGATAGGGGGAGCAACGGTAATTTTCGAAAAGTTACATTTTTCACATGGTGCCTTAAGCACACATGTGGAACTTCAAATTTGAGATTATCTTTTATAACCACCTTCATTAGATGGAGGCAGGCGAGGTTCAAGATTAAACAATATCCAACCTCGAATGAGGGAGGCAGTACGTGCCAATTTGTATAATTTTTATTTTTACAATTTAAAATTTTAATTCAACATTTAATTTTTTCTGTGGAGACATAGTGGTAAGACACCTAGCATTTCTATAAAAAACGTTTTGTTATCCTAAATTATTATTGCAGATTGTACCTACCTACCTACCTACTCACTTTCAAAAATGTTTGCCTGATGATGACCTTTTAGGTCGAAAGCGCTTGCAACCCAACCTAATAAATTTATGTGGTCGACAGACTTTGAGCCTTTTACTTCCCTTTATTTAAATATCATCTTCTCTCTTTTGTTCCCAATGTATTAAAATCTTAAAATCCACCATATTTGTCAACTAAATTAATTGCTCGTAATCAGATTCACAATGTAAATATCCCCAGACAATTTACACTAACAATGCCACAACATACATCTGCTATTTTTGTTAGAAGGTTTACGTAAAATGCCATTAAACTTTATAATGAACTAGACGATGAGCTAAAAAGTACTTATTCTCGACCAAGTTTTTAAACACCAACTAAAGAAACTCCTACTCCAACAGCAAGCCAACAATTAATACGTCCAACACATTACTTTCCTATCTAGTTATTTTTTTCGGTTATTTTGTAAAATCTATTGCAGCACTTCTGTAAATGTTTAGAGGACAAACTTAATATATACATTTTCCATATACATCTAACTTGAAACATTTTTCTATATTACATTTATTGAAAACAAAAATACTGAAAAATTTAAATTTTACACGTTTCCTCTATTTTTTTCATTACGGTCCATTTCAGAAAAATTATGTATAAGTATTGTAGAAAATTATATTACAAACAATTTTTATTTAAACAATTTTCTTAAAAATTCAAATTTTTTACATTTTGTTAAATTTCTTGAATACGGGCCATTTTAGGAAAATTTTGAATAAAACAAAAATTATAGAAAATAGAATAGGAAGTAACTTTTATTTAAAGAATTTTCTTCTCCAAACAGAAATAACAGATATATTCCATAAAATATAAAAACGACCTCCAATAAAGTACCCCCCCCCCAATGTTTCGACTGTACTCGAAAACTAATCAGTTCACCTTAGGCCGAAATAAAGCACACACACACACACACACATACATAGACGTTAAAATCCGTCGAAAACTCGAGGTCGAAAAAAATATGATTCCTATACTTTCCTTATCTGTATACAGATAGGAAAGTAAAAAAGTCTATTTATTTTTAGAAAAAGAAACAAGTACAATAACCAAAAAAATCACAAAATATTCGATAAACAAAACGCCGGCACAATTTTTTTAGCGGTTAAAAGAGAAACATATTTTATAATAAACCTGGTCCTAGAAAAAATTATGTTGATAGAAAATATTTTGATAAATTAAAAGACACTTAAATATACTTAATGTATAGTACTTAATTACTAGCCATATTAAACAAAACCACTTTTCTGTTGACTAAAATAAAAGTCATGGCAAGATATGTATGTAATAAATAGGCAGTACAGTCCTAATCTAGTAGCCAAAACGAAATTTTAAATTTCTTCTTTCTTAGCTAAGTAAATTAATGACTTTAATAATAATTTTAATTTTGTTATTGTTAACTCATTTTCTGCTTTCCAACTGTCTACGTAAATTGGCGGCATATGAAAATCTTTTTATTATTAATATTGGGAAAAAAGATATTCTTTATAAAAAGTCAAGCATGGTTTAAAACCTAAAATACAACCATCATATATCAAATTTTATCAGTCGAAAGAATAAAGGACTTTACTCTTGAGTAAAATTTATATTTTTTGACAAACCTCGTATACCACTGCAAAAATTTAATATTTGATAACTGTATTCTAGGTTTTAGATAATGCAGAACTTTTTATGAAGAATAACTTTTTTCCTAAAATTAATAATAAAAAAGTTTTCCATATGATTCCAACTTATGGGGACATACTGTATAAGAACCAAACCAGAAAGGCGGTTTTCGCTCAAGCCAAGTCCTAATTCTCCTAAGAGTACTGAACAACCGTTCAATTTAACGTGTTGTAGTGGGTATAATTATAAATAATTTTAAATAAGTTTTAATGTTGGGAAAAATCACATTCCTCATTTAGAAGTTTGATTATATCTTCCGAGAACTCTCTTTCCTTCCACACTTGCTGCCATGCGGAATATTCCGCCCTTAAATTTTTAACTCCAATTTTTTTTTAAATATCTTGACTGATTTTCACTAATCATTATTCCTTCTTTAGTGAGTGCCGGAAGGAATTGAATTAAAAAATATGTAGTATTACTACTGCTAAACCCCCGAACGTGGAACTGTTCAGGGAGTTTTGATGTCAACATTCAGATCGTTGACAAATTCTGAACATTTTTTGAATATATGTGATAAGACAGAATTTGCATTTGTTTTGTCATTCTCAAATATGGTGATTAACAGCTTTGTTTGCGGAGCCTGTTGCCGAAAAGTACACGACTTGTCACTGATAAATATTCAGAAAAAATTGTACGCTACTGAAATTTGTAACAAATTCCTGACAAGAGATCACCGCGAACGACTTGTGCACCAAAATAATTATCATACACTTTAACTGCAAATGAAAAGTAAGTCAGAAGACACTGCATTCTAAAAATTGTTGTTTTTAATAGTTATTTAATTTTTTTTACTTCGAACATTCAATTTTTCTAATTTATTGGAATATTCGGCATAATTAAAAACTCAAACAACGATTCCTCATCGTAAACTCTTCGTTAATTCAATTTTTGCATTTCTTGTACTTACTAGACATGTCCTGACAAACTGTCCAAATTAGTACAATATTGAAAGCATAAAAATAAAAAAAAATGAAAATTAAGAAGATGTATTGAACAAAAACAAATTACAAAATAGAAATGAGTTAACTTCACAAAAATAATTTATGTACTTGTTTTTTTTTTGGGTTTGGGCACTTATCTTTCAGTAAGTCTCAATACATATGACTTTATATTAAATTATTTTTATTATCAATCATTTTGTCCTATGCAGAAAACGAACATTATTAAAGAAGATGAGGCAAGCAAGGAAAAACAAAGAAAACAAAATTTTGTTGCTAGGGGCCCTTAAAAACATTTTCTTTTGACACACAGAAGTAGTTATTATCGGAATTGTGTTTTACTAATAATTAGTGGACATATATTATTTAAAATGTGTTATTTTAATAACTTATAAACAGTAGACACATGCTCTACAATTTGCACTAAATGTGTTGCTTAAATCTGTTTAAAAGCATTTATGATATCTAAACTGTGTTTTGTCTTTAAGGGAATAATTCCTAACCATATAATTAAAAAATCTACTATAACCAAGTAATTATTTTTGTCATATTCCAAGATTTCAGATGCTATTTTTTGAAAAGCTATCTCATGAGATATTAATGGTACTTGTGGGTTGGCAAATGCATATCTTTCGCAAATTTAACATTCCTTAATTAAACTACCTATTTCATTTAACATTCCTGGTCAAAAAAAGATTTGACAAGTTCTGTATCTAGTTCGAATGATACCAAAATTCTCTTCATGTAATTGCTAAAGCGTTTCCTGTCTCAATCCTATTGAGACTACAATTCTGTCATCAGGAAAAATTAAATATCATTTTGTAACACACAACAAATTGGTAAATTCCCATTATTACATTGCTTTATATCCCAATCCATTTCATTAAATCTAAAGCCTTTTTTAAATTACAATCTTCTATTGTTAGTTTTTTAAACTGTTCGTTTCTTGTATCTCTCATTCCCAAATGATTTTCTACTGAATTCACAAATTCACACATTTCTACATCTTTTTCAACTTTTTCATTTGTCTTTGAAAATGTATTTGTTCAATTTTTTTCTTCATAATATGATCTGTAACTATTTTTATTGGACGTCCATACAGAAAATTATAAAAATTTTTAACAGCATACCATATGCCTAACATTTCTTTTTTAATTATTGCATATCTTTTTTCAGTGTCTGATAGACACCTTGAATTATATGCTATAGGTCTCCTATCCTGAATTAAACAGCATCCAAATCCACTTTGTGATGCATCTGTATGAATAATAATTTATTTGTTAGGGTCAAACAATTTTAATGTTTTTTTAATTTTTTTCATTTTACATTGTCTGTAAATCTTTGTCATGTATTCAGTCCACTGAAAAAAATATCATTTTTTAACAAACTATTTAATGAACTTGAAATCTCACCCAGATTCGGAATAAATTTTCTAACATAATTAACAAGCCCTAACAATTTTTATAAATCTTATTTCGACTTTGGTGGTTTTAAATCATTTATTTCCCTAATTTTTCCTGATCTATTCTCATACCATTTTTGTCAAAAATGTCTCCTATATGTTTTACCTTTAACTTTTGAAATTGAAATTTTTCTTCACTAAACTTGATACCTTTCTTTCTATCTCATCATATTACTTTTTCCAATGTCTTATCATGTAGCAAATAACAAATCAACAAAAAATATAATTGTATTTTGTATGTCTCCAAAGTTTTTATAATTTATTTTTTGAAAATAGTTATTAAAAAAATCATTTACGCGTCATTGTGTATTAAATCTATAAGAATTTGCTGCTTTTGGTTTTAATAAATATCTAGTAATTTTTAAAAGGGATGATTTCCCACCTTTTTTTTAAACGTCTCTGTAGAGTGCTGCCTTAAGGTACCATTTCGTTAGGCGCGTCAGGAGACAGGACACCACCGAGGCGACCCGAAGGACGACAAATGCATAAATGTTACGCTCCGTGGAACCATGGAGACGGGTCGCGAGACACTTTCAGGATAACCATTCGAGAGAACGATCAGCGTTGTCAGACCCACTGTTTCTGTCTTTAGCAAATTTTGTTCTTAACTTAGTAAGTTTGCCTCATTCTTCAGCAAATGGTTAAGGAATATTTTCTCTGGTAAATTTTCTGCAGTAAAAGCTGCGTAATAAGCAGCCAATATTGTAGGTTTGTTTTTATTTAAACTGCAGCAAAGAATTAATAGGCAACAAAAAAAGAACATGCATGTCAATCACAACGTATTTGAATTATTTGATTCAGACTGATCTGAAAGAAATACCTATTATTTTTTTTTAGTTTTTTTTTGTTTCCTGACGTTAAGTATATATTAAAAATGTTATTATTTGTTTTAATTCTTTGTTTACTTTCTAATTTGGGTAAAAAAAGCTTATTTTTCGTTTCTTATATACTTGTATTTTTATTTAGTACACTTGTAACATGTGATGTTGGTTTTACTTACCGTGTTTTGGCTCAATTTTAATTAGGGCCGTGAGTAGCACTTAATAACCTTGACAAAACTTAACTATAGGAAAGGGAAGGAGGGCGCCACCAAACTTACATAAACATATCATTTAAGGTGAATTATAATAGTTTGGCAAATATAATTAATATGACTGATGTTAAAACAAGAATGTATATGTTTATGCAGGCAAGTAACAATTACAATCTACACAAGCCATGATTCATTTAAATTACTTCTTTATTTAATTTTCAATGATAAAAAATTAAACCTATCTCAGAGTAGGAATGGTTTTAGGTCTTCAATCTTTCTTTAAGGGTCGATCAAATAAGGACGGTCTCCTACAGCGATGCGTTTTCTTCTAACCATAAATTAACATGTTTGTAACCATAACTTCATATATCTTCTAACCATAAATTAACATATTTGTAACCATAACTTCAACTATCTTCTCAGCATATTTTTAAACCATATTTTCAACTATCTTCTCAGCGTATTTTTAAACCATCCAAAGGTTGACTTATCTAAAAGATTGAGACCTTTTTGTAGTTTACGTAATAAGGAAAAATAAGGAATAAGGAGGTAAGATGTTTCTGAACACAGAATGAATAAAAAATAGATCTTTACAGAAATTAATGACACGTTCTAAAACATCTAATCTCACATTTTTAACAACTAAATAAATCCCGATCCATTTCGTTAATCTTTGCAGAAATCTTGTAAATATTAATCTTTTACTCGCCATAAAATACTGATGGTTGTCACCACTAATAAAAATACCACATACTGTTTAAGAATAATTAAATATTAGCAGATTTAATAATCTCGACTGCCTCGTTCTGAGGTATTGTTGTAAAAGGACTTTTACGAGTAATACCTGTCGAAAGTCAAATTCACTTTCGATTCGAACATACAACTTAAAACCAAAAATAACTATAAAATATTTGTAGCGACAGAATGAAACTAATGAAACTAATGATCCTAATAGAGATGGGACAATCATTTTAAAAATATAGTTATAAAATACTAAAATAACGGAACTAGAAGAGTAACCGTTACACACTGCAAATTATAATTATTTCCCCCTGTATTAAAATCTACTATTTAGATCTACGTTTTTTGTTTTCACCCATACTGTTCCAAAATCTGGCAACACTGCCTAGATCGAAAGAAATTTCCAACCTAATCACCTCCAAAAAGAAGCGGTGCCTGAGGACAGTGACCTCGAGTGCGACACGCAGCAAACGCTTTGTCCAGAGGCAGATTCAGAAGGGTCGTCAAGAAGAGACACTTCTAGGTGGCGTAGGCGGTCGTCTGTTGCGCCTACCGAAATGGTACCTTTATAGTTGCACAAATTTAAAGCTTTCAGTATTGTCAAGACACATGATATCACGAAATATTCCCAGTGGCATCATACATAAATACAATTTTATATTAGAAAAGCCTAAAAACATTTTTACTTTCGCGAGAGGTCCGGTTTGATAATAACCGAACACCTTAAAAAATATTAAATTCATTTTATGACTTTATATTTATTCTGATTTTTGTGAAATTTTTAGAAAGTACTAATAATTACCAAACTTAGGGTGAATAAACCTTGAACTTTTTTTAAACCTTCGAAAAATATTTTTCCTACGACCACTTAGGAAAGTGACACATATCACACTATATAGTCCTATGGAAAGTGCCCTATATCACACGCGTATGAATAAGAATTTACTTTCCACCCGAGTGAGAATATGTTACTTTCCGCAGTATTTGTCACAAAATGTCAAACACCTAATTTCTATTTTGATCTATGTAATGTCCATATTAATACTAAAATCGATATGATTGTTAAATTATTGAAATTGTTGTAAATTAGATCCTAGATATTTATCTTTAACAATTATTATTAAAATAATTTTAAAATGTTTGCTCTTTATTCTGGTTAAATACATAACCGATTAGATCATTCAATTGACACAAGGGCTATTAGCTTAGGTGGTTAGGACGTCGAACTTATCAACTTTGCCATTTTTCGACCGCGTTCAAATCCTGGCAAGGCAGAATTTTTTTTTTGTTTTTTTTTTTTATTTTTTTTTTTAGTTTTTTTTTTGTTTAGAAAATATGAAAATTGAATAAATACGATTATTGTTGATTATTTTTTTAAATACTTTTTAATTATTGTAGTAATAATAACCTTGGTTTTACATTTTTTTGATGACATTATTTTGTGGTCGTAGGAAAAATATTGTACATCACTTGTGTGAAAAGTGATTTTCCACACTCTTAATGTAATATACTATATTTTATTGATTTTTAAATGAAAAGTATTAATTTTTAGATCATAAATAGTGCAAAATATAAAAACACTTATATTTATAAATATAATCTATATATGTTATAAAATATAGGATATTCAATAGGAAAAAGTCATATATTTTTTTTAGTTGAAAATCATTTTTAAAAAGTAGCACTATAACATTATGGAGATACGCATACGAAATATGAAAATACCTATTTACTTTTTGTCATTAGGTGACGTTCTCGATTTTCTCTGTATAAACCACTTGTAAAGCCGAAGAGGCTAGCCACGAGCTTAGTGTGAATCCACGTACTCGCAACAGTTAAGCAGTGACCTCTCCGGTCACGTCGTGGTTGGATGAACGCTGGGAGGTTCCACCATGGGCCGTGTCACCATGGGATTCATCCAACTAGCGTTTAACCATCGACGACGTGGAATGAATGAGAAGAATGAATGAGGGTGTGAATGGGAAAGTAGTAGGACCTTCAAATGGTGGTACAATAAGCCGCAGGCTGCAGTGCTGCCAGACTACAGGCGGATTAGGGTGTAGGACGGGAGGTCTGAAGGGTGTAAAACTAAAAATAAAAAATAAAACCACTTGTAAATATAAGGGGTTTTAAAAAGATTATTGTGTAGATCGCTTAAGTGCTTAATTAATATGCTTTGATTTAATTCTTGATATGTATGCAAAATTTTATCCCGTGGGTTATCGCGAATTTTCAATCCTCTGGGAAACCTCGGATCTACTCCGGAAGTAATCAATTAAAAAAATATATTTTTCCAGTTTTTCAATCATCTGGTTAGGCCAAAAAGTTCTATTTTGTGGAATCTAAAACATTAAATATTAATTAAATAAATTTAGATGTTTAAATCGTTTAGTACATAATACTTAATACATTATATACCTAGGTTTAGAAATAATTTGTTATAAACTGAGCCTCAAAATATAATGTGTGTATGTATAATTTATAATTTCACTTCTCAACTGATTTTTTTACCACTAATATTAAAAATTACACATACGCTATTAGGTTTGATCATTATGTTAGTGAGTCTAAATTATTGTAATATATGTCACCCTACATCATTATAGCTTGTAATATGATCTTGTTATTTTATCTATTTTTATAGTGTTTTAAGCTCTATGATTTTGGGGAGTGGGTCAGGTTATTAAACAACTCGTATTACTTTTAAAAAGAATGTTCAGAGCCACTATATTTAAAACTTTCTAAACTTGACAATCGATTAGTGATAAAAATATAGAAAATCACTAACCATTAAGATGTTATAATTAAATATGGTAGCGACAAATTCTAAATCACAGAGACTTACTTATTCAAATTTAAATGATTTAATGAAAACTTATCTGTGGTATAACAGGTAGCAGGTACAGGGGATTCGTATGATAGGCTTGGATATCACCAACTGATAAATCTTCATAGGTAAAGTTTATTCTCGTAAACTTCTTTGGATGGCTCGAACTAAACCTCTTAAAATACTTGAAACAACTTCTGTAGCTGGAACTAAATTTCTAAGTTTTAATATTTCTAAACATGCAGCTGGAACGTTCTTCCAAACAATCTTTTACGATAAAACTTCTATAAAACTTCTACAGAAACCATCTATATACAGCCAGGCTACAAGGAAAAAGGTAAAAATATCAAGAGAAGGACTATATATAGGAAAGAGATAATGCTTTTTACTATTAAATGAACATTTAAACTATTATTTGAATAGTTTCACAGAGGCTAAAATTAATATGAAAAGGAAAAATCTTATTTAACATATTTAAATATAGTAAAGCATATTATCTCTTTCCTAACAAAATAATATATAAAATTATATAAAACATGTGATTTCTTGTGTGATTCAATGTGTTGAGGTTATGTTTCAAATTTGACATTTTAATAAAGACATTCTTGTACTAAATATATATTTTCAACAAAATATCGGTAGGAAACTTACCTTCATAAAATCAGACGGTCATTAAAAATATTAAAGACAATTAGTACATCGGATGTCCAAGATAAAAGATAATTAATATTGAATAATTCAACTTGTTCGATGACAGCTATATATCGAAATGAATTGCCAACCGTTGACACAAGGCATTAACGACAAGTGACATTTGTGTAGAGATGTTGGTGTCAAAATAACGAAAACGGTTACAACCGTAACAAGGTATGTACTAACCTAGAGATTTTTATCAAGGGTAATATACCAAGACTTATATATATATATATATATATAGTTAGCTATTTTTGTTGCGTCTAAATCTGGAGAATATTTTAATGAAAATTTGATGAGACATAATTTTGGCATTATCGGATTAGAGCCCGAAAGCTTAAGCTCGAGGTTTTTAATCTTGTAATTATTATTTCCAAAATGATATCAAATCAAATTGTGTAATGTTTGAGAAATGTAGCCACAACAAAAATATCAGAATGTTAATCAAGGTCGTGTTATATTTGAGACGACTATTTTACTAGACCATATATTGACTATTTCTCTAAAGAAATAGTCGGTGATATTTGGTCTAGGGACTTAGTCAAGGGTAATATACCAAGACCTTGATAAAAGTCAGCTATTTTTGTTGAATCTAAATCCTCGAGAATATTTTAATATCAATTTGATGGGACATAATTTTTGGCATTAATAATCTGATTAGAGCCCGAGAGCTTTAGCTCGAGGGCTTTAATCAATTGATTATTAATGCCAAATTTATGTAGAATCAAATTGTAAAATGTTTGAGAAATTTAGCAACAACAAAAATAGCAGAATATTAATCAAGTTCCTGTTATATTTGGGACGACTATTTTATTAGACCAAATAATGACTATTTTTTTTAGAGAAATTGTCGCTGATATTTGGTCTAGGGAGATAGTCATTATTATTGCCCTAGATTCAAGAAATGGTATAAATAACGGCAATAATTACCTTTTCTATCAGAAGACCTTTTGAACTCCATATTACGAAATAACAAAATTCTTTTTCCTACGACTACTTAGAAAAGTGACACATATCACACCATATAGTCCTATGGAAAGTTCCCTATATCACATGCGTGTTAAAAGGAATTTACTTACCACCCGTGTGCGAATATGCTACTTTCCGCATCAGCTGTCACAAAATGTCAAAGGCATCATTTCTATTTTGATCTATGTAATGTCCATATTAATACTAAAATCGATATGATTGTTAAATTATTGAAATTGTTGTAAATTAGATCCTAGATATTTATTTTTAACAATTATTATTTAAATAATTTTAAAATAACTAAGTTTTGTTTGCTTTTTATTCCAGCTAAACACATAACCGATTAGATCATTCAATTGACGCAAGGCTTATTAGCTCAGGTGGTAGAGTATCAAACTTTATCAACTTTGCCATTTGAGACCTGGTGAGCGACCGTGTTCAAATCCTTGCCGGGGCAATTTTTTTTTGTTGTTTTATTTTTTTCTTTTTTAGTTTTTTTTTTTGGTTTAGAAAATATGAAAATTAAATAAATACGATTATTATTGATGGTTTTTTTTAAATTCATTTTATTTATTATAATATGTACCTTATTTTACATTTCCGCATCAGCTGTCACATAATGTCAAACGCATCATTTTAATTTTGATTTATGTAATGTCCATATTAATAGTAAAATCGATATGATGATTAAATTATTAAAATTGACGATTAACTTAGATTCTAGATATTTATTTTTAACAATTATTAAAATAATTTTAAAATGACTACATGCATACATCTCATTATTTTGGCTTTTAATTCTGTTTAAACTTAATATCAAATTAAAAATGCATTTGACATAAGACCCATTAGCTCAGGTTGTAGAGTAGTTCCAATTTGAACTTTCGCTTATGAATATTGAATAAATACAATCATTGTTGATTATTTTTTTAAATATATTTTAATTATTATAATAATAACCTGATTTTACATTTTTTGATGAAATTATTTTGTGGTCGTAGGAAAAATATTGTACATTACTTGTGTAAAAAGTGATTTTCAACACTCGTCTGATAGTCGCCTCGTGCCACAATATTTCCCACTCGTGTGAAAAATTTCACTTTCAACACTCGTTATGTAATATACTATTTCCTACGACCACTTAGAAAAGTGACACATATCCCACTATATAGTCCTATGGAAAATGCCCTATATAATTTACTTTTCACCCGTGTGCGAATATGCTACTTTCCGCATCAGCTATCACAAAATGTCAAACACATCATTTCTATTTTAACCTATGTAATGTCCATATTAATACTAAAATCGATATGATTGTTAAATTATTGAAATTGTTGTAAATTAGATCCTAGATATCCTTCGGGAATTTTAATAGTATTGTTTATTTAACTAATAATGAATTTATGCATTACTTTATCGATATACGTTTAAATACATTTAAATACGAGTAAATACAATTTTTAAAGCGAGGCATTTAACTTCATTAACTAGTAAATTGGAAATAAAACGA
The DNA here is from genome assembly GCA_927349885.1 of Psylliodes chrysocephalus. Classification (NCBI taxonomy): domain Eukaryota; kingdom Metazoa; phylum Arthropoda; class Insecta; order Coleoptera; family Chrysomelidae; genus Psylliodes; species Psylliodes chrysocephalus. Next base: position 40,495,115 of record OV651817.1, read on the forward strand.
GATTTTTGGCTAAAAGCTTTAATATTTTTGAAATAGTTAATTTTCCTGTATGTATGCTTTTAAAATATCTCTGATTTCAGATTTTCCATGATGTTGTTTTAATATTATTATACATCAATATAATCTCGTATTGAAGCAACGAAATGTAATAAAAGTAATTATTTTATAAAGCAATTTGCATGCCGTAATTGAATCGTGTTTGCATTTAAATTTTAAACGAACTATGATAATATAGTTTATATGGACTGCTGACAGGCTTACTGTAAAAATATGATTATTGACTAATAAACAATGCATACTAGATGCGCACAATTAAATACAATAGGCATTTTTTTTTTTATTAAATTTGGTCGCATCCACCAAAAGGTTATTAGCGACAGAACAAAATATTAATTATAAATCTAAATTTCATAAAACATTTCGATAGATTTTAAATAGTCAATAATGGGATGTGAGCATTTCGATTGATTTGATATTTTGGACATTCGATTAAAAAATGATTTACGCTGTTGACGACACTGCACTCTTCACATATTGGTGGGTCACTATTAGAAAATAGATAGGAATGCGTAAATCTTGTATGACCTAGCCGTAAACGGGTGATAATTATTTGCAATCGTCTGTTTAATGTCGAATATTGCCCAGGTGTAATATAATTTTTAATTTGTTTTAATTTAGACCGATTATGTTGCCACTCACGAGACCACATACATAATATTTTCTTTTTGAAGAACGATTTAAAATCATTCCCGACACTGTGAGACTCTGTTTCTGACACTGATCTGCTGTCTCGTTGCCTTTAATTCCGATGTGAGAGGGTATTCATATGATGTGTATGCATCTTGAGTGTTCTTGAGCCTGCAGTATTTTAGACTTTATAATTTTTTCAATGGGGGTTTTCGGGTATATCTGTTGTAATGCTATTATTGCACTAAGAATATGCTGAAGAGATTTGTAGATAGCGAAGAGTTCAGCAGTGAAAATGCTAGAGGTTGACGGAAGTTTGAAAAATAATTTGTCCTGAGGTGTTACAAATGCCACCCCAACGCCATCTTTAGAAGCATCAGTAAAAACTTTTGATATTCCTGATATTTGTCTAAAATATTATTAAAGTTGCCTTTTATAATACTTGAGGGAATTACATGTTTATTATATTGGCAGAGGTCCGTGTTTGTTTGAGGAATTTTAATGATCCAGGGAGGAGGATGGTCAAGATCTAATGGAAAGACTTCTGGAAAGTCAATCTCTAGGTGACTAAAATAATTTCGAATTCGCTAATAATAAGGTTTTGATGTGTTTGTCTTATTGCTAAAGTAATTGATATATTTTTTAGTAAAGGTATTATTGAAAAGTGGCTTATTTCTATTAAAGACTATCGAAGTAGCATGTGATAATGATAGATACATTTTTCGGTAGTGCAGGGATAGTTCTCCAGTTTCACAGTAGATACTTTTGCGTACAGTGTCTAATAGTTTTAAAGTGGTTTTGATGGCTGATCCATATGCAATTGACCCGTAGTCAATCTTTGATCTTAATAAAGTTTATGGTTAGTAAGGTATGATAGTCTGAGCCCCAGTTTCTGTTTGCCAGAGTCTTCATTATGTTTAGTCTCTTATGACAGCAAAGGGTTAAATGTTTTATGTGTTCTTTCCAGGATAGCTTTTGGTCGAACCACATTTCCAAGAACTTTACTGATGGTTTGAAAGATATATTTTGGTTAAATAACTGTAAAACTGGAAAGATAACAGAAGTTTTCTTGGATAATGCAATTCCAACAGTTTTTGTCACGAAAAAAATAAATCCTCTATCAAGAGACCATTGCTTCAATTTCATCAGAAAGTTTTGCAGAAAAGTTGACATAATATCCACATTTTTTTCTTTGATATAGATTACCAGGTCATCAGCATATAAGCGTGCTTTTAAAGGTGTTGTTAAGCTTTTTATTATGTCATTTATAGCGACCAGAAACAGTGTATAACTAATTATTGGGTTCTACGACATATCATTCCGACAACTTATCCCACGACAATTCATCCCGACAATTCTTCCCACGACAATTCATCCCTGCGACTATTCATCCCAACAACATTTCATCCCCCGATAACTCATCCTACGACATCTCATCCCCAACAGTTATAAATAAATCGGATTACCGGTATAATCCACAGTGCAGAATCGGGCTTAAGCATGCTTTATCATGTTTTTAAAATAAATTTTAAAAAATCCGTAGATCGGTCTTAAGCATGCTTTATCATGTTTTTACAATAAATTTAAAAAAATCCGTAGATCGGGCTTAAGCATGCTTTATCATGCTTTTCAATTAAATTTGAAACAATCTCTAGATCGGGCTTAAACATGCTTTATCATGTTAACTTGGATAGTGGATTTTTCAATCTCGAAATGATCCAGTTTGGTATTGAAAAAATTCAACTTCAATTAAACTAAATTAAACTTTCGATTATTTATTGAAACACAAATAACTGAATGATAAACTAAAACCTTTTCAAGTGCAATGACGGAACTGCAAATACATTTAATTTTTGAAAAAACAATAAAAATATAATTTAAAGGTTTATAAATGTAATAAACATAAACATATTACTCATATTATAAGGCCCTCATATTATACAACAATATTTTCATTTATTTTTTTAATTTTTGATTATTTATTCGATTATTTATTATATAGCAATGTTATGAGAAATGCCAGTGAGATATTGTATGACACGATTTTTATCGTATTTATTAAGTTTTTCAACCGTTCATCGTACTCTTTGTAACGCCTTCTCTTTTTCGGGGCCATTTCCCGACCAGCATTGTTTTGTTGAATTTTAATTTCAACCGAATTTTGTTCCTCTTTTAAAACTTTGATTATTTATTCGAACACCAATAACTCTATATTAAATAATAATGATAATCATAACAGTAAACAAATCTTTTGGGAGAGCAACGGCCTCGAAGCTAACCACGACTCTGTGTATTTATTGTCAACAATATTATTAATAAACTATCTAAAATTTAAATTCTGTGTTTTTATTTTCAGTAATATTATTAAAAATAGCATAAAACTTTGTATTCATAAGAGAATCAGATTTTTAGAATATTTGCGGGATGAGTTGTCGTGGGATGAATTGCCAGAGGGATGAATCGTCCATGGATGAGTTGTCGTGGGATGATTTGTCTTTTTTTTTCTAAGGTATAAGTTGTCGCTGGGATGAATTGTCGTTGGTAAGATATGTCGTGTCACGAATTATTGACCCTTGTGGAGTTCCATTGTCTTCGTTTTGATTTTCCGAGAACGAATTATTTACTCTTACACGAAATAATCTATCCTTCAGAAAATTTTTAATAAAAGCAAGACAGTTGCCACGAATATTCCACAAGTGAAATTTTATTTGAATGTTAAATCTCCAGCAGGTGTTATAGGCTCTTTTCGTGTCGAAAAATATTGCTATACAAGTTTGTTTTGTTGCTAGCGATTCATGAATTTCGCTTTCTAGATCCAAAATATTATCGATCCCATATCGGTTTTGTCTAAAACCGTTTCGCTCGGTGATTAAGTGGCTAGAATTTTCCAAATTCCACATAAGTCTATGGTTGTTTATTTTTTCTAGTAGCTTACTCATGGAGCACGTTAAACTTATAGGTCTGTAAGATTCAGGTTCTAAACGAGGTTTCTAAGTTTTTAGAAGAGGAAAGACAATAGCTTTAGACCATAGACATGGAAAGAGGTGTTGGTGCCATATTAAATTAAATAGTTGTACGGCATTTAAACTTTGTTAAATTTCTTTTTGCAAACTACTAGGAATAACTATGCGATTGTTTCACATTAGACAACTAGACTCTATACTTAATTCATTGCTAATGCAATAGTATTTCTGTAACTGTAAATCTTTATTGAATGATTTGTTTACTGGCCATCCCTTATTGATAAATTTTGATATTTTACATAAAAATTTATTTCTTGATGTGACTTCTTTTATATTATTAAAATTTATCGCAAAATCATAATTATTTTAAAAATAATCGACGTAATTTAGATCAACATCTAATAAAGAATTTTCTTCCAAAGGCAAAGGCAATCTTGACAAGGCATCAGCTGGATTTTTATCAGTTTTAACAACTTCAATTTTATAGTGATGGCTTGATAAAACTAAAGCCAACCTTTTTAAATGATTTGCAGAGTATTGCGGAATATTTTTATTAGGATGAAAAATATATGATAATGGTCGATTATCTATTACTAAAGTAAATTTTCTTAAAAATAAGTAGTTATGAAATTTGCAAAGACCATAAATGACTACCAAAGCTTCTTTTTCCAAGGTACAATATTTACGCTTAACATCCGAGAGCATGCGCGATGATTACCCTATTACCCTATGCGAACCGTCTGGCCTAATGTGCGAAATTAGAGCACCTATTCCATAATCACACGCATCTGGTACCAAACGAATTGGAAGCTCTGGGTTATAGTGAACCAAAATCGGGGCATTAACTAATATTGTTTTTATATTTTCAAATTCATTTTGGCATTGATTTGTCCACTCCCATTGGTTTCTTTTTTTAATAATTTATACAAAGGATATAAAATTATCGCTAAGTTTTGTGCAAACTTCCCATAATAATTGATAAGTCATAAGAATGATTTTAGGGAAGTAACATCACTTGGCTTTGGTGCGTTTACAATGGCAGAAATTTTCGTTTCAGAAGTATGTTGGCCCTCTTTATCTATATCATGTCCTAAATAGGTTATTTTGGATTTATAAAAACTACACTTCTCCAACGAAAGTTTTAACCCCGCATTTTGTAATCTAATTAATACCGAGTCTAAACGTAATAAATGTTCTTCGCGATCTTTACCCGTAATCAAAATATCGTCCAAAAAACAACTCCATTTAGCCCTTGCAGTAAAGTTTCAATAATTTTTTGAAATTTTGCGGGAATACTCGCAATTTCAAAAGGAGCACGCGTATATTGGTATAGTCTTTTATGTGTTGATATAGCCATTAACTTTTGTGATTTTTTATTTAAACAAATTTGTTGATACTCATTAGAAAGATCTAGTTTTCAAAAATGCTCTCCTCCCTGTAATTTTACAAATAAATCCCCAATATTTGGCAAAGGAAATTGGTCAATTTCAATAAACGGATCTAAAGTCACCTTAAAGTCTCCACAAATTCGGAAAGAACCGTCTTTTTCAAAACTGGTACTATAGGAGTTCAGAATAATCTACCGGTTCAACTACTCCAAGGTTACATAACCGTTCAAACTAATTTTCGACCCTTTCTCTCATGGCAAACGGCAGAGGACGTGCACGGAAAAATTTAGGAGTGACTTGTATATCTGATTTTAATTTAATTGATATTACACCTTTATTAAAAGTTCCTAAACCAGGAGCAAATAAATTGGAAAATTTGTTTACTAAAAAATATAAATCTTTAGGCATGTCTAAAAAATTTAAATTAGTGATACCCAATTCAAATAAATTAAAAAAATCGCGTTGTAATAAAGGCGGTCCTTAATTTTGGATCACAAAAAAATTTATATTTTCAATTTTATCTTTAAAATTTACTAAACAACAAATACAACCTAATGGTTTAATTTTATCCCCATTATACAGAATAAATATTTTATTAGTAGGATATAAACTTAAATTTTTGAAATTTTCGTTATAAAAATATTCTGAAATCACACTATAACTAGCGCCGGTGTCTAAATTTAAAGTAAACATTTTATCTTCGATAAATAAATCTAACAAAACTGGATTAGTATTATATTTAATGGTATATAAGGCGTAGTCATCTGACTCTAAATAATTGTTTTTGATTTTATTTTGGTTAGATTTATTTACGTTTTCATTTGAACACATCGGTAATAGTAATAGTAATAGTAATTTTTATTTACCATAAAAAATACAATATTTAAAATACATAGGTATACATTAATTAATAATTTGTTTTGTTGGTAAATAAAAATGAAACCCCACAAAAGGAAAATCCTGAGCGTGGGTGAGAAATTTCATTTTTTATTCCATGCTTCAACAATAATAATTTTGTAAAATATTTAAGATAAAAAACATAAAAAACATAAAATAGGTAACTATTTAGTTATTCTTGGGGATAAGCGCTGAGAGTTTCACGTAATTTCGCGAGTGAAAGAATGTCAGTAATCTTTCAGACTATAACAAAATATACTTGAATGAAGAAATTGTTTTAACTTTGTGAATGGTAAACTTAGAATCCATTTTGTAATTTTTTTTTATATAAATTATATGAGTTGATTTTTTTAATATCAGAGGGGAGTTCATTATATAATTTAGGGCTCAGATAAGTAAAGCATTTCTGGCCGATTGTTTTTGCTGTTCTTGGTACAGTAATTGAATCGATTTTGTGTCTAGTATTGTATGGATGGATAACAGGTTCGGAGTATTTTTTATCTTTATATTGTCTTAACAATAGAATTTTGGCATACAATTGATACACATTAAAAAATTGTGTATGCGTATAGAGCATTTCAGTCGGGTAAATTCTTGGTAATTTATACATGTTTTTTAGGATACATTTCTGGATTTTTTGTAAGTTTTCTATAAGTGTTATTCCTGCGGAGCCCCATACAATTATTCCATAGGATAAATGAGATTCCACGAGAGCATAATATAATATTTTAAGATATTTAATATTTAATAAATTCGAAAGATTTTTTAATTTGTACACAATTGATCGAAGTTTTTTTATTACATAATTTATTTGAAAATCCAATTTTAAATGAGAATCTATGTATATTCCTAGGTATTTGGTGTTATTGGTAGACCTAATTTTTATTTGTTGATTTCCTTTCTGAATTATTTGAAGGTACTTATATGTTGGTAAATTATTATTATATGAGGTAAAAGGTATGAATGATGTCTTCTCATAATTTATAGTAAGGGCCTTATAACTAAAAAAGTTAGAAATATTTTGAAAATCTTGTTCAGCGGTATTTTTAAGTGTTTCCCAGTTATTATGTTGATAAAAAATTGAGGTGTCATCGGCAAAACTGATAACTTCTCCTTTGAATTTCTGTTCAAATAGGTCGTTTAAATAAATATTAAACAATAATGGTCCGAGGACTGTTCCCTGAGGAACACCACATTTAATAACTTTGTAATCACTAAGGATATCGTTGATGTTAACCATTTGTTTTCTATTTTTTAAATAGCTAGTTAGTAATTTGTACGTTATTCCTCTAAATCCGTAATTTTCTAGTGTTTCTAAGAGTTTTTGATGGTTAACCGTATCAAATGCTTTTGCAAGATCGACAAAAATGCACAATGATGGTTGTTTTTCATCTACAGAATTGTTGATAAGTTTTGTCAATCTTGCAATAGCATCCGAAGTTGAGGTTTGTTTTCGAAAACCATATTGCCTATCTGAAAGGATTGCATATTTATTTAAAAACGACGTCATTCTCTTTTCAATAATTTTTTCAAATATTTTTCCAACGCTTGATATAATAGAAACTGGTCGGTAATTAATAACATTAAATGAGTCTCCTTTTTTATACATCGGTATTATTAACGACTCTTTAAGGGAATCTAGAAATATACCAGCACCAATTGATTTATTTATAAGAAAGGTCAATACTGGAGAAATTTCTTGATATAACTCTTTAGAAATTTCGGATGTTATGTTGTCTAAACCTGGCTTTTTATAATTTTTTAGGGAAAAGATAGTTTCTGTAACTTCTTTGTTGTCTGTACTTGATAAAAATATTGATTTATTGTTTTTTCTTCGAAAAATTTTTAATTTTTGATTTCTAGATAATTTTAAGGCCATAGTTTCCCAAACTGTAGTATAATGTTCGCAAAAAATATTTGATATTTTTTCTGGGTCATTTGTAATATCTCCATCTGGAGTCTTTATTTGTGTAATAGATTGTGTTGTTCCTTTTGAATTAGATATCTCTTTAATGCAGTTCCAAATATTTTTGGTAACATTTTTATTTTTTTCAATTTTTTGGTTATAATATTCAGTTTTAGCCTTTCTTATTAATAAATTTAGGTAATTGCGGTGATTTTTGAAGTTTATTTTATTTTGTTCGGTATAATTATTTTTCATCAATTTGTATAATGTATTCTTTTGTTTAATAGATGTAAGTAGCCCCTTGTTAATCCATGGCTGAATTTTAATTTCATTTCTTTTTAATTTTACTTTATGCATAGAATTCTCTATGTACCATTTTAGTTTATTTATAAAATTTGTAAAGCTAATATTAGTATCATTTGTACTATAGACATCTAACCAGTTTTCTTTTTTAATCTTTTCCTTTAATTGTTTTTTTTGAGAATTGACTTGTATTTTTTAGAACATTTTATATTTTCATTTAAAACTATATTACTGACTATTGAGTAGTGATCAGTGATGTGTGTTTGAACAATAGTTGATATGATAGTAGAATTTAATTTGTTGGTTTTAATAAAAAGGTGATCAATACAGGACTTTTCGTTGCCCCTTTCTCTTGTATATTTATTTATATGACTTATAAACCCTTCTTGGCTTAATATATTTAAGTAATCATGAACGTTGTTATTTTCGAAGTTTAGAATATCGATATTTATGTCTCCAACTAATACATGAAAATCTGCTTTACTTGCAGTTTTTAAATACTGAGATAGGTTTTCTATAAAATTGTTTTGATTGGTGGGTCCTGGTCTATAAATACCATTTAATAAAAAACTTTTTTTATAAATATTTGCAGATATCTCTATTACATTTATTTCATCAAATTTAATTATTTTGAAAGTTATATTATGTGTTTCTTTTGCAAATACAATCACTCCATCACACTGATTAAAGTCTCCTTCATTGTAAAACAAATTATAACCCGGTATATTAAATAGTGATGTGTCTATTAATTGCCATGTTTCTGTAAGTACAATAAAATCGAAATGATTACTTATCTGTCCCAAATTTATTTTTAGTTCGTCTAAGTTTTTATTTATGCTTCTAATATTCATATGATAAATTGAAATAGATTGTTTTTTCTGATGTTCTTGCAATATTTCATTATAGTCCGGAAGATCACTGACAACATTTGTGTTAATATTTTCAATTTGAAAATCTCTTAAATAGTTATCCATTTGGCAATTTATAAAATATTTAATAGCTTATCCTAGTAAAATTTAAAATTTAAAATGAAGTACAGAAATGGGTTAGTATTAAGTAAAATATCTTAAGTTGTATTAGTATAAAATGCAATAAAATATTGGATAAGAATTTAAATAAAATATAAGAGAAGGAAATTTTAAGTTGGCAATGTATTTATTTTTCGGAATTGAGCCTAGGAGATTGTCTTACGTTAATATTTTCCAGTAGACTTCTTTTAGCTGTAGTTGGATTGCTAAATGACTTTGCTTACCGCAATTATGGCAGTAACATTCACGGAAAGAACACCTATCAGTGTTATGATTATTGCGACAACACACTGCGCATTTTTGTTGTAACGTAGATGGCTTTGAAAAGGCCGTTGCTGGCTTGAAGCGGGAACTAGAGGCTTGCGCATGAGCCTTACCCTGGTAAACCTGCGTGGAGTTCCTGTAGTTGGAGTTTGCGCCTGAGTAATGAATTTCTGGTTCTTTCTTGATTATTGTCGAGCAATATGGCTGAACTGAAGATTTTGAAGTTGGTATTTCCACTATTTTCACAAATTTAACATCTTTTTTCTCCTCGAACAGTCTGTCTTTAACTGCACCTTTTTCGTAACCGATTATGAAACGATCCACTAAAGCACATTCCGGCAAAATCAAACTTTGCAACTTAATGTCTTAAAGGAGCCGCCCACTCTTTTGCCGATTCATTACTTACTTTACGAGCTTCATAAATTTTTTCACGATTCGCAAAAACTGACACAGTAGATTTAAAATGTTCATCTAATAATTTAATTATAGTTCAGTAACTGAAGGGACCAACCTGTCATTAAGTCGGTCCAGATTTCCGTTGTGTCTCAACTCTTAGGTCTCGGCGGTCGCTTCCAAGGTCGAAAACTTTTACCAACTTTGCTGCGTCGGAAAGGGCCCAAAATGAACCCTAAAACTGGTTTCCCGACAATATCTTCCACAATATGCAAATTAAAGATTTTTGGTTTAGATAATTAAAGGCCGATCCACATTAACAAACCTAATGACCTGTTTAAACGATTGGACTACGTCTGTGGACAATAAAGAGCCTGTCGATGTCGTATATCTTGATTTCGCTAAAGCCTTTGATCGTGTTCCCAAAAAGAGATTGCTTTATAAATTGGAAAAAGCTGGCATTCGCGGCTCTTTACTTCTCTGGATACGTGATTTTTTGTCAAATCGCATCTTCAAGGTAAAAGTTGGATAGATGTTCTCGTCAGAGTATCCAGTTCTAAGTGGTGTCCCTTAAGGCTCTGTCATAGGGCCATTACTATTCCTGGTATACGCTGCAGATCTAGGCAAAGACTTAAATTCTAATATTTCGTGTTACGCTGATGACACTAAGCTATACTGTAATCCTGTGACAGATTATACCCAGCTACAAAAAGACCTTGAAACTATTTCAAACTGGTGTGACACCTGGCTGCTTCCTTTAAACGCGGAAAAATGTGTCGTCCTGCATATAGGAAAAAATAACCCGTGCGTGAACTATTATTTAAACGGTAGTGCGTTAGCAACTGTGAACTCCTATAACGACCTGGGACTCATTGTAAACTCTTCATTAACGTGGTCAGAACACATATCAGCGGTATGTAAACGTTCGAACTCAATGATCTACCTATTAAAAAAGTCCTTTACGCGTGTGAACTTTCAAACATTTTCTAAACTTTATACAACTTACGTTAGACCGTTGATGGAATATGCCGGACCTGCGTGGTGTCCTGATTTGGTTTCTGATAAAAAAAGATTGGAAAATGTTCAACGCTACGCTACTCGAATACCTTTCGGCAGAATCAGACCATCGTATGAAGAACGGCTTAACATGGCGAATTTGTGTTCATTTGCCCACAGAAGATTAAGGGGTGATTTAATTGTGACATACAGAATTCTTCATGGTACTTTTTCATCAAACCTCTATAGTATACTCCCACGGAATACAGATGAGCGCCTCCGTGGACATGAATACAAGTTGAGCAAAGAATATTTTAAAACACGTACCCGAGAAAACTTTTTTTGTAATAGAGTTTTTTATACTTGGAATAATTTACCCTCGAGTGTTGTTCGCGCACAGTCAGTAAATGTATTCAAAAACTGACTCGATGACTTTTTTAACGAAAACTAAAAGTTTATTTTTAGTGCTTTGTCTGCATTATGTTATTTGCTAATTACTTATTTAATAATTGTCTTTGTTATTGAACTTGTAATTTTGGGCTTAATAGGATTCATTCCTCAGCCCTAATTAGTTTGTAATAATAATAATAATAATAATAATAATAATAATAATAATAATAATAATAATAAAAAAGAAAGATCTTATCATAATTTACAAAAATGGCCCCTATTATTTTTGTCGGGAATTCGACAGGTTTCGAGATAACCGCAATTCATTCATATTTTTTTTCTTTTAATAGTTTTTTATCCCATTTTTGTTTTAAATGGGATGTTGAGATGTCTCGAATGATCTCAGAAATTTTTTTCCAGTATCTTCCTGGCGTTTTAAAACAAAATTGATTTGTTTATTTGCATTTTTCATACGTTTTCGGAGTTCTAGAAATCTTTGAAACAAGCAGTAATTAAAAACTCATATTTCATTATATTGTTATTGAATGCACACCATTTTACAGCTTATAGTGTATACTTTTCGAATGTATTTTTTTTTTTAATAAAGTTGCTCCATTTTCCAGAAATCGGGAAAATTGATCACATCGGGGAAAACTGGACTTTTTTTAAATACTTCTTGTTCCCCGCTGTTCATTTTTTGAACATTAATACCCAGACCGAAGTAAAGCTGATATTCTCACCTTTCCATTTCTATCAATTGATCCCCGTATGTGAGCGTGGTTCTTAACTGTTTGTTAGAATTATCTCCCCCATTTTTACGCTTTCCGCCTGAGATCCATGATATTCCATCATAACCTAACCACGAGTACCCACGCGCTACGCGCTCACCTTAATCGTCTGCTTTTTTTGGTATACAATATCTGTTGTTTTTGGAGTCGTTATTGTCGGTATTATTGATAGTATTTTAGAAAAATATTGATAGTATTTTATCATTATCAATTAAGTTGTTAAAAATTCGACGTCATTCTTGAATTTTCAAGAATTTTTTTTTCATTTGTGGGGAACAGAAAAGGTTTGGTTATTTAAAATAAAGTCTATAAATTTGTTGTAATTCTTATTACATTTCAATAATATATTTTTGTAAAGCTCTTGTTGCAGCAATGGAAGCGGACTCCGTTCCAAAATGTTTCCTTTGTGCCCAGGAAATTGTGGATGAATTATAACAAAAATGAAGGTATTTTCCGAGAAGAATTAGAGATGGATCGAGACACAGAAGGGGTTGAAGAGGAACAGGATAAAATAGCTGTCGAGACAGCAACACAGGGGTTGGAAAAACAGGGTGGAGGGACGCGTGGAGGAGGGGAAATAATAGAGCAAGAACAAGACGATGAAGAGTATGATTCTGATGACATTGAATGGTTTAACGTATGATAAATTATAAGCATTGCTATGTATTTTGTATTTTCAACATGTTTTTCATAATAAAAGAAATTTTTCAGAAACTTTATTTTTATGAAATCCTCGACCTATATTGTTCCGATAGAAGTTGGCGAAAATTTTGCAAAAGACGCAGAAAATATAAAGGGTCTTCTCGGGTCAATATTCATCACACTCTAAAACTAGTAACCCACTAATAGGAGCGCCGGGATTTGAGACTGCCACATGATAAAAATTTTTTTTTGCACTTTTCTATTAAATAAATTACACAGAAAATTCGGCAATATAGATGAGATGCTCCAAGCGCTACTTTACAGAAAAAATCCCGTAAAATCCGCCAATAATTTTCGAAAGATCCATTGGTGCCCGGATTTCAATTCATAGGCCCCATAATTTAGTGAGCAGAGGTATGCTGCTGGCGCCGTCTACAATTGATCTCCAAAGGTCAAAACATGAAAATCAATGTATTCCTAACTCCCTCGAGCGGAAATTCAGTGAGAAAATAACATTTCTATTCAGTGCAAAAATTCGGGCTTTTTCGAAGGCCGTTTTTGCAAAAAATAGTCGTCTTGTGAAAAAAATGGTAGGGACCATTTTTGTAGAAAATGATACGGTCTTCATTTTTTATCTAACAAAAATTGTCTAATTTGTATATTTTGGCAGCTATTAGAGGGAATCAATTTTTTCGGACTTTAGGGGCCATTTTGAGCCCTTTCCGACCCAACAGTGTTTGTAAAAGTTTTTGACCTTGAAAGCAACCGTCAAGACCTAAGAATTGAGCCACAAAGGAAATCTGGACCGACTTAATGACAGCTTTGCATATTTTCAGGTCCTCAGTTACTGGACTATTATTGATTTATAATCTATTTCTTCGGGTTGATCCAGTATGCACATATTCTGCAAGAGTTTATAAAGCATTTTCATTTAAAAGACAAAAAAACAGGTATATTTTGCTCTATTTACTTTATTAATATTTCTGTTCTCTCAAAAATAAATTGAACATAATTGGTCCCCAATAAAACAATAAGGTATTTTTTTATTTCTATTTTTCAACTTTTCGTAGTTGATTGACGTACAAATCTGGTTGTAGCAGGCAGCATAATCTCACAGTCTAAATACTCCGCGTGATTTCTAGCAGCGATTCGTTGCTAATGAGGGGACCACCTGCCGGACAACGGGTCACACAACGAAATTCAGCATTGGAAAGGGGCCGAGGAGTGTCAACATAATAAATCTTGCGGTTGGGAATCAACAGGAACGAATTATTTCAGAAATTTATGTAAAATGCAAATAAAAAGTTGTTGGTAGTTCGGAGAGAATTTTAGCTTGTAATCGTTTTTCGTTATGTTTCACAATATAAATTTGTGAATAGTTAGTACATTGTAAATTTCACATAAATATATTTGCCTATCTTGGAATAACAGGTGCAAAGAAAACAGCCTTAACCGGTATAGTGAATAAACTAATAAGATTGCCATAGCTTCACTTTGCGGTACACACAGAGGCAATTTACAGAACAGTCCAAGAAATTTTAACACCTAAATATCACAAGATACGTAACAGGAGATGTTCTAGATATGAAAACTGGTAATAAAAACAAGTGCTACTCGTTTAACTCTCCATTCGAGGCATTAATAATATTAATAAGTAACAGATCGAAAATCACTGCAAGTGGTTGAAATTTCAAAATTCCTGGCCAAAATTAAAAAAATATCTCTTATACAGTCGGTTGCAAGAACGATTGTTAAAATCTCTCGTTAGCTAATGAACTCATAACTTTATTAACTCCTTAATTATCTTCTAAATGGTAAATTTGGCAACGGCGCTTTTCCAAATGACAGTATGAAGTAAAGTGTGTCGATATTCGAGATACGTCCCTATAAAGAGTTTTCTCTGTCTTTGTCGTCCCATTTAATAGAACACTCGATAGGTGAACACGAAAGATATGTTTTTGTAATTATCTCAAAATTTGTCATAAGGAATGTCGCTTCGCATTACAATGCCCGCAAAGAAAGTCAAACGGCAAGACTCGAGAGCGTAGAGTCTAGACAAACTTTTAACATGAGAATTGTTTACAAAATATACTTATTTGCATTTTTCGATTAAAACGATTGTAGTTATTACTACTATTTTTATTTTTATTACGTATTCATACTAAAAAATATCGTATGACACAATACATAATCGCCTTTAAAGCATTCGCAAGGTTAAGGAAACTCCGCTGCGCGTCGTGGCCTTAAACTCGTTGCTCGTGCTTTATCGATTATGCATTAGGGTCATAATATACTATCATACAAAATTTTAAAAACCATTCCCATACTTCCAGCTACAAAACCTATATTTTTAAAATAACTATATTATAAAAATAAATAAAACAGAAGCAATTTAAAAAATCTGATGTGTCCAACACATGACTTTCCTATCTAGTTATTATAGGCATTTTCCGGTTATTTTGTACAACCTATTGC
The DNA here is from genome assembly GCA_927349885.1 of Psylliodes chrysocephalus. Lineage (NCBI taxonomy): Eukaryota > Metazoa > Arthropoda > Insecta > Coleoptera > Chrysomelidae > Psylliodes > Psylliodes chrysocephalus. The sequence continues at coordinate 40,510,235 of OV651817.1, forward strand.
AGCATCTCTATAAATGTTTAGAGGATAAACTAAATATATACATTTTACACATACATCTACCTCGAAACATTTTTTTATAGATATTCATTGAAAACGAAAATACAGAAAAATTTAAATTTAGCACTTTTCCATTACGGTCCATTTTAGAAAAATCATGTATAAACAAAAATTATAGAAATCGATATCGCAAACAACTTTTAGTTCAACAATTTTCATAAAAATCAGAATTTTGCACATTTTGTCAAATTTCTCGAATACGGACCATTTCAGAACATTTTGACATAAAGCAAAAATTATAGATAAAAATATTAGAAGTAACTTTTATTTGAACAATTTTCTTCTCCAAACATAAATAACAGATATATTCCATAAAATATAAAAACGGCCTCCCATAAAGTACCCCCCCAGATGTTCCGACTTTGTCCAAAATCTAATCATTTCACGTCAGGCCGAAATAAACCTTAAGTTTAAAATTTAATGTTTTTTCCTTTATCCGTTTTTGAGTTTTCTTCAAATTTCGAAATTTACACATTTTCTCAAATATCTCGAATACGGTCCATTTTAGAGAAATTATGTATAGGACAAAAATTATAGAGAATTATCTTACAAACAACTTTTATTTGAACAATTTTTAAAAAAAAATATTTTTTTTACATTTTGTCAAATTTCTCGAATACGGACCATTTTAAGAAAATTTTGCATAAAACAAAAATTATAGATAATTATATTAGAAGTAACTTTTATTTGAAGAATTTTCTTCTCCAAACGTAAATAACAGATATATTCTATAAAATATAAAAATGACCACCTATAAAGTACCCCCCCAGATGTTCCGACTCTGCCCAAAATCTAATCAGCTCATTGGACGCTGAAACAAAGCTTAAGTTTAAAATTTGGTGTTTTTCTGTGTATCGGTTCATGAGTTATGCGTTATACAGACACACACACACACACACACACACACACACACACACACACACACACACACACACACACAGACACACACACACACACACACACACACACACACACACACAGACATCATCGCGAAAATAGTCAAAACGGATTCAGGGGACCTCAAAACGTAAAAATCCGTCGAAAACTCGAGGTCGAAAAAAATCATGATTCCTATACTTTCCTTATATCTGTATACAGATAGGAAAGTAAAAATAAGTAAATTATAACCATCGTACCAAATTCACTTTTTCACCTTCCATCGAGATTTTTCCTAATCCCACTCGAATTCTCATTTCACCGTTATTGGCTTATTTTAAAATGGTCCAGTTACACAAACCAAACGGACATTTTTAATTATTTTCATCCAAGTGGGACTTTTTTAATACGTTCCCTTTTGAATTTTTAAAACATATTTAGGATCTGTTATCTATGACTTCTATAATACTCAGTTTAATATTTGGTGTTTTTCTCTGTATCCGCTTATAAGTTATCGAGCACACACATACACACACACACACACACACCACACACACACACACACACACACACACACACACACACACACACACACACACACACACACACACACACACACACACACACACACACACACATACACACACACACACACACACACACACACACATACACACACACACACACACACAGAGAGAGATATACACACAGTCACAGACACACAGTCACAGACACACAGACACACACACAGACATACACACACATACACAGAGACACATACACACAGACAGACACACACAGAGACACACACAGAGACACACACACAGACAGACACACACAGACAGACACACACAGAGACACACACACAGACAGACAGACACACACACACACACACACACACACACACACACACACACACACACACACACAGACACACACACACACACACACACACACACACACACACACACACACACACACACACACACACACACACACGCACACGCACACGCATACACGCACGCACACACACACACAATAGTCAAAACGGCTTCAGAGGACCCCAGAACGTAAAATCCGTCGAAAACTCGATGCTAAAAAAATCATGACTCCTATACTTTCCTTATCTCTACGAGTATACATAAAATAAAAATAATTTATAAGAAAACAAAAAGGATTAAAGAAAAATCTAAAAACAATTACTACGCGTAGTCAGTATATTTAAAGAATAATGTTTCTAAGACTTCTATAATGTACGTATGTAAATCACAGCAGCATTAATCTGTGTTCAAAAAGTTTTAGAAACACACTGATATCCACATAAATTAGGTCCTGTTGACACCAATATACTGTGACGATAGTCTAATTTATTTATAGTTTATTTATTTAAACACACTATTTATAATTTATTTCAGACGTATATTTAATTTATATAATAATAATAATAATAATAATAATATAACTTTATTCAATAATAAATTACATATGTATATGAATCATATCCATATATACAATAAAAAAATATGATTCTTCCTAAAAAAGAAGTACCATAAAAATATAATATGATATAATAAAAATAACAAATATTAAATAAAGTGGTGCGAAGCGATAAGTATTAAATACTTGTATCGCTTTATAAAACAATTTAGGTAATAATAACAATACCAATACAGCTCATATAATTATTGTTTTATAATAAAAAAAAAATGAATAAATGAACAGAGGAAGCCACACTGAGTACTGGACATCCAGAAAATGAGAAGCTAAGGATAAACTTGACAGCTTCTCAGGCACAGTATGTCAGGTAGGTAAGCAATAAGCTTGCCTCGTCATCTATGATTTTTTTCTTTTCATTTTACATGACAAAAAGAAAGGAAGAGAAAAAAAAAAACAATTAAAAATGTTATAACCCAAAAAATATTTCCACACCTTTAGCTGAACAATACATTTCAAAAGCAAGTGATAGTTTTCGGGTAAGTATATGAATATTCAATTTTATTATAGAATTTTAGTTTGTTTCATCTTAGTTTATTTTAATTTTTTTTTATTTTTTATTTTAATTGCTACCGATTATATCTATAGTTTCATTTAAAATCCATTTCGCAATAATAGTTTTAAAGTTTTTATAATAAATTTTTGACTTTAGTTCTTGAGGCAGTGAATTATAAACTTTTAATCCGACGTATGAATAACTGCGCGTTGCGAGAGGGTTGTTCTACATTTCGGTAAGATAATCTTATTATTTAGATGAAATCTTGTGTTATATTGGCGGCACATAATATTTATTTCCTTTGTATTTACAAGTTGAATCAAAGCTTATTTATAATACAATTTTCTTATAGTTTATAAGTTACTGTAAGTGAAAAGTGCTTCAGTGGGAAATCGTAGATTTAATTTAAATATTAGTTTAATCAGACATTTTTGAATTACCAGTAAAGGTTGCAAAGTAGTAGTGTAAGCTCCTCCCCATCCAATTATCCCGTAATTTAATATAGATTGAACTAGGGCGTAGTAAAGTGAAATAAGATCACGCTCACTAAGTATTTTTGAGGTTAACTTAAACATATATAATAGTGATCTCATTCTTTTCACCAGATTAATAATATGTATATTCCATTTTAGATTTGAGTCTATGGTTACTCCTAAATATTTGGCACTACATGACACAGGTAAAGACCAGGATGTACTACGGAATGGTAGATCTATTTTTAAAGGATTTAAATTCGCTAAGACATTTTTAAAATTATAAAATGGTAGATACACTGTCTTGTCTAAATTAATTGTTAAAAGATTTTCATCAAACCAGTGTGTTATTTTTTGTAAATCTCGTTTTAGGCTAGTTTCCACTTCCAACCAATCGTTTCCTTTAACAAAGAGAGCAGTATCATCAGCAAATGAGATTATGTTGCCATCAGTTTTTAAGGTAAGTAAATCGTTTAAATATAATATAAATAATATGGGTCCTAATACTGTACCTTGAGGCACCCCATAGATAACTTCTTGTGGTGCACTTCTATTTCCATTAACTTCAACTATTTGTTGTCTGCTGGTTAAGTAACTTTTAAGGAATAAATGGGCTTTACCTCTAAATCCCATATCATAAAGCTTTGATAACAATTTTTGATGACTGACTGTGTCGAAAGCTTTTGCTAGATCTACAAATACACAGGCACATTTTTGGTTATCGTTTAAACTATTGAAAATCCTTCTAGTCAATAATGCAATAGCATCGTTAGTAGAACATTTTTCTCTAAATCCAAATTGTGTATTACGTAATAAATTATTTTTATTGACAAATTTTGTTATTTTCCCTTTCAAAGCTTTTTCAAAAATGTTTGCTATATTTGATATTAAACTAATCGGTCTATAGTTTTCCACTCTATTTTTTTCGCTTTTCTTATGTATAGGTTTAACGACAGCTACCTTAAACTGAGTTGGACAGATACCCTGCTCGAACGCTAAATTAATTAAGTATGTTAATGGATGACTTATTTAATCTTTTATTTCTTTCAATAGTTTTACCCTTATTCCGTCTATTCCTGGTGATGTATTTGCTTTTAACGACAATATGATATCCTTAATTTCGTTCTGGGTTACTGGATTTAGGAAAATTGTTTTATCGTTATAAGTTGGTTCATAGTCCGTAAAAGACTGGCTTTTATTTGCAAGTATATTTTCCGCCAAATTTTTACCAACTTGAATATAATATTTACTAAAAATTTCGCTAATTTTGTTATTGTCCTTTTCAGGGTTACCTGCCTCATCAATGACTTCTGTAATACATGTGGATGAGCTGTTACAATTTTTATTTGTATACTGATTAATAGTTTCCCATATTTTTTTTGAGTTTTTTTGATTGTTTAATATTATATTTTTGTAATAATCTTGCTTTATTTGATTAATTAAATTATTAATTTTATTTCTATGTGTTTTATATTTTGTATGCGATTCTACAGTATTATTTTTTCTGTAGATTCTATATAGATGATCTCTTTCTTTCATTGATTGAACTATGCCGTCAGATATCCAGGGTTTTTTTTTTGGTTTAATTTTCAACTTAATAGATGTCGTGTCTTTGCTTATATGGAAATTAAGAACGTTCGTTAACTCATTGGTTGCTGTCTCGACATTAATGGCATTTAATACATTAGCAAAAGATTCAAATTTTAAATTATTTTTAATTTTTTCGTAATTAATATAATTTTTTGTTACGTACTTAGATTTATTTTGTTCTGTATTATTTTTTAAATTATGTTTAATTTGAAGAATTATCGGATTGTGATCCGTGATTTTTGAATGCAACACCATTGGTTATATATAATACACTAACTCACAATTCTAATTTATTTATTACAATTTAACTTTTCTGTCTAACACTTTTTCCTAAACTAAACTGATCGCCGATAAGTCGGCTATTTATACCAAGTTCCACTCTGCTTCGAGAAGTCTCTAGATGCTTCCAAAATTTCCATCTCTGATATAACGGCACGCATCGGCCGTTCTCGCTGTTTTTCGATCGTCAGCGGCATTCCTAGAAGATTCCGTCGTTTCGAGCATGATTCGAATGGCAAGCTAAAGGTCGCTTGCTTTAAAGTTTAGACAGATACGGCTTAGGAATCTTCATGACAATACCAAAAAAAGACTCGATAAGTGGATAAAATTGGGCTAAACTTATTTAAAATCTAATTCATTTAATAATTTTTAATATGTTACCATTTTCGACCACAAGAATGAGTCTGGAAATTATCTAGATGTTAAAGAATTTTTGCATTTTTTAATTAAAAATTTAAATTTAATTGCTTTTCTTTTGTTATCTATAATCATATTATGCGCTTTGTGTTTAAATTTGGAAACTATATTCATTTCAATGAAAGGAAGTAGCTAACGAGAATGTCCAGGTGCCATATATACTAAAATACATGTTATCATAAAACGTCAGCCTCAGCCATTTGTCGAGTTACCTGAAAAAGATTAGAGTTGAATCGGTATTGATCAGAGCTCAATTATTATTTCCGCTCGAGATTTTCGGTGGAAAAAGGTGTACAATGTCGTTGAACTGAAAGGAAGGATATAGGTGATATCCGGATCAGTCTTTAACAGAAAAATGAATTGCAACCTGAACGTCATGCGATGACCTATTGCACTACTCTTTTTTGCTACCTTTTTCGATCAGAAGCTGTAAAATATCCATTACGGCCTTTTAGAAAGTTAATACGCCAATAGAAACAGCAGTGTTACCGAGGTCTTACGACACACGGTTTATTAAATTGATTAAGGTTCACTTGTAAAATAAACATTAATTATTTTTCTTTAGGTACACCAAAATATTTTAAACAGCAGTTTAGTTGGTTTAACACTTTGATCAGTTTTATAGATACGTAATACATACACTTTACTGTAGAATAGTAGTTTGTGCAATAAGAGTGGATATAATGGCCATATCACACGAAGACGAAATTTGAGCACGACGCCGTAGGCGGAGTGCGATGTGGACAATCCACTCGAGTTGAACAGTATATTTTTTTACTACCCCCTAACTAAAATTTACAAATAAAAAAAAATGTTTTGGGTTATTAAGAAAAAATAACTATTTTTAAAATAATTTATGAATTTTTAATAATTTTTAAAATAAAATAAACGAAAAAAAAAGTTCATTTCTTTTTCCCCATTCGAGAATCGAATTCGAGTATTTCCTGTGGAAGACAAGAACGCTGTCCACAGGACCACCTATTCTTTTATTATTGTTGCTTTAATACTCGTAATTAAATTGACTTCATATAGTTTTATTTAAAAATTAACAAATTATTTATAATTATAGACGAAATAAAACAGAAATATTTCTACCCAAGAATAACCCATTTTAATGTATGTTTAATCTTAATAACTAAAATATGTAATGAAAATTAGTTTGACAGAATTGTCACTTATTTAAAATTTTAAAAATATTAGCAATCGGTTGATCAAAATATGAACGCTGATTGGTCGATTTAATTTTTTGCAGTATTCTCACTACGTAGAATGGATATGAAATATCTTCGTTCAGTTGAAGGCAATAGCATACTTTTTCGTTTGATAATCTGTGTATAGATAAGCTAATATACATGTGGGTGTAAAAAATAGTAGTTTGTGCAACAAGAGTGGATATGATGGCCATTACGCACGAATACGAGATTTAAGTCTGAGTACGATGTGGACAATCCACTCGAGTTGTACAGTATATTTTTTCTACGACCCACGACCCACTAACTAAAAAATATTTTGGGTTATTAAGACAAAATAACTAACTTTAAAATAATTTATGACTTTTAATAATTATTAAAATAAAATAGCAAGCTGAGTTCTTATCAAAAACGCATTCTACCCTATGCTATATAAAAAAATCTTAATTGTTCCCTTTTAAAATATTCTGTACAATTTTTAAATAATTACAGTATAAATATAATCATGCAAAGATAATATCTAAAAAAACAGTAATTTCCTTTAGACCGAACAATTTAGATAACACGGAATCTAATCGATTCTTAAAAAAATATATTTGGTAAAATATATTGGAGAGACAATGTTATTAAGAAAGGAATTTCCAATATTGTTCCTTTAATAGGGTTTTTGTACGAAATACACCTTCTATGGCTATATCGAACCATGTACTAAAATCCATTATTTCAAAGCTCATTGTCCTTTATCGAACTCGAGGGACCTCCCGTGCAGTTATATCCCAGACTAATAAAACTAAAAATAAACCAAATTCTCCATTGTTGCTATATATTTTTTCTATGTGTAAAAGAAAATTTGCGTTTTAATTTGTATAGTTATGTGTTTGTTATTGATAATTTTATTATTTGAAACATAATTTAGGAAATAGTAAGGAATATATAGTCTATTGACCGTAGGGATTGGTATGCTTGGTATATCTGATTACTATTTGACATGCCAACTACAGTCAATTTAGCGAACTTTATAAAAAGAAGGACGGAAATTTGAAACTTGACCATTGCCGATTCACCTCCTTTTCTCTAGTCTTCATAGGTTAAATCTTAGACTAGGTAATAAATAAATAGAAGACTCATAACGTCGCTGAAAATCTTGTGCCATTTTGACACCAACGATATTTGACCAAAAGTGTAACATGTTGGAAATAAAAAACGAACTTGTATTTATGTTATTAGTACTTCATTGATATTTTTAAGTATAAAGTAGGTACAAAGCGTAAAATTTAAAATAAATAAGTAACAATAAATTAGACAAAAGACAAATAAATTAAAACTTGACATCGTAAAGTGATTTAATTTTCATTGGAATATTTTCAGTTAAAGTGCAGTCTTACGATAAATTTTTACTTCTTTGTTATACCAAAAAGTAGTCGGCTTATCTTATACTGATAACGTACAGGGTGTAACAAAAAGATAGGTTATAATTAGAACCACATCTTCTGGGGTCAAAAATAACTCGTTTGAACATAATACCTTAATGCAAATGTGCACACAAAAAAAGTTACAGCCCTTGGAAAGTACAAAATTAAAATCGTTTTTTCCAATACTTCATGAACTGTTTAACATTTTTAATAATATAAAAACAATATATAAAAAAACACACACAACCACGAAAAAGTAATGGTAATGACAATGTCCACAGACTGACTCTAAACATATTATACAATGGCTATCCCGAGAAGGAGGCAGCTAGAGGAAGAACACGACTCGATACGCGCACGCGAGACTCCAATCAGCCAATGACAATGATAAATGACGATCTACATGCGTTGCAGGCAGCATCATGAACGCTGTCGAGACGCCATATTCAAATATAACGAAAAGAGTTAAACGTCCACATTAACGACATATTTAAAACGTCCTAAAAACATCCCAACAAAAACGTTTTAAACACGTTCTGAGTAGGGCGTCTGAAAACCGTCCGTTTTACGTACCAGGACGTTTGGACGAAAGTAAGACATGAACTAAACGTCTTTAAGATGTAGTGTGCTCTCTAGATATTATTAAATTAAGCTAGTAAGATAAATTATACATAAATGAAGATAAATTTATTACTGGCCCTTAACTAATACTAATCTGGTACAATAACAAGAAGATTTAGCGAAAAACTCTTGTTCATATCTTTTAAGTTTTTGTTTAAGAACTTTATTTTGTCTTGTTTTTTTTCTTTAGTCTTTTCTACCTGTTGTATAAGTTGTCTTCTAAGCCGTTTTATGTTAGGGATTTCTATGATAAATTCCTTATTTAAAGTTCTATTTGAAGGGCCCGGCTCAGCTTCCAAATGCAAAGTTCTTCTTTTTAAGTACTACAAACAATCAATTATTATTCTTCTTCTTTTTAAAGGTCAGTTTAAATGTAATTTAGATCCATGCTCAGTTCGAACGAACATGGCGCATATCATTGTGTCATTTGTCGGTACTTTAGAAATATTTTTGTTAATTATTCTTTATTTTATTTTTTATACAGGTATTATTTGAAAACTAAAATATAATAATCAAAAACTCCCTTTTGATATTCTGTTACCTATAAAAATGACATATTATTCACTTCTAATTATTTAAGTAAAATCCTAACTTTTATATATTTAAATAATTTATTTAATTAATTCATTTATACTAAGACACTAATTAATTTGTACCGAATACTACTAATTTATGAAAACATTTACCTAAACACTTATTTATTTGGTCAATATTTATGTGTAATGAATAGAGCTGGGACGAATCCTCAAAAAATGGATTCGAATCACGAATATAAATCACGAGATGTGATTCGAATCACGGATCCTATGTCCGAATCCTTTTTACAAAAAAAAAGGATTCGAATCAAGTGATCCGAATCCATTTTTTTGGATCACGAATACGAATCACTGTCAGTGCCATGCCATGATATTATGTATGTTTCCGAATCAAATATTGTCTACTAGCAACTATGTATCTATTACGGACTATGGCGTGCATAAAAATAGTTGATACAAGATGTTGAATAATATAACTATTTTTTTCTATGAACATGAACCATAAAAAATTAGAATCTACAAAAAATATATTTTTAATTCGAATGTGACATAAAAAGTCGTTTTTCGGACAAAAACCATATTTAAAAAGGAGAACTTTTAAATATACTACAAATGAACTACTAAAAAGTACTTTTACGGCCCAGGCCACAAAATTGGAGCGACTCCGCTACCTAAACATTCTGTTTAATAATTTACCTTTTAATACTGCTGGTGATATTTTATTGCAATTGTAACTGTATACTAGTCCATAATCCATATGTTTATTAATTTTAAATAGAAAATTTTTTAATTAAATAAAAGGAAATCTAAATAAAGTATAATTAAATCGATTTTTTTTTCTGAATATTTTTATATGTATAAAAAACTGGAAGTTGCAAATAAAGTTTATTATTATTATTATTATTATTATTATTATTATTATTATTATTATTATTATTATTATTATTATTATTATTATTATTTAACATTAGCACACTAACATGAAAGCAAATGTTCAATTGTTATCAAGAATATACCCATCCAGTCATTCTTATCGATCACATCCATCTCAGTTATAAGAAAAATTGGAACAAATATTATTTGGATGTAATTTTCTATATTTTTTTAATATCTATAAGCACAGGGACAAAAAGTGTATTTTTGGACTCCTACGAGTCGTCCGTAAAACTCAACTTTTCTTCCTAACATAAACTACTATTATTTTAATACAAAAACAAAATAATAAACAAACAATGTAATAAAAATGTCTTTTGGTTGGCCTTACATAGCACCAAAATTATACCTGCAAATAAAAATAATTGTTCGAATGCACCAGACGAAGGAAGGCTAGTCTTAAGTTTTAGGAATTTTTATGTTGGATATTCATTGCTAATTTGTAGATTATTACGCTTATCTTTTAAATATTCACAATCAGTTTACACTTCGCGACAAAGCTTCAGCCGACCGTTCGCGCCGGCGTAGTTTGGCCTCTAAAAGGATCCGAGACTATATATTGGTGATTCGAATACAAATCCTTTCGAATTTCCACGGCAAATCCGGATCAGGGATTCTTTTTTTTTTCTTAAGTATTCGAATACCGCTCTCGGATCCTCAAAAAGGATTCGAATCCTATGTGATTCGAATCCTCCCCAGCTCTGGTAATGAACGATCTCCTAACTTGAATTGTCCCATGTAGGACATTACAGACCTGTCTAAGAAATTTAAGACTCCCTTCCTTCAAGAATAGATACGTACACTAGGCCTGTTTGTTATTTTCTTGAATTATGACTTAGGAAACTAACCGGCTACCTCTACTGACATAGGCGTATCAAGTGGGTGTTTCGTAGGTGACTTGCTACGTCTTATTTTCCTAGTAACGGGCAATTGGAGGCCGTAAAAGGCCCAAATTAAGCAGAAAGGAACTTAAAGCATTAGAGCATGACCAGACTGGTCCAAAATGAATCGTATTACACTAACTTTTAGTGCTATTAATAAACCAGTCTTACCGAGATTAAAGTAGCCGACATATAGTTTATTCTCTGATTAATAGTTGCTTTCTGGTGGTACCTTTTATTTCATATACAATATATCCTAAATATATACTGATTATCACAATAATCGGAAAATAATTTTACTATTGTAAACTTTTGGAATACTTTTTAAATTAAATCTGAACCGTAAGAATATCATGGGCCACCCAGTACGATTTATTTCCTCAGATATTGGTAAATAGACAGAAATATTACCTAAAAACTAATATCAAATGTCCACGGGCAACGACGTGAAATGCGTCACGAGGAATCCGCGTATCTGATATTTCACGAAGGATCTCAGAAAAGTTTTGCCTTATTTTTCTTTCGGATGAATATCGAATATTCGTGCGTGCCACAAGGAAACACTCATCATTCATTTCTCCGCAAAAATCCTTCTCGAATCTATTCCCATCTCACTTGTCTGGATTCGGGTTTTTCTTTCTGGTAAACTGCTCTTTAACGAAATATTTAAAGCTGAAGAAATATTAAGGCCAAAAATGTTTCTGATATTTTTTTATATACTTATAAATTATACTTGAGTAGATTTATATCTTTATTAAACAACTTGAATATTTTTGTTTTCTAATGGGCCGTGTTCAGATGTGAGATATGCTGTTTTGTAAATTATATTGTAATATTCACTATACAAGTTATTCTAAATAATTAATCAGTTTGTTAAAGAAACCAGACGTTTTTAAAGTAAAACCATTTATAATGTAATAGACCAATCAGCTTGTGTCGAAGTTTTGTTTGTTATACAGAACCAAACCAACGAACAAACCGATACATAGAATGTTGAAGTGGACGCACATCCAAGGATACTTAATTCTCTATTAGGATGAGCCAATCTCATTATACTATGTACATTTCACTGTGTTACGTCATAGTCAGACCTGATTTTAAAAATTCTTGTGTATTTTGGTAAATCAACTTAGTTTTACTTGAGGTAAGTTCTACAGTGGCAAAAATTATTGTTTTCAACTAATGAGGTGTTCTAGATTTAGGGTTCGAATATGCCAGGCACACGGTGTTCGGCAGCTGTTTGTACCAACAGCCGTGTGAAAACAAAATTAGACAACCCTGATATTATTTACCATGCTTTTCCATCGGGTAAAGATTTTGTTTCACACGAAATAAAGCAAGAGCGAGTTCGGAGGTGCCGTAGAGCGGATAAATGGAATCCCACAACAAGCCAGATTTGTTCAGTCCATTTTAAAGACAATGATTATGAGAGAGATTTACGTAATAAATTATTGGGTTTACCAGTGAGGAGGCGGTTAAAGAAAACAGCAGTCCCTACTCTACTTCTTGGAAAGAATGAAAATGACGATAAAACTTTAAAAAAGAAACAAAGGGAAAGTAGAATCTTAAAAAAAGAACAGAAAAATATTGTGGAGGATTGTTTAAAAGAACATATTAAAATTTCCACCCTTGAGGTTAATGAAAGCAGCACAATAATTAAAAGTGAAAACAGTACCATTGAAAGTGTAAACTGGGAGAAAAAATTTATTATTCTTAAAGATGATTTTGAAAATATAAAAAAAGAAAAGGCCAGTATTTTTAGACAAATGAAGCAATTAAATTTGCAATTAAATTTTTATAAAAGCAAATACCAGAAGCTATTAAAACAAAGCAAAGAAGAACTAAAGGCCAAGAAAAATGTTTTTACCAAAAATCAAATGGATTTAATAATGAAAAAAAAAAGAAACGTGTTAACTGGACATCTGAAGAAGCTGCTTCTGCTTTTACCTTGCGATATTACAGGAAAAAGGCATATCTGTATGTAAAGCAACAACTATATTTTCCGCTTCCTGGTTTGTCGTCTCTAAGGCGATGGGCAAATAAATTAAATTTTTCAAATGGTATTTTAACCAGTGTACTACAATTTATGCAGTTGGAAGGAGAAACAATGGACGACTTTGAAAAAACGGTTATTTTAAGTTTTGATGAAATGAAGGTGAAAAATGTAATAGAGTATGATGTTAAAGATGACAGAATCTTAGGTCCCTATGATTACATGCAGTGTGTTATGGTACGGGGATTGTTTTCCAATTGGAAACAACCTATTTATATTGATTTTGATCAAAAAATGACTCCAGAGATATTAAATTCTCTAATAAAAACATTACATGAGATAAAGTTCAATGTTGTTGCATGTGTGAGTGATTGTGGAAGTTCGAACGTTGGTTTTTGGGGAAAGTTAGAAGTAGACATAAATAATACTTTATTTAAACATCCGGTTACAGGAAATGATATATTTGTATTTGCTGATGTGCCACATCTTTTAAAATTAGTAAGAAACTGGTTATTGGATACTGGTTTTAAATTAAAAGATGGCTCTATAGTAAGTAGAAAACCTATAGATAAATTGTTAACTGTAACAAACACTGAGGTCAATGTTTGCTATAAAATTTCAAAGAAACATGTAGAGTGCAGTGGTCCACTGAGGCAAAATGTTCGTTTAGCTGCTGAGTTGCTCTCAGAAACTGCTGCTAAAGCCTTACTTTATTATAAACCAGGTTTTGATCCTTCTCTGGCTGTAAACGCAGCCAATTTCATTAGTAATATAAACCAGTGGTTTGATATATTTAATAGTTACATTCCTAATAATAAACTAGCATCAAAAAATGCATTTAGAATTGATTTAGATAGTCAAAGAGCCCATTTAGATAAAATTTTAGATTTAATAGAAAATATGATACCAATTGGTAAAAATACTATTCAACTTTTTCAAAAGGGTATAATTATTTCAACAAAATCATTGAAAGGTTTATTTAATATGTTAAAAAAACAATTAAAAATTTCTTACATATGCACCCATAGACTCAATCAAGATTATCTGGAAAACTTTTTTTTCCAAGTAAGAAATAGAGGTGGATCAGACGATCATCCTTCTCCTTTAAATGTAATTTACCGTATTCGAATGATACTTTTAGGGAAAAATCCTGGCATTCTTAATAGTAATGTTAATACTAAAGAACCTGAACCCTATCAATATTTGTCCAGCAAAGTGTTGGAAAAAGCCGAAATTTTAATGCCAACACAACAAAAATATAGTTTAGCAGAAATTAGCTTATCAATATCCTCATCATCTTCCTTCTCTGATACTTCCAACAATGTAAGCACTACAGAAACAACAAATGATGCTCTCCAATATATTGCTGGTTATATTGCAAAAAAATTTAAAGATAAATATCCAGAACTGGGTGATTATACCTATAAATTTCAAAGTAAGCACCAATATAACTTGCCTTCTTGGGTAGAACATCTTTCCTATGGAGGCTTAATTAAACCTACAGGAGAGTGGTTACAAAAAATTAAAAAAATAAACAAATACTTTTTGAAATATCATGAAACTGAATTAAAAAAAAATATTGCGGTTACTAATCAACTCACTAATTTCATCCACACAAAAGAAAACATTCCATTAGAATTAGTTCAATGTTTCATAAAACTTCAAACAATTATTAAAATCAATTATGAAAACATTAAAAATGAAGAAAAAAGGCAAAAAAATTAAAAAAATTGTTACATAATTTTATTATACCTCCTGTTATATTTTGTGTACATATAGTATTTTTTTACTGAGATGATAAAAAACTGTTATTTTTTTGCGTCGCACTGTATTATGTATAATAAGTTTTCTAATAAAAAGAATAGGAATTAAGAAAATGAGAAATTAGTTTTTAGTCGAGGGGTAAATCGCTGCTGGTGTGTACTATGGTGTACAAGTAATCTATAAATTGTATAGGATTGCCAACATTGTAGCGAAGATGAACCGGAGAAAAAAATGTTGTTGAGGAATACACAAATGACCTTTTTTTGTATTAGGTCGTGTACCTAATTTTAAAATCTGAGACCTATCTGACATCTTTTTTTTAGCTCATCAACCTAATATATTATTCTGTTTGTGTATTATTTTGGAACAATTTGTGTACTCTATATTAATGTATTATGTGTACTATTTCTGTACTATTCCAGACACAGCCAATGTGTACTAGTGTACCAACATTTTCCCAGCGTTTACCCCTCGTTTTATCCACTTAACAAAAAATAATAGTAATGTTTAAATGATGGTTGTAGTAAAAATTGAGTAAAATACTTTAATGGTACTATGAAAATAGCACATATAAATTATTGTCAATTATGTTTAGGGTTTGTTTTATCTTTATTTTTGTATTCAAATAGTTTGACTTATGTAAAAGGATCAATAAAAAATTTATTGTTTTCAATTTGTGATACTTGTATTTTTCGTATATATGTAGGTATTTAATTGGGAATTTAATAAAGAAATGATTGTTTTTAAATATGTGTGCTATTAAAAATGTTACGTGAATTCCAATAATAAAGTTTTTTTTTATCCATTCTTATTTATTTCGAAATAGGTACCTCAAACGGTTTAAATTAAAAAAAAAGCTTTTATTACGTGACTTTCACTATTGCTATTCTTAGTTTACACGAAATCGAGGCCAGAACAGTTATCAATCGTGTTCAATTTAATTTTCCGCATTCGATGGTCTAACAAGTACGTCATTTTTCCGAATACTTCCGATGATACACGATGCATTGAACAATCCTATAGAGAGTCAAGTATCCTTGCGCACATCTTAGTGATACTTAAAAATTAATACCACATAACCTAATATTCATTGTTGTTATGTTTATTTTTTTTTGTATCGTATAGTAATCAAAGTATGTGATTATTATAGACAACGAAGAGAATAAAAATATATGTACGGACAATGACCCTAATGTCAAAATTTCAGGTTTGTAATATCTTATTTTAGCATTGAATTTACTTGCCTCTAATTACGTTGTCACTATTAGTGGCTACATTATAAAAATTAGCAATATCTCTCTAATAAAAAGAAAATTTTCTTTACCCACTTTTAAATAATATTTATTTATTTATTTTCATGCTCTTGCTTTTTTCAAATATTTTTTAATTACGTAATTAATAATGAATCAAAACTGTGATGTAGATGGATGCTACTAACTTCATTAAAATACCATATTGGCAGCTTTAGGCGTAATGGTCTTTAACGTGATTATTAAGTTTACAGAATAGTTTCGACTATCGAACGTTTTCTAATACGCTTTGCATGTGAAAACTACATAGTGTTGGCGAGCAGGAAGCGAATAGTATCAGCGCTGCCTGTTTATATGGCCCGGCCAACGATACCACGCGGTCGGGCAGTATAAACAACATGCAGACTTTAAACGTTAAGAAATATAAACTTTATCGTAATCAACCAAAATAAAAAAATTAGGCTACGCACCAAATTTCAATTAACATAAGCTTTCAAATAAAGTACCATATTTTACAATAAGTAACAGTTCGGGTATCCTGCTATCGGGCGTTAAAATCAAATATATTGCAATAAATAGTTATATTGCTATATTCTCCTTAAAATTATCTTTTTAATGACGTGTCATACTTGGCACTTTACCCATTTAATTGGTTAGTGTAACGAAGTGGAGGGGAATGACGTTTGATAGTTAATATATTAAAGATTTGTTCTCCTACAAACTAAAATCGATCTGTCCGAGCGTTTTTTAACATCCTGGAAATTAATACCCTAAACACATATGTCAAGTTTTCGTTGGATCACCCTGTATAAAGAAAGTATTTATAATAAAGAAAATTAGCTCGTAAATAATAACCTTTAAACAAAATATAAATTAAATAGATCGATCCCATAAAGAAATACTGAATAAATAGTTTTGAAAACAATTAAATCCAGTTGTGAAGTTTAAAACGAATAAATTGGTAATGAAATTCACAGTTTTGTATTTAATTGTATTTTACTCTTTCCACTTCCTAAAAGAAGATTCCCAATAAAACAAGAAATAGTAAACAGTTTACAATAAATTTTTTTATCCAATTTGCAACTTCTAATATGTGGCAATGACCAAGTCCGGTTCTGTTTATTTTAAACTAACAAAATATGGCCGTCGATAGAATCACTAAACATTAATTAACTTACCGAAATAAATGTAAGTTTCCTTTATCAGCGTCACACTTCGCACTTTTATTATAAATAAAGCTTTTATAAATACATCTTGGCATTTTCAACGTTAGTTTCCAAAATTTAAGTCACTAAAATACCAAATTAATTATCGTTGACAAAATAGATTTGGACGAACAACACTCTGACATGAGACGTCCTCAACTGTTATTGGTAAGTGTGAATAATTTCGAAGTTGTATCATGCACAGCGTGTTATCTTCTATCTACGGTTTGAATAATCTAAGTTTGACACAAAAAAAAGTTAGTTTCACTCATAAATATTACCGATTTTAGTTTTGTGCACTAACATTAGCCACTTTAAAATTTGGGTATTAGCATATATTTGAGGTACATTTTAGTTTAATTAAAGTTGTTATGTATAGTTGTTAAGTAAACATATTTTTATCAAAAAAAAAGTTATAAAAGTAATTTTAAAAAACCTACTTCAAAATCGTGCAGATGCCATTACCACAGCTTGACCAAATTTATAGTAGTAAAGAAGTGCCCTCTTACTAACAAAAACAGAATCATAAAAAATGGACAAATTGGTAAAAAATTACCGCTAAACATAAATAATGGACCCAATTAGTAGATATTGACCAAAGGACCCCGCACTTTTTACATTGATTTTGTTCAAATTTTAGTGTATTATTTTTCAGGTCATTACCGGCAACTTTCTTATGGATCTCAAGTTTGCAGCTCTACAGGGTGAGCTGTTAGAAGGAGTCAAAAGTATGAAATACAAAATTAATATTTTCATATATATCTCTACTACTCTTAAACAATTTATGTTTTTTCCATGAAACTTATGGTACCTCTTACACTTGTATATAGTTTGTTAATGCTCACTAGCACTTTGTAAAATAAATTATACAGAGTGTTCATGTATTACTATAGCTAAAATAAGACTTCTGACCATTTTTTTATTTTATATAACACTATATAATTTATAAGTAACACAGGATGTGACAGAACTACATAAACAACTAATAATTACAAAAAAAATACATTTAGCGAAAAAACTTGGAACACCTACCTAAAATATTCTAGAAAGAATCTTGAAGCGAAATTAATTTTGCATGTATTATAATCTCTAACCAAATCCTATTCTACGTCTTCTTTAATTTCGAAACACTACTACTAACCCTCACTTGAATAAATGATTCCGAAGACATATTCTAATTAAAAAGTAATTCTTGATTTTTATTTACTGTACATATGTCAATCTACCACTATTTGAATTTTTGTAGATTTAGTACGTTAAGGCTAGTTAAAATAGAACCAAATAAAAAATCTTGTACAGTTTTCACAGTAGTAATTTTATAAAAAATTCCTGTTATAAAATACTGATGATATTTAATTCTTACTGATTAGCTATTCCACACCCCTGTACAACAAGCAGGGTCGAAAACAATGAATTTGTTTTTCAGTGTAAACAATTTGAACCTACATTATTGCGGTGTCAAATCAGTGGCGTACCAAGATATGGATCTTGGGGAGATAACAAAATTGAACATGGAACAAATTTTTATTAAAAATTAGAATATTCTATTTTATAAAACAAGGAGCTGATACCTTAGGTTTGTTCCAACAACGATCAGAAATCAGCTATTGTCACTAGGATTCTGCTCAGTAGATCATTAAGACCCCAAATTATATGCTGCGCAGAATCCTGATGCCAATGACTGATTTTGGATAGTTGTTGGAATAAACTTCATATCGTCGTCGTAAAGTCAAAACCTCGTATCATAAAATTACTAGGTTTCCAGGAAACACTAAAAAAGCTTTTTTTTCTGTAATTGTTAATTTTGTAAAAGTAGCTCATTTATGTAATAGAAAAAAGCAAGTTAAAAATATTCCAAATGGTTAAAGATTTACATTTTTAAAATTAATCTCTCTAAAAAAAAAAAAGAAAATTACATTCAGTTACGCCAAAATATGAATTACGAGGTTTTTTGACTCTCTACAACGACGATATTACATTAAAGAGCCGCGAAAAGTCCTCACAACAATTTTGAGACAAATTAAATTACTTTTAACACCTGTATGATGTATTTGATTTAGTAATTATTATAAAGCGATTTAGAGGTTTCCTACTCTTATTTTTTCTTACGGCTACTCATTACTTTTATGTGTGTGAGTTTGCAGACGTGCTGGGTCTTCCTGGGGGGAAATATCCCTATTATCCCCCATGGGTACGCCACTCTATCGAATATATTCAAAATTTACAAATAATGTAGAGCACATATTATTTATAGAGTATAATGAAATTCAAGGGTATTACTGTACTGCAAGAACTATAGGAACGTGTGCTCATATTTCTAGTGTTTTGTAGTACCTAGGATACGCACAATACGAAAATAATATAAAGTACCTTTCATGTGTTTATTTTAGATACTGCTAAAAGATGAATCAGATTTTGATGGTGTGATTGATTTATATTTAATGTACCTATGTAGTAAAAGTTTTTTAAATGCAGTTTCTTTTATTGATTTATAATTGAGTGGTAAGTCTAAATATCTATGTAAAAAAATATTATTTGTACTATAAATTATAATGTATTTTTACCACACCCTGTATTATTAATAAATATTATCTAGTATTTAATATAACAAATAAGCTATCAGAAATAATGTTCTTATTATGATAATACATGAAAATGCACCTTATTTAAGTAACTACTATTTCTAATTTTTTGAACGCACTGTATATTTTATTTTAAAAAATACCAGAAGGCATTAACAAAATATATACAAGTGTAAGAGGTACCATAAGTTTCATGGAAAAAACATGAATTACTTAAGAGTAGTAGAGATATATATGAAAATATTAATTCTATATTTCACACTTTTGACTCCTTCTAACAGCTCACCCTGTAGAGCTGCAAACTTAAGGTCCATAAGAAAGTTGCCGGTAATGACCTGAAAAATAATATACTAAAATTTAAAAAAATTCTGTCAGTACCCAAAATCAATATTAAAAGTGCGGGGTCCTTATGTATTAAAGAATTATCGCTGAACATACATAAAAAAATATACCGACGAATTAAGAACCTCCTTCTTTTTTGAAAACGGTTAAAAAGCGGTTTCAGTTCAGAGTAAATAATTTTATCAATGTTTATTAAGTCTTCCTAACTTCTCAACTTACCTATTAAAGACACGTTTCTTTTGCATTCTTCGTTACAATAATTAGTGAGGATTTTTTGTACTCCAATAGTGTCGATTTTATTAACTAAATATTTCGCAGTTTGTTATCCGGGTCTCATCTGTCCATTAGTCAGCATAGGAAAATCTGGTTCATCATTGCATTTTTAAATGTAACATTCAAAAAATTACATTATTCTAGGATAGTCATTCTTATAAAGTTCTTGCACAATAGTGGGCTTGTAGGAATGGTTGTTTTTCTGCATATTCGTTTTTTTATGTTTCATTTACCATTACAAATACCATGCTCTATGGGTGAGAAAAGCTCTTGTCATTTTCTTTAATACTGTTTTTTAATATATTAAGGTGCTTGGCATTTTCAAAATGTTGCAGGTATTGTTTAGGTACGTAAACATATTGATATATATGATAAATTCCTTGAGGATAGTCCCACATGGTTTCTCAGTTAAGGCTTAGTCCAGATCAGGGATAAATTTGTTGTTATAAGAATAATTTTGGGTTAGTTTGGGTTGTTGATTGGAGATTTGTCAATTTCCTGCAAGTGGGATGAAAATTGTCAGACGGGCAAGAATTTTGAAAGAACAGCTAGGAAATGTTGAAGGTAGATTGATTATTTTGGAAGGAAAATTATTAGAAATTGATTACTAGAGAAATCAAATTAATAAACATAAATAGAACGCCAAAAGGAGCGTATCATATACCAGATATGAGAGACATCCTGACAAGAAGGGCAGCGAAGAAGGACATGTAATGAGAACAGAGCGCAGAGTACGCTGAGAAGATCGGTGAAGAATGACCAGAGAAAAAATTAAGTAAAAATTATTATTTATAATCATAGTGCATATTTGTATTTTTTTCTCTTTTCTAAATTGTTATTAAATTTTTGGAGTTGATTCCAGCTCAAATTGAGACTTTCTGATTGAAGGGCACAAGGAGATTTTCTATATCAATATATAGATATTATGACAAAAATATTAACAAATGTCGAAAAAACGACCTATTTAAATCAAAAGTTTTATTTTAGTATTTTAATGCAACAAAAAATGCCAAACATCTACACAAGGGGATAGGTAAATTGTCAATATAACCGCTTAAGATTTTGAACACAATATTTTGTAAACTAGATTTAATATTCCTTTACTTGGAAAAATAATTATTTTTTGAAAAATATTTTCTCTTCAAGCTGGTACTTAATCAAATTGACAATGCATCATTATTGTCTAAAATTGGCAAACAAATTTTCAAGGGTAATATCCCAAGAGGTGAGAAAATTTGATATTTCTTGGTAAATTTGCACAGATGTTCCTCGCCACGCATGGTATTTGGAAAGATTATTTCACAATATAAACAAAACTTTTAAGTACAATTTAACGTTAATTTTATTTGTTTTCAAAATTGTTATTAATATTAAATTAATATTTGAACAACAAAAACGATTGTTTTTGACAAACTTCATATTGACATTTTGTATAGATCATTAAGGAGGTCCTTTCGCCACCAATGTTAAATAAAAAATATTAGATTATGACTAAAATTAATTTTTTTCTAATAGTAGATGTCCTTACTTATCTAATAGTGAACTTTTAACTATACCTTACCGTGCAAATTTTTGAGAATTTTTTTTTTAAAAATGTATGTGTTTGTACAGTGTCTTATGAGAAAGTAAGACTTCAACAACAATTTTTGAAATATAATTAATTTTTCTATTAGTTTAATAGTTTTAAATTATTACATACCTACTCAAGCAATTATAAAAAAGCAAATTAAGAAGATGTCGCCCACGAGACATCCTGGAAAAACATTAAGCATAATCAATATATTGAAACAAAATGTTAAGTTACTTTTTTCATAATCCATTTAAAAAACTTAAACACATGAATGTAATAATATAGGATATGTATTCAAAAACACTTCTTTTGTAAAATAATAGAACAGATGCATTATTGTAATAAATAGAAATATTTAGCCCATGGCGGAATTTTATTGAAAGATTGCAATTGTATACTTTAAAACCAGAATAACTATTTTACATTAACATTTTCGCCACTTTACAAGCTCCAGGAATAAAAATGCTTTATCGTATGGAGGATCTGGCGGTTACTAACCTTGAGACGTGTGTGTGTGTACGTGTGCGCGCGCGCGTGTGTGTGTGTGCGTGCGCGCGCGCGCGTGTGTGTTTGTGTGTGTGTGTACGTGTGCGCGCGAGTGTGTGTGTGTGTGTGCGCGCGCGCTTGTGCGTGTGTGCGTGTGCGTGGGCGTGGGCGTGCGTGCGTGTGTGTGCGTGTGTGTGCGTGTGTGTGCGTGTATGTGTCTGTATCCTCGCTAACTCATGGTCCGTAATCGAGAAATTTGACAAAATGTAAAAAAATAATTTTTTATAAAAATAATTTAAATAAAAGTTGTTAGTAATATTATTCTCTATAATTTTTATCCTACTCATAATTTCTGTAAAGTTTTATTTCGGCCTAAGGAAGTGATTAGATTTTGGACAAAGTCAAAACATCTGGGGGTACTTCATAGGAGGTCGTTTTTATATTATATGGAATATATCTTTTATTTATGTTTGGAGAAGAAAATTGTTTAAATAAAAGTTACTGCAAATATCATTATTCATAATTATTGGTTTATGGCAAGTTTTTCTAAAATGGTCCGTATTCGAGAAATTTGACAAAATGTGCAAAATTCTGATTTTTTAGAAAATTGTTAAACTAAAAATTGTTTGCGATATCGATTTCTATAATTTTTGTTCTCACATGACATTTATAAAATGGAACGTAATGAAAAAATTGGAAGAAAAGTGCTAAATTTAAATTTTTCAGTATTTTCGTTTTCAATGAATATCTATAAAAAAATGTTTCGAGTTAGATGCATGTGGAAAATGTATATATATTTAGTTTATCCTCTAAACACTTAAAGAGGTGCTGCAAAAGGTTATACAAAATAACGGGAAACAGCCTATAATAACCAGATAGGAAAGTCATGTGTTGGACACATCAGATTTTTTTCACTTATAATACCACTAGTACCTTAATTATTTCCGGGTACGTGTGGTATTCGGTAAGAAAATTCCACATCAAATTGTGTTTAAATTAAAATAAGTATATTTTTTGACATTTAACAACGGCTAACAATGCACTTGTATTTGGCCAATATCTTGATCTCGATCTGCGATCGTTATATCACTAGCTAATATAAATCACAACACTACTTACTAAAAATGGAAGTTTTACAAAATAAAACCATACAAACCATTTTTTTTGACACCTGCTTATTAAAGTAGAAACATAAGATGTGTCCAACCAAATAATAACTTAAAAACAAACATTTACCAAAGCAAGTATGTACTAAATAATAACAAAATCACTGAATTCTCACGAGGCGAGGCGATTTATTCTTAATAATGAATATAGACAACCAATGAAGTATATTATATGTAATTGTTAAAAATACCTTTAACATGTTACAAATACGGCGAACTAAGTCAAAAAATAGTTCAACGCCGCCCCTGTTAAATTTACTTAAAATAATTTATTTAAAGCAAGGTGTACAAATCGAACAAAACAAAAATAACTAACACGGTAATAATACTTAGGGTGAGATTACAGAACGTCTGCAACTTTGCAGATCTGCAAATATGGCGGCAACTTTGCAGATCTGCAAATATGGCGGACTTACAGATGCAAGTATTCAAAAAATATCTGTAAATTCGCAATATTTATTACCCCTTACAACACTAAATCCAAATCCACCCTTAAAAAGGTTAGAACATCCTACAACCATAAAGTCTTCTGTTTCTTTTGATTGAATAGTGTCAGATTATCGAGTTTTTAAACATATTAATGGATTTGGATTTAGTGTTGTTGGGGGTAATAAAACCACAATAAATATTGTGAATTTGCAGTTCTTTTTTGAAATACGAAAACTTGATACATGCATATATAAGTCCGCCATATTTGCAGATCTCCAAAGTTGCCGCCATATTTGCAGATCTGCAAAGTTGCAGACGTTCTGTAATCTCACACTTAATGACATAAACCATATTCAATAGAAATGCACAATTTAAAATCGCTTAGCAACGATTCGCCAAAACAATAGTAGTTGGTAATATTTATATGCGTTGTTCCCCCTAAATCAATATTCGAAATAATAGTTTTCCCTACTTCATACAATTTTTTTCCATTGGCAGCTATCAACTGGATTTTTGGTATCTTTATTAGATCTCTATCATTACTGTCTATTAACTCTTTATTTATTTACGACGCCTCTGATCCTGTATCGATCAAAATATTAACTTTTATTTTACCTAGCCTACCTCTTACAAATATTAACCCCATTGTACCCTCTACATTACTTTCATCATTTTCCCCCAATTTGATGAACTCCCTTGGATGTTCATACCTACAAATATCTACTTTTAATTTCGCTGCACACTCCCTAAAAAAATTTCCTCACCTCGTTGATCATACAAATCACCCTGTATTCTATTACTTTCCTCAACACCTGACACCTGCATATTATTAACTCTTCTATTTTGTTGACTATTATTATTTCTCTGTTGATTTCTGTCCATCCTATCACTATCTACCCTTTCTCGAGTATTGATCAACCTATCGGTTTCATTTCTATGATCCACCCTATTCCTTGAAATCCTATTATAATAACCCTGTCCAAATCTATACCTGTTCTGATTATCCACTAACTCATTATATTTTACCCCTCGTCTTTCACCACGTCCTCCATTCCAATTTCTTTCCTAGAAATTATAACCTAAACCCTGGTATATTCGTGACAAATACTTATTTAACAAATGCATGTCCTTAATGTTTTGTAAAATGATTGTTTCTGTCATTTCGAACTTGAAATGTCTTGCAATATACCGGATGATTTCTTCCTCCTTCATTGGAGGATTCAAATATTGTGCAATGCTAAATAATTGTAAAGCATATTGACTATATTTCATAGCCTTCCTCTCATCAAATTTCCCAAAATATAAATTTTCCCTAACATTTGATTGCACTACTTTCCCCCAGTAACAATGTAAAAAACTCTTTTCAAAGTCCTCGTATGATACAAATTCCCTCTCCTCACTAGAAAACCATAACAACACATCTTTATCCAATGCTTCCCTGATATACTCCTTCATATCCTCAACACAATTAATATTTGCTGTTATATTTCTTAAGATTTTCACAAATACCTTAGGGTGAATTTTTCGTATATTCCCATCAAACCTATTCTCTATCCTTCCCCCTTGAAAAACACCTATACTTTTTACTACGCCTATATTTTCTATCCCTCGAATCCTATCTTCTATTGCCTTATATCTTTCTTCCGATCTTTTATCCACCAGGGCCATTGCTTCCTGTATCTTAACGAAATTATCATTAACATTCCTCCCCACGAATCTCCTAATCTTATCATCCTGTACCTTCTCTATCTCATCTATTCTACTAATTACCTCTTCTCTAATCACTTCCTTATTCTGTTCCAACTTTTTTTCTGTTTCTACTTTTAAAAATTCCATCTCTTGTCTTAGCTCAACCTTAGTACTATCTAACCTTCTACCGATATTACCAACTTTTTCCACTAACCTATCTACCTTTCCTTCAAACCTAACTCTGCCTTCCTCCATCTTTTTCTCCAACATTTTCCTATTTTTCTCCATCTTTTTCTCCATATTTCCCTCTAACTTATTCATCATAGCCCCATTTTTTCTATTTTCCTCCCTCATTTGTCTATTTTCCTCCCTACTTTCCTCCATCCTACTCATTATCATAGCAAACATACTCATCATTTTTTCTTTCTCTGGTGTCTCCTCAATTGTCTCTTTTTTCTCCTCCATATCCTCTCCAGCACGTCTTTTTTCCGTCCCTAAGATCCATTACCCCGTATAAACTGAACTGTCAAAATGACGTGTTGTCACAATTTTCAAATTCTGAAGTTTTATTTAGATGGGGTGGCACAAAATTGATCGAAAACATTTGATCGAATACATTTGATCGAATGCATTTGATCGAAAAAACATTTTATCGAATAAAAATTGATCGAACAGAAAAATGATCGAAAAGAATAATGATCGAAAATAGATTTGATAGAAAAAGCAATTGATCTAAAACCAAATATTCATAAAATTATAGAATACTAAGAAAAATAAAAACATTTTTAACTAATTTATCTAAACTATGTGGCCTAGAATCATCGCTGGTTGCTTCACAAAAACAAAAAATTAAAAAATAAAATAAACTTAAGTAACGTACTTAACTAACCTAACTCAGTTGAATTTGAATAGCACAGGTTAGGTAAATTAGTTTTCTTATTTTTGTAATTTTTTTGTGAAGCAAACCGCGACGTTTTCAAACTGGAGCAATTTAACTGATTGCTTTGATACAGGTTAGGTAAGTTAGTTAAGTTTTATAAAAAAATTAAAATAAATAAAACCTAACCAATTTACCTAACCTGTACGGCCTAGGGCAATTTGACTTATTGTTCTGACAGAGCTTAGGTAAGTTATGTTTGTTAAAAACTTAACTAACTTACCTAAAACTTAACTAACTTACCTAACCTGTGTCAGAGCAATCAGTTAAATTGCTACAGGCCGTACAGGTTAAGTAAATAGGTTAGGTTTTCTTTATTTTTCCCTTTTTTTGTATAATTTTTTTTGCGAAGCCACCCTCGAGGGCACAGGTTAGCTAAATTAGTTAAAGTTTTTGTTTTCAGTTTTCTTATTTTTCTATATTTTTTTTGCAAGGATAACCGCGTAAGATCCAGGCCGCATAGGTAAATAAATTAAATTTTCTATAATAAAAAAAACTAAACTAACTTACCTAACATACACGAGAGCAATCAGTTAAATTTAAATAACGCAGTTTAGGTAAATTAGGTACATTTTTATTTTTCCCTTGTTTGTATAATTTTTTTTGCAACCCTCGAGGGCTCCAGGCCGCACAGGTTAGGTAAATTAGTTAAAATTTTTGTTTGAATTTTTCTTATTCTTCTATATTTTTTTGCGAGGTAAACCGCGACGGCTCCAGGTTGCACAGGTTAGGTAAATTAATTAAATTTATTATATAAAAAACCTAAAATAATTTATTTAACATGCCCCAACGGGAAACAACTCTGCCTTGTTGAAATACATATTTTGTGTGAATTAATCGCATTTTTTTAATCCAAATGAAGATAAATAACCGTTTAGTTCTAAAATAGTTATTTCTAAAATAACAGTATTGTAAGGATAAAGTTTGTTAAAGGAGATTATTGAAAAATTTACCATTACTACCTAATTTTGATAGCCGCTTAGTTTAGTTTCCCTGGTAGTAGGGATTAGACGGACGGTTAAATGGTATCGTTTGATTTTTTGATATTTTACTATTTTTAATGTTGATTTTCGATATATTGTCCTTTCGATCTAATGAATTTTCGATCTATTGTCTTTTCGATAAAATGTTATTCGATAAAATATATCTTCAATCAAATGTTTTTCGACCAAATGTATTTTCGATCAAATGCCATTCGATAAAATGTATTTTCGATCAAATTTCCAATTCGATCAAATGTTTTTCGTTCAATTTTGTGCCACCCATTTAGATGACCCTCTTACACACACTTACACACACACACACACACCTATGGCAAATATATTACAAGTACAAGTCTTACCAATCCGTAATCCTTGTAATATGCTCAGTATTGAATCTGCACCTGCACGTATCTCGGTGCAGCTCCACGTTGGACGAATCTCTGCCCCACGTTGGCGGCCACTTGATATGAATCTCCCCCGGACTAGCTCTGGGCACCAGGAAATTCCTCCTTGAGGGCGTGCTTCAGCTAAAATAATCAAACAAATTAAATTTTATATACAAAAATCTTCACAAAAATCAAATTCTCCGATTGCAACGGCTTCTGTAATATTCTAATAATATTCAATAAAGCCCAAAGTCGAACGGTTTTTATTTACTGCGCATGACGATAACCGTAATATTACGGTTTTGTGAGATGTTGGGACAAAGCTATTAACATTAGTAATTTAAAAAGAAAGACATGGGGCTTACTTCTTATTTTAATTTTTGCATCTTATTTTTTAATCAATTTTAAAATGATAGAGGTGAATTACAATTAAAAGCGCATGGTAGCTAGAAATAATTTTTAAACTTTACCTGTTAAAATCAAAATAATTTCTTAATCCTGACCTTTATGAGGGACCGAAAACAAAAAACTGGTGGGCTATACCAGAACCATATACGAAACTAAAATACATAAAAAACCGACACAGATAATAATAAAAAAATTAATTTCAAGAAAAAACAATATTTTTACCCAAGTTAAGTATAAAAAAATAATAGTAGACATGAATTCATAAAAAAAAATAAAAAAAATCTTGTAGGTACCGTAAAATCTAAACTATCAATAAAAAAATATAACAAAGATGTAAAATATACTAACAAAAGAGAATGTTGATAAAATAAAAAATTCAAATGAATAGATATTATTGAAAAAGGCACTAATTAGTGCCAAAAGCTATAAATAAATTAAAAATACATGAATTTAATTTAAAGTATATCCAGATACAATCTACAAAAATAAATTAGTTAAATAATTATGGCATTTAGAACCTATTCTTAGTATAAATAATGTAAGTTTGTTAATTATAGTTTTAAAATAATTAAATAGTTATGGAATTTAAAACATATTGTTAATAAAATGAATGTACCTTTTAATAAAGTATTGATTTGTCTTGGATAAGAATTTTCGGTCATTTAAAACATTCTTAGTAAAAAGCATGTAAATTTTAATAAGGCACTGCTTTGTTTTGAATAAAACTTTTTATCTGATTTAATTTGTTGCAGTTATCTGTGCTCTTTTGTCTTGTTTTTTAAAGATCCTGATGGCTTTATGGGTCCGAAACATATGGTATGATATCCTGGAAGTATGTTCTATTTAATCCAATGGGTTTTCATTCCTTTTATCTTTTTAATTCATTATTTCAAGCAGTGGCGGCTCGTCGTAATTTAAAATGGGTGTTCACTTTTTCCAATAATTTTATCATTTGTAAGTTCGGATCAAAACTTTGTACAAGAGTCAATATCGCTGTTTTTTTATTATTTGAGTTTGTAATAAGTGTAGTTATTATTGTCAACATCATACTGTTTTCAAGCACTACAACTATTAATAAATGAATATTTTACTTAGTGTAATATTTGTTTTGTTCTTAATACGTTGAAAACCATCTATAAACATTATTAGTTAGTAAACTGACTTTTCTTCATAATTTGAGATTATGAGATTATTTTTAAATATATATCAGGTTATGTAGAAAGCTTAACATTGATTTTTGTGTAAAAAATTTAATATGAAACTATACCTACCATTTTTTAATTTTTATTGTGTTTAATCATTTTCACAATTTGTCAAAGATGTTAAATAAAAAATATATTTTTTAAATACCTTTTATTGGCAAATAAAATAAGAACTAAAATGTTTTAAATGTTTATTTTATAAGATTAGTCCCATCACAATACATAATATTACACAGACACAAACTAGAATAAAGATATTCAATGCCTGGCATTCTAAATGATACTCTTCGCAGTTTAAGAGAGCCCCTTAACCCCCATTTTCAAACAGATTGTTTTCACAATCAATAGGCCTCAACTTCTTATAGAGCTTGATATTTACTAAAAATTTCATGTTGATATCGCTTTTGATTTTTGATTTTTTTTTATTCAACCCCCCTTAAATTTTTTTTATAATTAAATATAATTAAATAATGTGTTTTAATAAATAGAATAATAGTAATTTTGTTTAAATAGGTAAATCGGCTTCATCTGTATTTTCAAATTATTGTTTAATTGTAGATAGTATATTAATGTTTTGATATGTACTTATAGGATTGATTAGCCAGAGCATGTAGATATGTGGGATGTGACTTGTTAAGTGCCTAATCAAAATCGCAATTTATGTTTCATACTTATTTCGAAACTTTTTTCGAGGCATTCTTTATTACCAACTGTAAACTAATTTACCAATAGCCTTATTTTTACTTAATACCTGTAGTGATTCAAATTACCATAATATTTAATATTTTAAAAATACTAAATTATACAAACAAGGCAATAAAAAAATGTCATTAAAATAAAAGATTTCTGGTTTGTATGCAACAAACGATCTTGGTTGAGTGTAACACGATTGACAATTGCAGGCAAATATAACGTAATATAGGTAAACTATTTAAATGTACATACCATTTCTTAGGTAAAATTTCTCATCGAGTATATAAAGTTAACTGGTTAATCTATTTTTCCGATTCAGACTTTTAAAGTGAGAAACCATTTGTCTCTTTATTTTTATCAAATTTTTATTGTACATTTGCATTTCCATAATAATGTTAAGTAGTTAACTCATCAGAATTATAAAATTTTTGCTTTTAGCGGGTTTTGTGGGAAAAAAATTACAAATTTTTTGCATAATTCTTACTTCATAGTATTTAAAATTGGGTACAAAATAGACCATTTTGAATTAGTCTTTGGATTGTCTTAGGCATTGAAACCAAATATAAAACAAATTACTGTCGTAAATCTTTATTATATGTAAACATCATAACCTTAAAAAGTTTTTGTTTACCTTGCCTTTTTCGGGAACAATCGTTAAATTGACATACATCCTTTCAATTTAATAAAGTTGCAGTTCTCAATTAAACACATTTTTTTAAATGATCACGAATAATAAAATAATCTTAATTTTATTAAATCCGTTTCATAATGACGGAAAACGAAATGACAGTTTGTTTTATTTGATACAGTGTTGCCAGAATATGTTTTTGTTATGTACCAGATTTGTCTAAAAAATATAACAGATTCCTTAAATGTATCAGATTTTTCGAATTCTATTTGCAGTGACATCTAACTCATTAAAGGGAAAAAAAGGGGGTCTTTATTAATAACGAACCCAAACAAGGAACACAATATATATATATATATATATATATATATATATATATATATATATATATATTGAATTGTAGTCGTCCGTGGCATCCGTATAGATATGACCCTTGATGGCATCCGCCCAATATACACCATGTATACTGAGAAGAATTTAAAAATACTAATAGCGTCTTTCGTGAACTCTGTAAGTTTGACAACACTGATCCGTTTGAAATTGCATGAAATGTTTCTAGTTTGTGTAAAATTCAGCCCCTTTTAGACCTTAAAACCACATGTGTTTATTTTACGGACGTTTAGTTGTACTTTGAATAAAGACCCAAAAATAGATATTTGGGTATTGCTCGTATTTCTTTTACTTTAAATAAATAAAGTGTCTTGGTTTATTTGGTCATAAATTTTTATTTAATTTTTAATTTTTTGTGCGACATATATTTTGGATAACATATTATTTATCTTCTGGTTCAGTAAATTATTTTTAAAAACATGAGGAACTAAAACAAATGTAATTTTTTAAAACAGTTAAAGCCCCATCTTTTGTTTTACAGCGTGTGAAGGTGTATTCGAAATAATATAATTAGATTTAACAAGATATATACAGTAGGAAAACAAAAACATGAGTGTTTACAAATTTAAAAAATATCAGTGGCGTTAAAATATAGAATAAAATTAAAAAGCTTACAATTAGTTAGAATTAAAATAAACGTTAGATAAATATTTTATGTCTGTTTTAATATTTTTTTAATATGTATCATTTCAGGGATAGTTCTTTTGTTTTATTTGATTTATTTTCGAGAATTTGTACATTTTCAAAACCAAAAGAGTGCAAAAAATGTTCTATATAGAACTTGTGTATTTCTTATGACTCCTAAAAAGACAAAAAACAGTCCAAAAATGACGTTCTCCTTAGTAAACAAAATCAATCAAAGAAAAACTGTAATAGGGTATTTTTTTTTTCTAAAATTTTACTTTAAACTTAAATTGGAGTTAATATAAATTTGGGTTAAACATGTAATATTAATGGATTTTTAGTTTTATAATGTTACTATTTTCTATTAAAACTTGGAAAAAATAGTTGTTTAATTATACATAAAAGCACAAGATTTTATGCCGTGGCTGATGTTTCATAGCCGAAGCGAAGAGTTATGTTTAATTAAAATTTAAAATTGTCACTTATCCTCAAATTTCTTAAATACGGACAATTTTAGAAAAGTTATGTATAAAAGAAAACATATAGAGAATAATTTTGCAAACAACTTTTATTTAAGGAAGTTTCTTCTCCAAGTATAAATAACAGATACATTTAATAGAGTAGAAAAATGCCCTTGTATAAAGTAGCCCCAGATGTTCTGACTATGTCCAAAATCTAATCAGGTTACCACATAATAGATTAAAGCTTGTTTAAAATTTAGTGTTTTTCTCTTTATCCGCTTTTGAGTTATGTTCAAAATTCAAAATTTTCACTTATCCTCAAATTTCTCAAATACGGGTCATTTTACGAAAATTATGTATAGAAGAAAAAATAATTTTGCCAAAAAATTTGAATCAAGGAAGTTTTTCTCCAAGCGTAAATAACAGATATATTCAATAAAGTAGAAAATTACTCTCTCATAAAGTAACCCCCTGATGTTCCAACTATGCCCAAAATCTAAGCAGCTTATCGCATGGTAGATTGAAGCTTAAATTTATAATTTGTTGCTTTTTTTTAATCCGTTTTTGAGTTCAAAATGTTGAAAATTCTAAATTTTTACTTTTCCTCAAATTTCTCGAATACGCTCCATTTTAGGAAAATTATATATGGAGCAAAAATTCTAGAGAAAATTCTAGAGAAAAACTTTTATTTAAAGAAGTTTCTTCTCTAAGCAAAAATAACAGATGTATTCCATAAAGTATAAAAAGATCCCCCATACAGTACCCCCAGATGTTCCGACTAGGCCCAAAATATAATCAGTTCACCGAAGGGTGGATTAAAGCTTAAGTTTAAAACGGATTCAAGAGCCCTCGAAACGTAAAAATCCGTCAAAAACTTGAGGTCGAAAAAAATCATGATTACTATACTTTCCTTGTCTGTATGTACACAGATAGGAAACAAATAAAACTTAAGAATTTTTTTTTCTTGAAAATCAACACGCATTGTAGTAGAATAAAAAAAATTTGATTATTTTTTATTTGACCAACTGTTTGTCACTAACGCAGTATAACATTTATAATTAATATTTAAGGTAGGTACTCCATAAAGTAAAATAAAAAATATGATGTACATAGGGTAAAAATTGTCTTACAGCTTGTATTTAAACCAACCACTTCTCAAACTGTCCCTACATTTATTTTTAAATATTTGTAATTATGATTTTTATCCTCATTTCAGTAATATATTTGCTCTACTTTTAGCTGTAATAGTCAAAATTACTGTAAAAATTAGAGAAATATTAGACAACATTCAAACTTTGGATTTTGCAAGAGATTTGTTTCCTTTTTATTTTATTTTATGATCAAATAACTCGTATATTAGCCATTCCAAAACCTATGTAGTGCATGTGTCACATACAATAGACATTTTTATTTATGAAACTTAACATTTTTTATAATGTTACAAAAAAATTATTTTCTAAAGTTTTAATAGTTGGTTAAATTTTTAAATACAATGCTAAATAAGTAACATATGCTTGACTGGCTCAACACTTGATTTTAGAGCTTATTATTTACAATGGAAACCTTTACAATGGAATCCTTTACAACGAAATGATTTATTATTACCTATTTGAGAGCGGTTCAAAGAATTAGAATCTCTTTTTAAAAACATTTTAGGCATATCGAATGATCTAAAAACAAATTGGTCTCTTCGCCCTTTAAATTCATTCGCGTATACAAATTTACCAATGGATTATTTCTGGCAATAATTATTATAATATTGAAAACTGTTCATAAGGCCAAACTTTATTCTCGTGTGTTATTTAAAAAATGTTTTTTTTTTATTTCATTCTATTAAAAAAGCATGTTAAATTTGAGATTAAAACTTTATCATGAATTTAAATGGTTTTTCAAAAAATCAAAGAAGCAACATATACTTTCCAATTATACAAGGTTCTCTAAAAAAGTAATACAATATCAAAGTTTTCCGTACTGATTTTAAAGACGTGTATAGTGCAAAAGAAACATTTGAAACCCATTTTTTTGGAGTAAATGGTTTTCATTATTATTCAAAAATGTTTACCGATGTACTACTTTTTTAATTTTAAACAAATCTTTATAGGGTACATCAGTACGGAAATACATCATTTTCCCATTTTCTTTAATTGTATTTTATATCACCATTTAAAAGAACGTTTCTTAAAGTTTAATTTGAGTTAAGCATTCTCTATACCTAAAACTAATAATTTTGGGAGATTTTTAAATCTAAATGACAAAAAAGATAATTCACAAAATAGTTTAATTTTAACTGGTCACTGGTTGACTGGAAATAGACTGTGTGTTAATTAGTGATTAGAATTTTACTAGCTGTAATTTATTGATTGAAATTTTTTTTTACAATATCCTTAAAATTTAATAACTATTTAGGAAAAATGTGTTTATTAGAATCGTAAAAATATTATTATTTTAAAAGATATTTTTTATTAAATATGTGTAAAATGTTTTTATTGAAACAACAATTTAAATAAATACATAAGAAATAGTAATAAAAAAATGTAAAAAGAAAATTTCAAATAAATGGTTAAATATTATTAAAATTTATAAAGTACTAACTAGTAACTACCTATTTGTGACAAATGTGTTTATTGGTTTCGTATATGTTATTGTTCTTATTTTAAAAAACATTTTTCAGCGAATAAAAGTAAAAATGTTTTTATCGAGACAAAAAATGTATCGAATACATAAAATAAAGAGCAATAAAGCAATTTTAAATTTAAAATGAGGATATATAATGCTTGGCATTCTATATTATACTCTTCACATTTTTTTTTGGGGAATAAATAGGCTTCCCAATTTTTATTTAGATTTTTTTCTTTTAGTAATTAATAGGCTTCATCTCCTTATAGAGCTTGATTTTTATTAAACATTTCAAGTTGATATAATACTTCTTTTAGATGAATGATTTTTTTTTATTTTAACCCAACTTAACCCCCTACTGTTATTCAGATTTTTTAAAAATTTAATAGGTTTCGTCCTCTAATAGGACTTGATTTTTCCTGAAAATTTAAAGTTGATATCATGTTTTGTTTTTGATTTATGATTTTTTAAAGTTTCAACCCCCCACTAATCTTCCCATTTTTAATCGGATCTATTTAAAAATCAAGAGACTTCGTCATCTCAGAGCTTGATTTTTTTTTAAATTTCAAGTTGGTATTGTTTCGTTTTAGATTTATGATTTTTTTACATTTAAACCCCGCTTAAACCCCTACTTTTATTAATTTTTTTTAATTCACTAGACTTTGTCCCCTTATAGGACTTGATTTTCCCTTAAAATTTCAAGTTGATATCATGTTTCGTTTTTGATTTATGATTTGTTTAAAGTTTTAACCCCCCCTTTTTAATCAGATTTATTTTAAATAAAAATAGTCTTTGTTCCCTTATAAAGCTTGGTTTTTTCTGATAATTTCAAATTTATATCATATTTCGTTTTTAAATTATGATTTTTTTAAGTTTTACCCCCTATTCTTAATCAGATTTTTAAAAAATTATTAGATCTCGTCCTCTCATAGAACTTCATTTTTCCTAAATGATTTATATTTTTTTTTAAGTTTCAACCCCCCCTTAAACTCCTCATTTTTATTCCGATTTTTTTCAAAATCAATAGGCCTTGTCCCCTTATAAAGTTTGATTTTTTCTATAAATTTCAAGAAGATATTATGTTTCGTTTTTGAGTTATCGTGAGGATAAAAAACGTGACATCGGAGGGACAGACAGACGGACAAAAGTAAACATATAATACTCTTCACAGACTACTGTGTGAAGAGTAAAATAATGTTGTAAATATTTGGTAAAATATTATTACAATTTATTAATTTCTAATTAGTCTTAGCTACGCTTCGCCTATGAAACACCAGCCACGACATTAAATCTTGTGCTTTTTTGCCTAATAAAACAAATGACCATTTAACATTTATCTA
The DNA here is from genome assembly GCA_927349885.1 of Psylliodes chrysocephalus. NCBI lineage: Eukaryota > Metazoa > Arthropoda > Insecta > Coleoptera > Chrysomelidae > Psylliodes > Psylliodes chrysocephalus. Next base: position 40,546,907 of record OV651817.1, read on the forward strand.
TTAAAAATGTTGTTTAAAATAAAAATAATATTAAACGAATTCAATAGCTTTGTCCCAAATAGAAATAGTTACTAAATTTTTTGTATTGACGTACCCTATAAAGATTTGTTTAAAATTAAAAAAGTAGTACATCGGTAAAAATTTTTGACTAATAATGAAAACCTTTTACTGCACAAAAATGGTTTTCAAATGTTTATTTTGCACTATACACGTCTTTGAAATCAGTACGATTTTTATATAAAACTGGTTATAGCGTGTGAAATACCCTGTATAATCTCAGACTATTTTATTGTTATAATAAGAAAGGCAAATACATGAAATACAAGGTGTCCCATTTTGGAAAACTTTGATATGTATCACTTTCTTGGAGAACCTTGTATAATTGGAAAGTATAATGTCGCTTCTTTGATTTTTTGAAAAATTATTTAAATTTATGTAAAGTTTGTGTTAACATAGAATGGAATAAAATTTTTTTTTTTAAATAACACACGAGAATAAAGTTTGGCCTTACCTCGGGAACTGTTTACCTGAACAATTTCTAGATTTTTCAACAAAATCGTTGGAATAAAATATGTTTAATTTTGTAACTTACCGCTATATCTCGCGATAAAGTTATATTTTTTTAAAAAATATAATTGTTTTTCACAAAAAAAGTTTAATGTGTTTCATTATTTGTCAGGTGTAACGAAAAGAAAACATGTAAATGTTTAGTTTTGAAAGAAATTCGTAGGAAAATTAATGATTCCACGTAGTTTATATAGATACTAAAAGTTAGTCATTTTTTAAATATTAAAAAAAAAAACTTGGTTTCTTGTACCCAAAGCGGCTTTTTATTGACACTTTAAAGATTTAAAAAGATATATTTTTACTGCCTAGGCAGAAAAAACAGACTTACTATGTAACGTTCCAGGTAATAAGTTAATTCAAACGGAAAGTTGATGGAATAATATTTATCGGCGGATACGAATGACTTTAAAGACCTAAAAATTATATGTTGGAGTTCTTGCTATTTAATGATTTTGATTTAATTAATTGAAAGTAGTATACTGAATTGGTAGTATAAGAATTGTATTTGTAATCTTGGGCTAAATCTGTTTTCCCCTCTCTGCTCCCATAGTTGTTTGGCGGCAAAAACCTGACTTTAAAAGAAAAAAATATATATTTTGAATCATTGGTTTGTCTTAATGTTTTGTTTAATCGGTTAAGCGGTATAAAAATTATATTTTGTTTTAAATAATATTTTAAACTGAATTAATGATTTTTTCAATAAAAATGATAATTTTTATTTATTTTTTAACTTTCATGACACTAAAGTCCATCTAAACCAAAGATTTCAGCGAATAACAATATTGAAATTTTCAAGCATCGCCGCCCAGTTTGTCCGCTAATTTCACCTAGCTTATGCCTTATACGATTAAAAGCGTTTTAATTTTATCAACATTGGCAGGCAAATCTGTGCAAATTTTTATACAAAACAAAACTGTTCCTCACAGATTACAGTTCAAAAAGTGACAGAATAAGTGTACCTAATTTAACCAGTATATTTCAAAAGATAATAAAAATAGCTTTAAAAACACGTTATTTTCTCGGAAGAAAATCGCAAGGGCGCCTCATCCTAGTGAAAGTATGTTACAGAATCTATAAAAATAAAAAGGCTGAGTTATAAACCAATATAAGATCTGACAACAACGAAATGGATGCCATCAAACCGAAAACGGAATATACAGAGGCCACCAGGTACTCAAAATGAATATGTATATCATTGGATGCCATTACCTCCTTTAAATATATCTCAGAATATACAGCACACGAAAGTGGCGGCAGTTGCGATCATTGCTCAAACTACCATGTTTAAAAACATACAAAAATAGGCTGTTTTGGCATCCCGCCAATATTTTGCCGAGAGTTAGTAGGGGTAGGATCCTTTCATTTGCGATGAGTTTTAGGAGATTTAAAAAATATTTATACTCAATTAAAAGACTCATATACTGCAGTGGACAAGTATTATAAAAATCTCTTAAGCAACTCGATGAAAAACCAACATGATGCGATGATTTCATCTGCAGAAAATAAAACAAAAAAAATGTGGGAAATAATTAATAAAAAAAGTGGTTAAAGGCGTAGGGCACAGGGATGAAATAAAAGTGAAAGAGAATGATAAGATTTTAGACCCTGCTTCCACTGCCAAAAAATTTAATGATTACTTTTCATCCGTGGGTAATAATTTATCACAGCACTTCAACAAACAAATTGATACAGACTACGTTTCTTCGACCACAAAAAATCAAATAAACTCAATGTTTTTACCTCATATTACTGAGGAAGACGTTTCGTCAGCTATTTCTAAATTAAAATCCTCCACAGCTTGTGGTTTCGATGAAATTTCAAGTATATTACTTAACAAGTGCAAAACGCATATTTTATTACCATTAACCTATCTTATTAATATTTCTTTCCAATCGGGAATTTTCCCCAAGTCATTAAAACAAACTCTAATCTTGCCCTTATTTAAAAAGGATAATCCTAATGACATCTGCAACTATCGACCAATTAGCCTGCTTTCTACATTTTCAAAAATTTATGAGATAATCATGTATCACAATTTAAGTAACTATCTTACCCGGAATGGTCTGATAAATGATTCACAGCATGGGTTTATTAGAGGACGGAGCATTGACACAGCACTCTTTACGTTTGCTAAAGAGATTATAGATGCAATTGACAATCGATCTGCAGCTATTGGTTTGTACATAGACCTTACAAAAGCCTTTGACTGTGTCAATCACTCGTTACTTCTGATTAAGCTCGAGCATCATGGAATACGTGGTATAGTACATGAATGGTTCAAGTCTTATTTAGAGGCTCGCACTCAAAAAGTTTCTATTAGATCTGCTGGTGAGACCTTTTTGTCTGAGTCGGTAGAAATTTCTTTAGGAGTACCGCAGGGCTCGGTACTTGCTCCCCTCCTCTTCATCATCTACGCTAACGATTTAAAATGTGCTTTAGGCCATGCAATTAATTCACTTGTCTGTTATGCTGATGAGACAAATATTCTCCTAAAACTCAAAAATGTTTCTAATCTCCAAGCAAATCATCTGAATTTAATATATTCAAGGCTACAAGAATGGATGTATCACAACAAGTTAACTATAAATAATGATAAAACTGCCTGCATGGTTTTTACATCTAATAAATCTAATCTAAAAATTGGCAATGGAATACATATAAATGCAACTTTTTTAGAATACGCTAATAATATAAGATTACTTGGTATTTATCTGGATTGCCACTTAACTTGGGAAGAACATGTCGAACGGCTTAGGAAAAGATTATCGTCGTCTTGTTTTGCACTTAGTGTCATGACTAAACAATGTAGTAGCCATATAACAAGAACTCTATATTTTGCTAATTTTCATAGCCATTTGAGGTACGGTATTATACACTGGGGTCTCTGTAAGGATTTCAATAGAATTTTTATCATCCAAAAATATGCCATACGTAATTTAGCTAACCTTAAACCTGGAGAAACCTGCAGAAGTGCCTTCAAAGAGCTCAATATTTTAACCGCCATCGGAGTTTACATCTATGAGCTTTTATGTTATGTTAGATGCAATTTTTCCTCTTTCACTTTACACAATGCAGATCATTCATACTCTACTCGATATAAAAATTCACTACAGTCTAATCAACACAATACCGCTCTATATCAAAAAGGGGCATTTTTTAATGGATGTATGTTATACAATTTAATTCCAGATTATATTAAAAAATGCTCAAACATCAACAGTTTTAAAAAAAGTCTTAAAAAATACATAAACCATGTTAATCCACATACCCTTGAAGAGTTTTTATCATTTCACTAAGTCCAATTTTAATTACAATTTACATTTGTGTTTAATTTTATTATTATCTATATCATTATAAGTGTCGCTAATGTTAATTATTATTTTGCATTTGTGTACTATTTGTTTTTACTATTATCATAACTGTCGCTAATCTTAATTTTCATTATTATTATTATTATTATTTAATTCGTATTTTTTTTATTACTATTATATCTGTCGCTTATTTTATTTATATACTCATGTACCTTGACTTGTTTTTTATGTATTATTCATATAAAAATAAAGATATATTATTATTATTATTATTATTATTATTAATAATATTATTATTATAACCGGTACAGTGGTGCGGCGTTTTGAAAGCCGAAAAATCGAAAAATCGAAAAATCGAAAAATCGAAAATCGAAAAATCGAAAAATCGAAAAATCGAAAAATCGAAAAATCGAAAAATCGAAAAATCGAAAAATCGAAAAATTGAAAAATCGAAAAATCGAAAAATCGAAAAATCGAAAAATTAAAAAATCGAAAAATCGAAAAATCGAAAAATCGAAAAATCGAAAAATCGAAAAATCGAAAAATCGAAAAATCGAAAAATCGAAAAATCGAAAAATCGAAAAATCGAAAAATCGAAAAATCGAAAAATCGAAAAATCGAAAAATCGAAAAATCGAAAAATCGAAAAATCGAAAAATCGAAAAATCGAAAAATCGAAAAATCGAAAAATCGAAAAATCGAAAAATCGAAAAATCGAAAAATCGAAAAATCGAAAAATCGAAAAATCGAAAAATCGAAAAATCGAAAAATCGAAAAATCGAAAAATCGAAAAATCGAAAAATCGAAAAATCGAAAAATCGAAAAATCGAAAAATCGAAAAATCGAAAAATCGAAAAATCAAAAAATCGAAAAATCGAAAAATCGAAAAATCGAAAAATCGAAAAATTGAAAAATCGAAAAATCGAAAAATCGAAAAATCGAAAAATCGAAAAATCGAAAAATCAAAAAATCGAAAAATCGAAAAATCGAAAAATCGAAAAATCGAAAAATCAAAAAATCGAAAAATCGAAAAATCGAAAAATCGAAGGCACAAAATATCGCGAAGTATTCGTAGTGGTAAGCATATAATAACAATTTTATATTTTAAAATCCTTAAAACATGGTTTGCTCTTAAGTAATTTTTAGTTTCTTCGTTTCTTTTAATATATAGGTGACCTTATTGAGATATGCAATAGCAGCCTAATATCTCTTATGTTCAAGCTCACCTAGGGGGTTTATGTAGTGTAGTCTTACTATAATATTACCAGATTACGGTAAGAAAATTAAGAAATAATTATTCTAACCCTTCAGTAACATTATTTTAAATAGTACAAATTCATTTAATCGAACTGTCATTCTTCCTATTCAGGTGAGCTATTCATTTAATTTATATTAGTGAGGGTGCATTGACTTTTCGAAAATCCAGATTCTTGAAATTTTTAACGTTGGTATAAGCAAATGCAACTTGAAGCATGTTCACCTGGCAGGCCCAAATAAGACGTTTTGAATAATGAATTCCACAATAATGATAATATAATAAATACTTATTATCGAATAATAAATTTATATGTTAATTAAAAAAATAAGCAGACTGGTAGATGAAAGTTGTCTGTTTCTATTTCTGACATTTTAATGTTGTGAGTTGCTTGTTTAGGAATATTAACCTGGGACGTCGGGACGTAGAAGTGTCCGATCGAAGAAGCGTCGGCTCTTAGAGTGCCGGAATATAGAGCGCTGGGACGTAGAAGCGTCGAATAGGAGAAGCGTCGGGTGATAGAAGTACCGTATTTTGAATATAACTGAATCATATTGAATTTTAATTATTTCTGAATTATGAGTTCTCTAAGGTTTGGTATTTATAGTAATTTTTATCAAAGGCTATTATTTTGAACGATATAGTTGATGATATCTGGGATAGGATATTGTATTCATAAATTTTATTTAATTGATTTTACTTCGTATAATTATTTATAAAATTCATAAATATTTTATCAATTTACAAAATAATCCCTGTTATTTTTTAAATGGATTGTTCAGATTATTTTTTTGACTGTCTCGCTAAATAAATGGTGAACAGTGTAAATTTTTTTTTGGCTTTTCTATTGCTCATATTTAAAGTCGAGATATTATAAAAAAAAAAGATATAGTTTAAATTTTCATATAAATGTAAGGGTGAAAAAGGAGAAAGAGAGAAAGAGAGAGGGAGAGAGAGAGAGAAATAGATTAGATAAAGATAAACTTTAATCTAGTAAACAAAGGTCAAAAGACAATTTAATAAATGTTTATATAATTACCAAACAATAAAAAAGTAACAAGTATCAGAATGTTTTGATTGATGGTCGAGGCGCTGTCTATTTAATGCACCTAGTCGGTTTTTCCTATAAAGAAGAAAATATTTGTGAGTGACCGTGAACATTACTTTAGTAATTATTTATTATCTCAATAATTATTTATTATCTTGTCAATTATTTATTATTTTAACAATTATTCGAACAATCGCCAAGTAGAAAGGGATTTAACACGCAATGTACTTATTACTGTTCTGTCTATTTCATTATCAAAGCATAGTACCTAGGAGTACGAAATGTGGTAACGAAGGGATATAACACACGACGTGACCCCTCCCTAGTAATAATTTGGCAATTATTTTAATTAATCTAAAGATTTTACATAAAAATCTCATATAAATTTTCAATTACCTTTCTTCATTTGACCTTAGAAATAGTAAACAGTTACTATAATATCAAAGTAAATTAAATATATGAGCTGACCAAAAACTTCAAAGAAAGCACCTCTCAATCAATATAAAAATGATGTGGGAACGAGGGAAAAGGACAGTTACTGAGTGGGCCGGACTTTACGCTGTCCGACTACCTTCCGACGCCGATAAATCGTATATCGTGAATTATAAAGTAATTTTTTTTAATTGTGATTTAATAATAAATATCAGCCAATCAATTTAAACTTAGTGAAATCGAAACTACGTTTCGAGCAAGGTAAGCTTTCCTCTTTCACTACATTAAAATTGTGACAGTTCTCTCTTTTTCCATTTTGCCAAATTATTTTGTTACCTCTCATCGTAGATTTTAATAGGAAGTGATATAGTTTATTTTTTTGACTTTGGTAGCTACAAGATCCAACGAGATTTCTGATATTTTTTTGCTATCTATTCTTACATTATTTATCGGTATTTTGTTATCGTCGACTGATTTACCGAATCAGGCGAGAACCTCAGGGTGGATCTTGTACCTCCAAACATATTGTATTACTTGATCGTTTTTTTGTCTATGATTAAAATTTGTTACATGTTTAAATATATTGAGCTAAATATATTAAGTTGTTAAACGTTCACCTGTTTTTATCTTATGTGTGTTAAGAGTTGTTGAGTTCAGCCCGAGTTCTATAAGAGAAACAACCCCTAGTTCAGATAAGCTAACTAACAAAGTCCAGAGTTAGATAACTGAATAATTATTTAGATGTTCTTTTTTATTTCTTAACCAAAATATATTTAATTTCATCAGGTCTACCTTCCCCTTTTGTCAAAAAACGCTCCGGGCACTTTTGCGAAGTCCCAGCGAACCTACTCCCGAGTAAGGACTATAGATGCCTATGTCAGTTTGCCAAACCATTTCTTTAATCCGCTCGCACTATTCATCACGGGGGAAAATTCTTTTATTTTAAACCTATTATTTTATTTTTTCTTTTTTTCCTTTTTTTTTGTCACGGTGAGAGTGAATAAGCTCTAAGGACCTTATCCCCTGACTGTGGCTGGTGACAGTTGCCGCCTTTACACTTACAGTGTACCCCCCGTTGATGACTAGAGTCCTTTTGGCCACTACATTAGTATTTAGTGACAACAGTTACTTTCTAAGTGACGGTGGTTGTTACACTACCCTTTTGGCGTAAAGGGATTCTACACGCGATTCGCCCCACATTTCTACTGGTACTGTGCTGTGCAATGAGTATAAAGGGATTAAACGCGCGACATACTCGCTCCATCTACTAGAGCTTGACCCCGAAGGTCGAATTCAGAGCAGTGCAATGAACAAAAGATTAAATGCGCCAGATATCATTTTTATATGCGCACGAATAATTATTAAATCAGTATTCAAAACATTTATCTTTATAACTTAATCAACAATTAAATATCAATAAATATTAAAAGCATTTTTCTAAAAACTTAAATACTTAAAAAAAAGACACTAGGTGATAAATCTCACCTGCAAATCCTATCAACCACAATTCACAATAAATCAAGCTTTTCACAAACTACACCTGCAACCACTGTACAGCACCTGTGTGAAATGCTAAAATAATAGAATGCCTCTATTTAATTTCAAGTAACCTAAAACACTCGAAATCCATACCATGGATAATAATCATAAATCAGCGCCTTTATTGTGATAATTTCAAGTGCGGTTCGAAAACGCAACAATCAGCTGTGCGCTAAAGCATCTTCTCATATTATATTTTCCTAATACCAAAACATATCGAGAAACGAATTTAAAGAAAATCAAATAGTACAGGGACTTACATAAATTCATAAGAATGTATTATATAACATGTGCATGTGTTATTATTATTTTCATAAAAATAACATACAGTTTGATAGTGAGTAAAATCAGACCCTAAATTTTCTCTATCTGTCTAAGAGTGTATTAGAAAAGACTCATAGCCCCAACCGATAAAAACGGTTTGGAAAGAAAAGTGATAGAAAAACGCGTAATTGAACTGTAGACGACGTGAAGAGCACTCAGGATTGTGTCGATTTCGACTTTCGTTTACTCGGCATAATTCAATCATGAAGTGGCGGATAGACGCAAGCAACACTTTTATTACATCACAAAGTCTGATCAAAAACGACATTGATGACGTTATTTAACGCAAGATAATAGACAGAACGCACACCAATGAAGTGTTTATGTTTCAAATCAAAAATATCATATTACAGCAAATATAGATTAAAATAAAGAAAATATATCTAGTTAGTTGCATTTAAATCCGTAACAAGATTAAAAAAGCTATTTTCTGCGATTACTTTCAAAGTAAGCTCGGCAAAATTGATATTTTCGCAGACAAAACTGATTTTCTGTTTCGGAGCAACATATTAAAAACTAACAAAGATTTTTATTATTAATTTTAGATAATTGATAATAAATTAAAAAAATACTAACAAAATAAAAATTGGGTGAAATTTATTGAAAAAATATCTTCTCTATGATCAGTATCCTAGGTACATTGAAATCTAATTGGAAAGTTATTCACAATTTGCCATAATTTACCATTATTGGCGCTGTAAAAAGTAATAAAAAGAAGAAAAAAGATAGGCTAAAAAATAGAAAAACAATAAACTAAACAACCTCACCATATTCTCTAGGTAAACTAAAAAATCGGAATACAAAGAAACTGAAAGTCACTAAAAGGGGATAATAAATTGCATTTAATTAATCTTCATTCTGTTTTTGTTTATTCTACTTTGATTTAATTTTTATTCTTTATTATATTCCCTATTTTAATTCAGCTAACTAAAACTTAAAAGCATTTTTTTTTCTAATTCAACAGCTTGCCTCTATCTGTAATAGCGTAATTTTCCATGGTCAAACAATTTTTCCTCTTACAGATGTTTACGAAGTACCCATTCTGTGACATAAAAATGTTTAATTTATTTATTACTAGCTTTTACCCGCGGCTTTGCACGCGTGGTGTCGTGTTTATAATTTAAAAAAATGATGATTAATAATTTTTATTATTTTTTAGTAAATTTTTATTAATTATGTATTGTTATTAATTTTTATTAATTTTTATTAATTTTTATTAATTTTTATTAATTTTTATTAATTTTTATTAATTTTTATTAATTTTATTAATATTTTTATTAATTTTTATTAATTTTATTAATTTTTATTAATTTTTATTAATTTTTATTAATTTTTATTAATTTAATAATTTTTATTAATTTTATTAATTTTTATTAATTTTTATTAATTTTTATTAATTTTTATTAATTTTTATTAATTTTTATTAATTTTTATTAATTTTTATTAATTTTTATTAATTTTTATTAATTTTATTAATTTTTATTAATTTTTTATTAATTTTTATTAATTTTTATTAATTTTTATTAATTTTATTAATTTTTATTAATTTTTA
>OV651817.1:40561933-40584661 GCA_927349885.1 Psylliodes chrysocephalus
GAAACACCATTATTTATTTGTGATGAGTAGCTATAATTATTTTTATTTATTTTTCTTTGTTTTTATTTATTTATTTTTATTTATTTTTTTTGGGTTTTTTTACCATATTCCTCATTTTCTCTTCTCCTTAAAATGTGAAAATCCAGAAACCTTAAAATATGTCATTATTTACTTACGATGAGTTGCTACAATTCCAATTTTCAAATTTCTACAATTCAAAAACCGAAAGTTCTATTCAAACTTTCACCTTTTGTTTCCTCCCTTAATATGTAAAATCCAAATACTTTGAAACATGTCTATTTATTTATGAAGAGTACCTGAAATTAAATTTTTCAAGTTCCTACCATATAAACTTTTACTCCCCACACTTTTTCCCCATTTTCCCAATTCTCCAATTTCCCCCATTTTCCTTCTTTCTTTAATTTCCCCTCTTACCCCATTTTCCCTATTTCCCCTCATAAAATATGAAAATCCACAAGTATTAGAAATTAAAAATTTAAAAAACCGACTTGAAAAACGTGCAGATGCCATCACCACATCTTAACCAAATTTATACGGGACCACCCCTGAGGTACCCCCTTACTAACAAAAAAAGAATCATATAAATCGGACAAGGTGGTAAAGCATTATCGCTAAACATAATGTTAGCAGTATTTCTCTATACTCCCCACCATCCATTCTTGAAGTACATACACATGCGTGTCAGGATGGACGAGCGGGAGAAGACAGACCAGCGCAGTGGGTAGTACGCTAATAGACAGTGGCAATACCACAGCAACATTGTAATTGAGAATACTTGATCGTGAAATAAACCATTGAAAAAACAGTTTAGACATTTTTATTAGGGATGATACATCCCTTATGTTTATATACATAAAAAATCTGATGTGTCCAACACATGACTTTCCTATCTAGTTATTACAGGCTTTTTCCGTTTATTGTGTACAACCTATTGCAGCATCTCTATAAATGTTTAGAGGATAAACTAAATATATACATTGTCCACATACATCTACCGCGAAACATTTTTCTATAGATATTCATTGATAATGAAAATACTGAAAAATTTAAATTTAGCACTTTTCCTACAATTTTTCCATTACGGTCCATTTAAAAAAAATCATGTATAAACAAATATTATAGAGATCGATATCGCAAACAACTTTTATTTCAACAATTTTCATAAAAATCAGAATTTTGCACATTTTGTCAAATTTCTCGAATACGGACCATTTCAGGAAATTTTTACATAAAGCAAAAATTATAGATAATAATATTAGAAGTAACTTTTATTTGAACAATTTTCTTCTCTAAACATAAATAACAGATATATTCCATAAAATATAAAAACGGCCTCCCATAAAGTACCCCCCCAGATGTTCCGACTTTGTCCAAAATCTAATCATTTCACGTCAGGCCGAAATAAAACTTAAGTTTAAAATTTATTGATTTTTTCTTTATCCGTTTTTGAGTTTTCTTCAAATTTCGAAATTTACACATTTTCTCAAATATCTCGAATACGGTCCATTTTAGAGAAATTATCTATGGGACAAAAATTATAGAGAATTATATTACCAACAACTTTTGTTTGATCAATTTTTATAAAAAAAAATATTTTTTTACATTTTGTCAAATTTCTCGAATACGGACCATTTTAGGAAAATTTTGTAAATAACAAAAATTATAGATAATAAAATAAGAAGTAACTTTTTTTTTAAAAAATTTTCTTCCCCGAACGTAAATAACAGATATATTCCATAAAATATAACAATGACCATCTATAAAGTACCCCCCCAGATGTTCCGACTCTGCCCAAAATCTAATCAGCTCATTAGACGCTGGAATAAAGCTTAAGTTTGAAATTTGGTGTTTTTCCGTGTATCGGTTCATGAGTTATGCGTTATACAGACACACACACACACACACACACACACACACACACACACACACACACACACACACACACACACACAGACATCATCGCGAAAATAGTCAAAACGGATTCAGGGGACCTCAAAACGTAAAAATGCGTCGAAAACTCGAGGTCGAAAAAAATCATGATTCCTATACTTTCCTTATATCTGTATAGGAAAGTAAAAATGAAGAGTTTGAGGATTTTCTCATGGACCCAATTATTAGATTTCGACAAATTTATATGGGACCACCCCTGAATTATTGAAAATAGGATACCGTGTTAAAGAATTATCGATGAACATACATAAAAAAAATATCGCGACGAATTAAGAACCTCCTCCTTTTTTGAAGTCGGTTAAAAAACCTGAAACACACCATTATTTATTTGGAGTGAGTAGTTATAATTCCCTAGTTATAAGTCCCTACCTGTAAAAAAATCGATGCTTTCATGCAAACTTTTAACCCCCGTTTCCCCCTCTTAAAATGTGAAATCCCAAAAACCCTGAAACACGTCATTATTTATTTATGCTCAGTAGCAGTATTTTAAATTTGCATGCTTCATTACCACTATGCAAAAAATTATATCCGATCACTTGCTCTGTGAAAAAAAACCTAATCTATCCCACGGGAACCGCACATTTTTTTTTGGATAAAAAGTAGCCTATGTGCTATTGCAGGCTATAATCTATATTTTTTTTAAATTTCATCCAGATCCGTTCGGCCGTTCTTGCGTGATTGAGCAACAAACATCCATCCATATATCCATCCAAACTTTCACATTTATATATTTATATGATAATTTGTTTAAAATAACATTTATATTTTTGCATTTTTTTTACAACTGGTTTATTTAAATTTTTTTATTTTATTGTTTTTATTTTAGTTATTGACTTTACTACATATCTTGGAGGAGCGGCTTATCACCGGCTACGACTCTATCCGGAAGCTGTAATTTTGAAGTTTTCCTAGTGAAACATAGAATATGGTGAGTTTATTAGTAGTTTTTGTTTCACTATATTCAGTTTTTCTCCTGTGTTTTTTTTTAGCTTTTTGCGTTCAATTTTTAAAGAAGTTTCAACAACTTTTAAGCAATTTTATTTTAACCTAACTTTTCCAGGGTTAAAAAATTTTACTCAGTAGTCTATAGAATTTCTAATAGATATTTAATAAATAAAAATAAAAAAAAAATAGCTTGAGTTACATGTACACACTTATCTTAATAAATATTATTTTATCTTTAGTTTATTCAGCATTTTAATAACATATAAATATATGAAACTTGTTTATTTCGATATTCTTATTATACTTTCGATATTGTAACGTAGTTCAGGATTTAAAGAGTTTTAAAAAACGGGTTTTCTCTCAAAAAAACTTTACTGAAGCAGTCAGTAGGATTCGCGCGGGCTACGAAAAACACAATTAACGTTCGCATCGTGCTAACGGAGATGTTTGCCGTTTTATCGCATTCAGTACAAATTGAAATTTCCTGTGAACTACTTCTTTAGAAGATAATAAAAAAGGCTCCACAAGTAGTTAACATTAATTGTAGTTTCTTTAAATCCAAATTAAATAATAATCAACCCTACGACAAAGATAGTAACACTTTAAACAAGTTTATCAAAGTTATGCTGATCTGAATAAGGATCAATTAAACGCTCATATTTTTGAATGCATAAAAAAACTAATTGATAAAGCCGAATTAAAATAAGGAAACAGAGTAGAGTTACAAACCTGGGAGGATTAAGCAAGCATTCTTTTCCAAGCATTCTTTTCCAATGCATTTGACAAGAATCTGGCAGTTTATCTACAAACATTATGCTATTCTACTAGATACATCACTGCAGACCACTGCCACAGCTGATGGAAAGACAACCCTTCTTACGATTGAGAAGATATACAAACTCGAAGAGAACAAGTTTTATTTAATTTGTTTTTTAAAATTTTTGTTCCGTGTTTCTATTATTTTGTAGCTATCTTATCTAAGAAGCTTTTATTTATGGGTGATCCAATTTGAATTTCCCATCTTTAAAATGAAATAAAACTCAAAAATTTAGAAAAAAATATATTTTAACTTTAGCAATAGAAAATATTAAGTATTTCATTAAGTATAAAAAATAATATCATTTAAATAGTCGCCCCTAGACCTTCTGCAAGAATCAATCCTTTTTAGATAATTTTCGATGACTTTTTCAAACATTTCAGGCGGTATGTTGGCAATAATTTCGCGAATATTGTTTCCCAGATGATCTAACGTTTTGGGTTGATTGGTTATGGTCCCTAGGCTTTTGCTCTTGTGTTCACTGAATTTTATATGGGTGTAAATGCAAATACCGATGCAAAATGCGCCAAAGGGAGCCATAAGAAAAGCCTAAAACTTGCGAGCGCCAGCGAATTGACATTCCTGGGTTGGCAGCCAGGCTTTCAATAACTGCAGCAATATTTTCAACTGAACGTGCATGACGATGATTTACAGACCTCCTCATATCTGCAACAATTCCAGTATCTTCAAATTTTTTGACATTTCGAATAGTTCGCTCCGTAGGACGATTACATTGATCATAATCTGCGCGTAAAAGTCTGTATACGGTTCGTATGGAATTGTTGTTTTGATGAAACAATCGCACAATTTGCATGCGTTAAGCGGTCGTTAAGTGATTCGTTTCGTAAATGTGTTACTACAAACTGACTTTTGACGCTTCGAAAACAAATGCAAATTATCAACTGTCTGATTTACAGTAGTGCCAATATAGGAAACTGAAATTGGATCACCCTTTATTTTGCAATCTACCTACATTATAAAGAATATTTCTCTTGTTTAGGTTACCCACTAATGAATGTTGTACTTCTACCTCTTATTTTGTATAGAAAACTTAAATAAAATATATCAAATTACAATTTTTTTATTCTAAAGAATTAATTTTAAATAATGAAATTAAATAAAAAAATCCCGGCCAACGGTGGGATTCGAACCTGGGACCCTTGGATTCACAGCAGAGACTCTACTACTGAGCCACCCACCCCGTCTAAAAAATTTTTAAATTTTTTTATCTGATCCATTTTAGAATCTGCTGGGTTAAAATGGAGTTGTACGTAAACTTAATAGCTGATGCCATTCACCCCACAAAACATTAAAAAATGATCATACTTTACCAAAAAAAAAAAAAAAAACTGAAAAAAATTGATAGTCTAAGATAAGAAGTAAGGTCGACCTTCACCCATCTGTTTAACTGATAAAAGTTTTTTCTATTAAACAAAATAAGTTTATAAATATACCGCAAATGGGTTGCCTAAGAAAATATGGTCAAAACTATTTACTTGCGTAAAGTAAAAAAACGACACCCTGTAAAGTATTCCCCAGATGCTTCGACTGTGCCCAAAATTTAATCACCGCAGGCTGGGTGAAAGCTTAAGTTTCAGATCTGGTGTTTTTATATTTATCCGCTCTTTATATATCTTCAAAATTCGAATTTTGCACTTTTCCTTAAATATCTCGAGTACGGTCCATTTTAGGGAAATTATGTATAGGCCAAAATTAAAGAAAATTACATCACAAGCAACTTTTTTAATAATTCCTATATTTTCGTTAGCTGAATAAAGAAAGGATCGTATTTTCTTAGGCAACCCATTTGCGGTATATTTATAAGCATAATGCTTTAATAAAAAAAAAACTTTCTTTAATTAAACAGATGAGTGAAGGTCGACCTTACTTCTGATTCTGTACTATCACATATTGTAAAATCTGACTTATAGTTAATAAATTTTATATTAATTTTTTAGTCTATTAAAAAATAAATAATAAAAGCGAAAATGTAAAAAATCGGAATTTTTGATCTATTTCACTTCGTTTGACGGTATAAAATACCTACGCTTGTAGGATTTTTAGATTTTTCTTGATTGCATTTGACAATTTTATTATGGTCTCTTCTTCTAATGCACTACCTTTTACATTAATTAACAATTTATTTAAGTGATTGCTAATCAATGTAACAAAGACTAACGCAAAACATAAATTTAGAAGGAAAATAATTCTTAAAAGCACCTTTATTATGATTCTTTGATGTTGATTTTACCGAACAACTACGACAAGCGGCAGCCAAGGTAAAGGTACAAACACATTGTCTATATAACAGGCTTTATTGTATGTAATTGATACAATCTGAAACCATTGCAAAGCAGTCAACATGTTAGTGTTGACACATAATAGGATCCCTGTTCGACGGAGGCCCACTGCTGGGAAAACCCCTCGCGTCGATGAATAAATGCAGCTATGGCGGACGGAGTTATCAGCGACAAGTTTGTCGCGGGTGTCGCAACGATTGTGTCGAAGCCAGAGAGGGCTAGGGATGACGACAATGTAATCTGAAGGCTTATTGTTTCAGTGTTTTCTGCGTGTTTCCGTGGCTCTTGGGCATAACACTAAACAAAGATGGTAGGAATTCTATTTATTATAACCGAAATATCTAGAACTCGAATCTTGGCTATCCTTTTATAGTATATTAAAGTATAAGTGGATATAACGGTCTTTAAAACACGCGTGATTTTTTGAGCAAGACGGCGCAGCCGGAGTGCTCGAAATAGAGCAAGTGTTTTAAAGACCAGTTATCCACGAATACTTTATGATATTTTTTTTATTGGTATACTTTGAAATCCTATCTGTATACAGATATAAGGAAAGCATAGGAATCATGATTTTTGTCGACCTCGAGTTTTCGACGGATTTTTACGTTTTGAGGTCCCCTGAATCCGTTTTGACTATTTTTGCGATAATGTCTGTGTGTGTGTGTGTGTGTGTGTGTGTGTGTGTGTGTGTGTGTGTGTGTGTGTGTGCGTGCGTGCGTGCGTGCGTGTGCGTGCGTGTGTGTGTGTGTGTCTGTGCGTGTGTGTGTGTGTGTGCGTGTGCGTGTGCGTGTGTGTGTGTGCGTGTGTGTGTGTGTGCGTGTGCGTGTGCGTGTGCGTGTGTGTGTGTGTGTGTGTGTGTGTGTGTGTGTGTGTGGGTGTGTGTGTGTGTGTGTGTGTGTGTGTGTGTGTGTGTGTGTGTGTGTGTGTGTGTGTGTGTGTGTGTGTGGGTGTGTGTGTGTGTGTGTGTGTGTGTGTATGTGTGTGTGTGTGTGTGTATGTGTGTGTATGTGTGTGTGTATGTGTGTGTGTGTGTGTGTGTGTGTTTGTGTGTGTGTGTGTGTTTGTGTGTGTGTGTGTGTCTTTATCCACCATAACTCATGGTGGATAAACCTAAGCTTTATTCTAGCGTACAATGAAATAATTAGATTTTGGACAGAGTCGGAACATCTGGGGGATACTTTATGGGTAGTCATTTTTATATTTTATAGAATATATCTGTTATTTATGTTTGGAGAACAAAATTCTTCAAATAAAAGTTACTTCTAATATTATTATCTATAATTTGTGTTCCATACAAAATTTTTCTAAAATGGTCCGTATTCGAGAAATTTGACAAAATTTAAAAAAAATAATTTTTTATAAAAATTGTTCAAATAAAAGTTTGTAATATAATTTTCTATATTTTTTATTATATAAGTACATACTTTCTTTAAAATGGGCCGTATTAGAGATATTTGAGAAAATGTGTAAATTTCGAATTTTGAAGAAAACTCAAAAACGGATAAAGAAAAAACATTAAATTTTAAACTTAAGTTTATTTCGGCCTGACGTAAAATGATAAGATTTTGGACAAAGTCGGAACATCTGGGGGGTACTTTATGAGAGGCCATTTTTATATTTTATGAAATATATGTTATTTATGTTTGGAGCAGAAAATTGTTTAAATAAAAGTTACTTCTATTATTATCTATAATTTTTGTTTTATGTAAAAATTTCCTGAAATTTGTTACAAGTCAAAAATTCTATCTAGAATTCTTGGCTTTATTGTTAGCAGAATCAGGTATAATTACAACGCATATAAAAACGCACGGTGAATTTAGAAGTATACTACAGTAGTTTTAGCCAAAACAGCAAAGTGTGCAAACAATAAATAGTTTTTTATTTTTGTTATTGATTCTACTAAATTTATATCTAATTCTAGCCTAATATATACTATTTTATCCTAAACTAAACTATTCTACCTTAATCTATTCTATCTTTTACGCTTAACTATTTACACTACTCTACTTCTAACCTATTCTACGCTACCCTAAATTATTCTAAGCTTAACTATGTACACTATTCTATTTCTACTCTATTCTAACTTACCCTAAGCTACTCTAATTACTAATCTACCCTATTATATACCTAATCTATTCTACATTATTCTATTTTAGCTCTATTCTCTTTTTATATATATTGTGTCCTACATTTTCACTATTTATTTACTCCTACTGGGGATATAATCGATCGATTTACTAAATTCTAAACTTGAATCGTAAGGATCCTAATTTAGTATTTTATTTAACATTAAAACCCATTCTAACCTTTTGTCTTATATTTGTCAGCCTGATTACATCTAGTGACTTTAAAGTCCAAAGAACTGTATTTTATCACACAAAATAATACATATAACTCTTTTAAATATCTGATATCTATAAGTACATGTTATTATTTGTTTACATTTATTTTATGACATCCACACATGTCAAATTCTTCTTTTAACAATAAGGGCCACACTCTTACCAGACTTTGTTCTGTTAACCTTGACTATTAAAGACCTTTTATTGACTTACATGGATTTTCTACCATCTTGGGAAACTTCCTTGAGTCAGTTTTTATGAGCTCAGCTTTGTGGTAACATGTGCCATATGTTCTAATGTTTGTAGGATCTGAACGTTGAGCTAAAAAACGATTAAATCAGTTAGTAAAATATACCAAATAAATCGTTGTGGTTTGAATCACCTTTTTGGTGGATTTAAATATATTTACTAACTGAATTTACAACTAAAAAGGTCGCCCAACAGCTCCAGGTGAGTCCTTAAAATTAAATAAGACAGCTTTCTTGGCTTACCTATAGTTTATAAGGCTATTTATATGTATGGCTTATGCAAATCCCTCTTTCAGACCTCCATTTAATTATCTGGGAACTTTCCGAGTCACCTTCTACTCTTTACGGCCCTTCCTTCTCCTTCAAGCTATCTTCGCTATCGCTTATAGCTAACCTACCGCACCTCCTGCTTAACTTGCTAGTACCAGTTCATATTCTACAGGCAAGACAAAAGGATTTTATCAAGACTGATTACCCCAGGATCAACTCCCGTTACTAATTAAGGATTATCTGCCGCTTACCCTTGTGAAACCTTACTTGGGACCGAAAGTATAGCAAGCTGCACCAGACGACTGACCATCGATATCACAAGTAAGACCATTCCTTTACATTAAAGGCCCCCATCTGCCACGAGGTTCCGACATAACCTCAAACCGGCCACATACCGTTTTAGGAACCACCTACAAATATTTTATTATTAATTCCGTAGGACAAGCTAATATGTACTGTATAAAATAGCTAATGAATAGACTTGAGATATTTCGGTAGATTTTTATAGTTACGAAAACATATTTTGTTATTAGAGTCAGATTAATACTTACGTGGTATAAGTACGGGTTTGTAACAGATAGTACTATTCGGATACCCATTTTTACATTTACTCACTATTATAATATATATAATTACCGATATATCGGCGTGATAATTTCATATTTTTCCCCATATTTTTTTATTGACATTTTTTTATTTCATCTTACCTCAAAAATTAAATAGCTGTCAGACGAGAATGCGTTTTATTAACTTCTGACTAAGGACCCGACCCTACTCTCCGGAAATCAAAAAAATTAACGAGCTAGCAGAAATTACGCTTGGCCCCTTCCATAGGTAAGGGCAGAGCGTAACAAATTGTCCGAATTCGAGAAATTTGACAAAATGTGCAATATTCTGATTTTTATGAAAATTGTTGAACTAAAAGTTGTTTGTGATATCGATCTCTATAATTTTTGTTTATACATGATTTTTCTAAAATGGACCGTAATGGAAAAATTAAAATTTTTCAGTATTTTCGTTTGCAATGAATATCTATAGAAAAATGTTTCGAGGTAGATGTATGTGGAAAATGTATATATTTAGTTTATCCTATATACATTTATAGAGGTGCTGCAATAGGTTGTACAAAATAACCAGAAAAAGCCTATAATAACTAGATAGGAAAGTCATGTGTTGGACACATCAGATTTTTTTGTTTGTAAGGGGGTACTTTAGGGGTGGTCCCATATAAATTTGTTTAATATGTGGTGATGGCAACTGCACGATTTTGAAGTCGGTTTTTCAAAAATTACTTTTAATACTTGTCTGTATTGTTAAGTGAATGGGGAATATGATGAATGGAGCATTAGCGAGTAAGCAACCTCCTGAAGCGGTGTCCTTAGATTACCTATAAGAAACAATAACAAAATTGAACTCGTCAACTTTGTAAATTATTACAGTCAAGTATACTAGTGAAATTGGTGCAAATAAAGGATATTCTTTCAAAAAATAAGAATCTCTTACATATGAATAAGTAAAAAAATTAACTATTGTGGTATAAACATTTCAAATAGTGAAACGAAAAGAAGTCATTCTTTCTGTATTTTTTGGATATGTATTGTTATAAATTAGAGTAGAAACGCTGTATTATGCCCTACTATTATTTCACTTCGTCATTTCTCCGAATAATAAATAAAATGCGAACCTAATTGGTATAAATATGCTTAGCAAAACATAATCCATCATTGCGGAATAACTTGGCATACCAGAATCAAAGCAATTTACAAGCGAGTGTTTTCAGAAATTCTTGGCTTTATTGTTAGCAGAATCAGGTATAATTACAACGCATATAAAAACGCACGGTGAATTTAGAAGTATACTACAGTAGCTGAGAGCTATGTTGATGAATATATTTCCCGAAAACATATTTTGAAACTTTATCCACTTCAGTTCAATCATTTAATATATTAATGAAATTCAATCTCCATGTAGCTGTCTTTTAAAAAATAGAAAAATGTCAGAGACCAACAAAAAAGAGAAGAAAACGAATATAGACAGAGAAATAACCAGTAAATATTGTGATAGAAAATATAATTAGAATCATCCTGCAGCAAAGAGCAAACTGGATAAAATAGGTCTGGCAAGCGGGAGAGCAGAAAAAAATATATAAAACTAACAGGAAGAAGAAGACCAAGATCAAAATTGATTCAAGGGGAAATATTCAATACAGAAGCGATTTCGGTGGATAAAAAGAAGTGAAAACAGTTAAAAATAAGTAGGATAAAGTTAGAATGGGGAATGATCCACTCGAAAAAATGTGAATCGAAAAAGTTTTAAAAAGAGCTAATAGACCCCTCATGAGCTATTATCAAGCCATATACATGTACATACATGAACATACATGTACATACATGTACATACATGTACATACATGTACATACATGTACATACATGTACATACATGTACATACATGTACATACATGTACATACATGTACATACATGTACATACATGTACATACATGTACATACATGTACATACATGTACATACATGTACATACATGTACATACATGTACATACATGTACATACATGTACATACATGTACATACATGCACATACATGTACATACATGTACATACATGTACATACATGTACATACATGTACATACATGTACATACATGTACATACATGTACATACATGTACATACATGTACATACATGTACATACATGTACATACATGTACATACATGTACATACATGTACATACATGTACATACATGTACATACATGTACATACATGTACATACATGTACATACATGTACATACATGTACATACATGTACATACATGTACATACATGTACATACATGTACATACATGTACATACATGTACATACATGTACATACATGTACATACATGTACATACATGTACATACATGTAAATACATGTACATACATGTACAAACATGTACATACATGTACATACATGTACATACATGTACATACATGTACATACATGTACATACATGTACATACATGTACATACATGTACATACATGTACATACATGTACATACATATACATACATGTACATACATGTACATACATGTACATACATGTACATACATGTACATACATGTACATATATGTACATACATGTACATACATGTACATACATGTACATACATGTACATACATGTACATACATGTACATACATGTACATACATGTACATACATGTACATACATGTACATACATGTACATACATGTACATACATGTACATACATGTACATACATGTACATACATGTACATACATGTACATACATGTACATACATTATAATGTTGTTCAAAGTGACACTTTATGAATAATCAAAATGTATGATAAATTTTTAAATTCAACTTATTCCTAGATGTAACACTCAGTATTTTTTTTATTATTGAATTGAATTATAAGTACGCCCTGTATATCAATTTTTATGTTGAATCGGATATCAAAGGAGGAGAGAGTTTTTTGAAGGTTGTCGGGGAATGTCAAAAAAAAAAAGGATGTCAAAAATTTTTCTGTAAAAAAATTTTTATTGATCGAAAAATATAGAAAGGAATTGTAAAAATCATAAATAAGACACATTAAATAAACAAATTTATAACCAGACACGTAAATGAAGTAGAAAGTAGTAAGATATTTGCTACAATAAGGTTACAAAAACAATATCATTCCGGAGAGATATATAGAAGAAACCCAGAATAGGAGAAACAAACCGAAGACATTAAGAAATACTTGTGGAGATGGACAATTTCGTAATAAAACAGTGAGTAACGCTTTTATAGACATTACAATTAGATCACGGTTTAACAAATTGTATGAGAAACGACGTTGTTAGTAGTTATTATTTTTTTTTGTAGATTTTAATTATAGTATGTAATATAGTTGGTGTAAATGAGGTGTGAATGAGTTTAGTGTAGATGTAGAAATTTAGTTGTTACCCCAATAAATGTAAATACAGGGGTATTTTGTTAATTTTTCAGTTTAAGATAGGGATTTATTTAACATTGTGATTGAAAATAAATGTTGTATTCTGGTATTAAAAAAAATTTGTTTATTTAATATTGAACACACAGGTAGTAAAGCAAGTCAATGCATAAGTTTTATTTTTTTTGATTATTGATAAATACAATAAAAATTAATAAAATTAAAAAAATAAATAAAATATAAATTGAAATTAAAATAAATTTAAATAAAAAAAAAATATATAACTTAAAATATAATACATAAAAGAAGATAAAACAAAATAAAACAAGTGTTATTCTTAATAATTTTGAAACACCCCTGAGATTAAGAAAAAGAGCCGAGGTAAATAATTTTTATAATTAAATTAAAAAAAAAATAAATGATATACAGTATGATATCATTACAAATGTCGCTAGCCAACGTGGGGAAATTTGTAAATGTGTTGTGTAAATAATTTGTTTTTTTTTTGTGTTAGTACCGTATTTGAAATGTTTGTGTATACGGTATTAATTTGAGTAATTTATAATATTTAAGTGTGTTATTTATAATATTAAAGTGTGACAGAGTGATAGTTTTTTTATTAATAAGTAGTTAAAGACAAACAAGACAAACCAAGAAAATGGAACAAGTTACAGGAAAGAAGATGACTGAATTAAAAATGATTGAGGTAAAAGAAGAATTGCAAAGAAGAGGTCAGGAAGCGATTGGACCAAAGAAAGAATTATTAAAAACCCTACAAGATATTTTGATAAAAGAAGGAAAAGATCCTCAAACGTACATCTTTCCAGAACAAAGTGGAAATGTAAAAACTTTAGAAAATATAGAAGAGATTGAAATTAAAGAAGTACCTGAAGAACGATTTGAAAAAGTACCTGAAGCAGAAATAAAACATGACGAAACACAACTGATAAATCAGGACATTGAAGTAACACCAGAAAAAGTGGAAGAAAATCCTATAATGAAAATGATGGAGATGATGATGAATGAAATAAAGAACCTAAAGAAAGGGCAAGAAGAAATGAAACGAGACATTAAAGATGAAATTAAAGAAGGAGTTGAAAGAATGGAAAAGAAGTTTAACTTAATGGAAACAAAACAGAAGATTATGGAACAAACATTGACAGTACAAGATTCCAAGATAGAACAGATAAATAGTGAAGTTGAAAGAATAGAAAGAAATGTAACAGTTAACAGTAAAAATATAGTTTTGTTAAAAAACAGGATGGAAGAAGTAGTACAAGAAAACTTGAAAATAGCAGAAGAGGAAAATAGGAAAACAAGAAAAGAGACAGAACAAGATATTAGATTATTAAAGAAAGACTTAGAAATAAATGGGAAACAACTCAAAAATTTGGAAGAACATATTAAAGAAGGATTCAAATTACATGAGGAAATTATCACTTCTGAAATGAACAACACGAAAGGAAAAATCCAAGAAATGGAAAGAAACTTACAGCAAGAACGAGAATATAGAAAGGCAATTGGAAACAATATGGGAAAAAGTCAGATTGTTATGACGACAAGTGGAGCAGACATCACAAAATTTGATGGTGACATCAATAAATTGCATCCGAAAGTAATGGTGCAAATTTTGAAAAATAAAATTAAACTTATAAATAATATTGATGATTTAAGAGAAACCATAAGAGCACAATTATCAGGACACGCTTTATTATGGTATACAAGCAAAGTGTTTGAGGTGAATAATTTTGAAAAATTTGAAGAACTGTTTCTAAATTATTTTTGGGGAGAAAGCACCCAAGCATCAGTTCGAGAAAAACTTTATTTCGGTAAATTCGATTATACTATAAGTAATAATTTAAATCATTATGCATTACAACTGTTTACATCAGCAAAATTTTTGGATCCTCCTATGTTAGAGGAAGAAATAATATTGTCCATATCACGTCATTATAAAATAGAAGTAGCGGAAACAATTGCTATTCAAAATATTAAAAATTTTGAGCAATTTTCAAGTTATTTAGTAAGAATGGAGAGAAATTTAAACACTAATAAAAACCACTATAAGAATAATAATCAATTTGATAACCAAATAACAAGAACAAATGAGCATCAACCTAATTATCAAAATAGCCGACAATACAGTTCATATAGAAATAATAATTATAACTTTCCTAATAATAATTTCAGATATAATAACAGATTTAACAATAATTATAATAATTACAATTCTAACTACAGAAACAATAATTATCGAAACTTCAATTCTAATCCGAACTCTAATAATGCAAATAATAATAGTAATTATGTACATGCCAATGAAAGAGGAGAAAGAGAAGAAAGAAGAGTGAATTTTCAAAGAAGAGAGAGTAGTAATAATAGTCCAGACAGAGAAAGAATTACAAATGAAGAACAGAGAGAAGGTAGTACAAGATGTATAAGAAGAAATTCATCATGTGATGGATTACCACAAGAAACTGACGATCAAAATTTTTAAATATGCGCTCTACAAATCATAATTTGTATATTTGTAACTACGAACACCCTCGAGAATTCATCACATTAGATGACGATTTGCAAAATGAATCTAAATATAATTTGGTTATTGTTAAAGGAAATTTAATGGGGAACATTGTTGATATTTTAATAGACTCAGGGTCAGAAGCATCTTTGATAAACAATAAAATAATGGAGAATAATATAAAAATCAAAGAAAATGTAGTTACAATTCCTAAAATTAATTTAATTGGTGCAAATAGTAAAAAATTGTATAATACTAATAAAATGGTAAATATTAATGTTTCTTTTAATGATAAACAGATCAATGTTGAGTTACTGGTAGTGCCTGATATTGTTACTGATATGGTAATAGGATCGGATATGTTAAGCAAGTATGATTGCATAGTGGATTATAAAATAGGGAAAGTTTATATACAAGGAACATGGATTAACTTTGAGAAGAAAAGTGATGAAGAAGTTGAAAGGAATAATAAAGCTGTTTTAAATTTATGTACAGAAAAAAAAGAATCTTTAGAAATTAAGAAGAAGGAGGAAGAAAGTTTGTCTGAAATGAAGATAGATTGTGAGGAAAAATTTTATGATAAAATTAGAATGATGATTATGAAATATGAAAAGTTAGTAAGTAAAGAAATGAGAGTTGCGTCCAATTATGTACATAAGATAGAAGTTAAAGATATAAATAATTTCAGAGTTAAGAGATGTCCAATACCATATAAATTTAAGAATAAAGTTAATAAAGATATACAAGAATTGCTTAGAAAATGCATTATAGAGCACAGTGTAACTCAATATATTAATCTACTAATCATTGTTATGAAGAAAAATAATAAATGTTCCAAACTGCAATTGCCCTATGATGGACCTTATGAAATAGTTAATAAATCTCCAACAGTTATTTATTAAAAGAAATAAGTAGTAATAAAATTCGAGGGGTGTTTAATATTTCACAAATATACAGATATGAAGATTGACATTAATATCAATTATTAAAAAGTAATTATATTAAATATTTTATCAAAAATAACTTACCCTATAAAATAAGTTAACGTATATTTTGTGCAAATTTGCAAGATATCTGAACTTTGGTTCGATAAAAAAAAATGTTCTTTAAATAATATCAATAAATTAAAAATAACGCCTATAATAAAATTTTGGTGTTATTAAAATGTTTCCAGGTGGAAAATTTTAATTGACACAAAATTTGGGGAATTTATAATGTTGTTCAAAGTGACACTTTATGAATAATCAAAATGTATGATAAATTTTTAAATTCAACTTATTCCTAGATGTAACACTCAGTATTTTTTTATTATTGAATTGAATTATAAGTACGCCCTGTATATCAATTTTTATGTTGAATCGGATATCAAAGGAGGAGAGAGTTTTTTGAAGGTTGTCG
Organism: Psylliodes chrysocephalus; assembly: GCA_927349885.1. Lineage (NCBI taxonomy): Eukaryota > Metazoa > Arthropoda > Insecta > Coleoptera > Chrysomelidae > Psylliodes > Psylliodes chrysocephalus. Next base: position 40,578,703 of record OV651817.1, read on the forward strand.
GGGAATGTCAAAAAAAAAAAGGATGTCAAAAATTTTTCTGTAAAAAAATTTTTATTGATCGAAAAATATAGAAAGGAATTGTAAAAATCATAAATAAGACACATTAAATAAACAAATTTATAACCAGACACGTAAATGAAGTAGAAAGTAGTAAGATATTTGCTACAATAAGGTTACAAAAACAATATCATTCCGGAGAGATATATAGAAGAAACCCAGAATAGGAGAAACAAACCGAAGACATTAAGAAATACTTGTGGAGATGGACAATTTCGTAATAAAACAGTGAGTAACGCTTTTATAGACATTACAATTAGATCACGGTTTAACAAATTGTATGAGAAACGACGTTGTTAGTAGTTATTATTTTTTTTTTGTAGATTTTAATTATAGTATGTAATATAGTTGGTGTAAATGAGGTGTGAATGAGTTTAGTGTAGGTGTAGAAATTTAGTTGTTACCCCAATAAATGTAAATACAGGGGTATTTTGTTAATTTTTCAGTTTAAGATAGGGATTTATTTAACATTGTGATTGAAAATAAATGTTGTATTCTGGTATTAAAAAAAATTTGTTTATTTAATATTGAACACACAGGTAGTAAAGCAAGTCAATGCATAAGTTTTATTTTTTTGATTATTGATAAATACAATAAAAATTAATAAAATTAAAAAAATAAATAAAATATAAATTGAAATTAAAATAAATTTAAATAAAAAAAAAATATATAACTTAAAATATAATACATAAAAGAAGATAAAACAAAATAAAACAAGTGTTATTCTTAATAATTTTGAAACACCCCTGAGATTAAGAAAAAGAGCCGAGGTAAATAATTTTTATAATTAAATTAAAAAAAAAAATAAATGATATACAGTATGATATCATTACAACATGTACATACATGTACATACATGTACATACATGTACATACATGTACATACATGTACATACATGTACATACATGTACATACATGTACATACATGTACATACATGTACATACATGTACATACATGTACATACATGTACATACATGTACATACATGTACATACATGTACATACATGTACATACATGTACATACATGTACATACATGTACATACATGTACATACATGTACATACATGTACATACATGTACATACATGTACATACATGTACATACATGTACATACATGTACATACATGTCTATTATGAATATCCTTGTGTTAAGAGTATGTTGTCTAGTTCGGCATTCTAATATACTCCATAGACTAGGAAGTAGTTCTCCGGCATAGCTAGTTGCTCTTGATTTCTCTTCTTCAAGTATAAGGAATCTCAGTCTTGATAAATCTTTGCAATAGCACAATCCGTGTACTGCAGTTTGCTCCTTTTGCTGCTAGATTAAACAAGGTCTCTTTTGTCAGGTCGATGTTATTCATTAGGTCCGGTGAGTTTCCTGGGCAGACAAGGCACACATGTTTGACCTTGAAATATTTCATGACCTTCGGCGCGTGATATGGAGCAGCATAATATTATTGAAAAACAGACCATTGGTATCAACTTTGCTTAATTTTGAGGCTGCTTTTGTTATAATAATAGCGAAGATCTTGATGGACTGTTAAAATATATGAGATATGCTGGAACAAAAACTGAAAGATAAATTAAAGAAGTGGATGCCAATGTATAAGTAGTTTTTCAACAGGATTTAGTTCCATGTCAAGTGTCAAAGATTACGATGAACTATTTCAAAAAAAAAAAAAAAAACGATTTTATGATTTGAATGGCCAAACAAACTCACCGGATCTAAATTAAATATTATTTTTTAAACTATCACTTTTGCTCACATGAATTCACACAGTACTGTGTAGCTATATTCCAAAATATCCTATTTATTTGTTGAAATTTACCGTAATTGCAGTTGATTTAATTAACTAGAAAATATGAAGATTGCGTGCCTAAAATATGTTTAGATAGGAAAATAGCTTTTAACGTCGACAAAAGCTTTCGTCGCTTGTGTTCCCCGCCGTCTAAAGATATCCCTAGGATTAGTATTATATCGAGTTATAGCTCTCGGTGCTCAAACTGAGAGATGCACACATACTCGGAGCGGCAATTTGATTCGAATATTCTTTGAAAATCAAGTATAAAATTGGTGAAGCGTTGTAAGCACAATCAGAGCCCTATTTGTATGTATGGAACGAAATCTCGCAATTACCCATCTGCAAGACACACAATCGTCGGTGGCCATCTTGATGTGTCACGTGTTCGTGATATGCACACCCCAATTAGCTTAACTGAAAGCTGGTTTTGAGAAGAGATTTCGCGTTAAATCACACCTGAAATGAGTATTTCTAGTCGGAACGGATTTAATTCCAATCGGTGGATTTCGTCAAGAGGTGCAGGACAGGTCCAAGGACGTTTCCTTTATCCTGCACAAAATTTACCACATACTCGAAAGTTCGAGTTGCTTAATTAAAAAAACTGAAAATAAATTAGGCTGGTGTTCTACTATCTTGCTTGACTTCGTACAAATCTTAGACTAGAATAGAGAGGGGACGCGTGACTCCGAATTCCAATATACGACCATGAGATACAATTGTTAAATAAGAATAAAACTCTACTCAAAATCGATACCGCAATATAAGTTAATATTTAGGATACAAAGAAGCCATTAGTTTCAAACTATGTGGGTATCATCAGGCCTGCAATACAAAATTTGACTTTTGCAGAAGATTTACAAAATGTAATACTTACACAATAGAAATTTTACAGAATATTCATCCATCTAGTAGTATGAAGAGGTTTATTAAAATTGGTTTGAACACAAATATATTTTTCAAAGGGCGGTGGACCATATTATATAAAAATATTTAATACAAGAAGGAACGACGGTATTGAAAATTATAATAAAATAATTTTTTTATTATATATAGAAAATTGGAAAATATAACAAATATGCTTAGCTGTTATTAAGGAAAGGAAGTACTTAATGCGTACTCAGTGATTGAAGATAAACTTATATATGAATCATCAACGTCACTCAGAGGCGGCATACAATAAAACTTCCAATGTAATAATTAGCATTATATTAGTAAAAAATCTATACAAAGTACACAAAATTTCCAAAGGTTTCTAAAGTTTAATTACTCGTTAGTTCAATTAAAGTCATTGTACTAAAAATTAACAAAAAACTAATTTATTAAAAATATAAAACGACTTACATTGAACCAAATAAATACGTTGGTATTCTTAAAAATAATAATTGACCTGAGACGAGCTAGGGACTAGGTCCGAACATTTGGCCAAAAGAACACTCTAGTAGTGACCGTACTTTCCGGACACTATGTCCCGAACTACCTTATTTTGTGAAGTAAAGTTTTAAGCACGGGGTTGTATGTCAAAGGTAAGAGTAGTTGTCTTTAATTATGTTAAGGTGTTCGTTTATATTTGTTGTTTGGTTTTGTGTTTTAACAAGATTAATTATTTTCCATGATAATACCAATTTTTTCATTTCAGTCCAAAGTTAGGTAAGGTTAAGGTCACTAAGTATTTATCATAACAGAGTTTAATTTCACATTGTTATAATATATCTCTTTTAAGATGTGTATTACAATTTTCATTTAAGTATCATCAAAAAGTTTGGACATACTATCAAATAATGCCTAAATCATTGGAGGTTTAGTTTGCTTATTGCCTAATTAAATATTGTTTATTTAACTGAGAACAATTAAATTTTGTTGTTTTTTATGTACCTATGTTACTGTTTATTTACTTATTATTCTTTCCTTTTCCAACACCACTCATGAAAATATTCCGAGAATTTGTTAAGCCTTGGCGTCCCTACACCTAAGGATTTTCAGAGTCTTTAAGCAGTTGCTATAACCGCTCTACTTTGCTATTAAGGGATTATTTATTTTTTCTTCTTTTAATTATTTATTTTTTGCTACGGGTGAATGCATGATCCTTCAGGACCCTAAAATTCTAAAATTAATTAGTTTAAGACTAATTATAAACCTGTTAGTTTTTATAATTGTAGCAGTTAGAGACCTACGGTGACATTAAGTGTATCAGTTGTTACACCATTCAAATGAAGAAAAGACGATTAGTTAGTTTGAAGATATTTGAAGTGTACTAAATTTTACAGTTGTACCCATCAAGAACATAATTATAAGTAGAAGTAATGGAATTAGACCTCGGCCAATAGTACAAGTAAAGCTTAGAAAAACTACTCATTCACAAGGTCAACTGGATGGTGGAGTGCAGAACCCCATAACCCCAGAAAATGGATCTTATGCTAAAATTTTAAGTGTATATGTACTACTAAAACCATTCTTAGTGCGCCAGTCTTTAACCTAAAATCTCCGAATTAATCTGGATGGTCTAGCTGATGACAGCATTTATATCGTTGATCCATCTATTTTGTGGTTACCTCGATACTGTTTATACTTCGTTTGAAGCATAAGGAAAAGTAAGTTTTTAAAAAAGTAATAAAAGTATATTCCTTGAAGTAAACCATAGACGTACGTAAATTATAAATATATTTATTAAAATAAATATATCTTTTTTATTTACTGGTCACAAATTTTTCTTGTGATTTGTAGGTAGTATCTATATCTGTAACGTGGAAAGGACAGGTCATCCTAGGACACTTAGGTCTCACTACGCTCATTGTACATCTACCTAAATCGGTTTGGCCATAGTTAGCTTTGTAGGTAGCTTACTACATATTTAATGTAATTGACAACGTTGCCAAGAAACGTCCCCTTATATTGGCTGATGTTAGCCAATACTCACCGAACATAAACTCATTAGATGAGAGCATCGGCCAATTGTAGAAAATACGCTCGACAGTATCATCTTTTTATTAGCACTCCCTATGGAGGTATTTCCATATTTGGTAATAAGCAGTCAAAATGCCTGTGAAAAGGTACATATTTTGTCTGGTCATAGTATTTGTTTTCTGTAGTGTTAGCTTAAGTTTAAGAACTCCCTATCAACTTTGCAGCATCTTGTTTCATCTAATATTTTTTAAAAGTAACAATAGTACGTTTTTAAATTGATTACCTTTTGATGTGACGTACCCTTTGATTCATCTTAAGTCGATCACATTGTTGATGAAAACTTCAATCAAAGATTAATCACATTCTAGTACTAACCTTAAATAAAGTCGTGTTCTGTCCATGACGAATAGTACTTGTCATCTATCTGCGTTTATGATCATGCTCCTTCCAGTGATATTATTTTTGGTTATTCCATTTAGTGCTATGAGAATCACCGTGATCTCAGTTTGAACTCAACTGTCACTATTGTTCACAGCTCACTTTATGTTTAAGTTTAAAGATCTGGAGTATATTCTATACCCTGAACTTTGTCTTGGTCTCTGAACCATCGCATCGACGTAAATATGTAGTAAAATAATCTAAATAGAATATACAAACATTACATTTTTTATTTTATTCGTTTCTTAAATTAATTAATGCAGCAAATATAATAAAAAGTTAGTTTGAGTAATATAATAAAAAATTATCTTTACATGTAGGTTCTTTATTATAAATTATGCATCATTGTCCAAACGGTTCTCAAAATGTTTCTCATGTTTGTTTCTCCAAACATATTCCATATTCTGTATTAACCACGTTTTGTCTAAATATTAAATGTTTTTGTTTTCTACCATAATGTTCTTTCACTTTTTTGAGGTAGTCTTTTCTCCAACATAGAATTTCTTCGAAAGCAATAAGCAGTTGACTATCTGCTCATTTTTTGTATTATCTATCTGTGTCTGTTACAAGCCGGTTTATCTAAAGATTAATTTTGACGAATACAATTGAAATTTAAAACAATTATGTAGTAGCCCAAGTACATGCCTTAACTAAAAACTTGATTTTTTTATCTTGGGGATCAGTTTTAGGGGTTTAAGTAGGAAATAGAAGAATGTTTTTTTTCTTTATTTCAATGATTTAAAAATGTATGATGTTCTG
>OV651817.1:40585161-40685161 GCA_927349885.1 Psylliodes chrysocephalus
ACCTTACAATCAAAAGACTTCCATTATTATCCATACTCAAACTTAAGAAACATCAACGCTTTGAAACCTAATTGAGGCTCATAACAAGCGAATTTGACAACCATACAACTAAAGAACTTCCCCTCGATTGAAGTTAACCACACTCAAACTCAAGAAGCAAGCAAAACTCCAGAGATATTGGAGTTACAAAAAAATTACCATTAAACAATTCTTTACCTCAGAATAATATATCAGCATCCACGACGCAACTACTGTCACGTAAAGAAATTTTTTACATCTTTGGTTGTATGACAACAGCTGCCCTGCTACCAATACAGGGCTATTATTTCTCACGGACCCACCTACAAGTATAGCTGTAACGTGCGATGGTATAAGAGAAGATATTTTATTGAATATTACAGATCTAGTATAAAAGTCCTAAGAGCATTTATTGACACAGAAGGAACTTCTAATAATACTCCCTTTAAATTAATGGTAGCTGCCGCTCGCAAACATGCAATAGAAGACACCATCTGCTGGTGGATAGAAGACATGTTACGCGGACGGCAAGTACAGGTACAAATATTCAGTGAAACCGTGCAGGTGAACATCCACAGGGGATGCCCACAGGGTGGAGTCCTTTCTCCTCTACTATGAAACCTAGTGGCAAATAAACTGCTGAAAATACTGAACAATCAAGGACTGTACGCCCAAGGATATACCGATGACATAGTCATCTTAAACCGAGAGGAACACCAAACCACAGTCTTTGAACTCTTGCAAAGAGCTCTTAGGCTAACAAAATGTCAACTGCAACTGGAACGAGTTAAATAAGGAGATAGATAAATACTTGCTTAGCGGTCTCGTATGGTATACGAATGGATCTAAAACTAACAAGGGAACAGGCTCTGTCGTACATGGAGTTAAACCCAAATGTGACATCATCGTCTCCCTGGGAATATATACCACTGTATTTCAGGCTGAAATACATGCAATCGAATTTTGTGTACGAGAGAATTTAAGAAGGAAGTACAAAAAACAAACCATCCTAATTCTCTCAGATAACCTAGCAGACTTAAAGACTCTTAATTCAAACATAATCAATTCAAAGCTTGTTTGGAACTGCCTTGGAATACTAAATGATCTGGCAGCCCACAACAAGGTAAAACTAGCGTGGGTACCAAAGCACAAAGGTATCCAAGGAAATGAAAAGGCTGATGAACTCGCCAAAGAGGGATAAGATCTACCATTCACAGGACCCGAACCTGTATTTGGGATAAGCAAAACCTCTGCTCGACAGGCAGTGAACAGGTGGATAACCACAAAACACCAAATTCACTTGCAGCAGATAAGAGGGCACAGAATCAGTAAGCTCATACTAAGGGGACCAAACCCACGCATGGCTACTGAGGCACTACAACTCGTAAGGCCTCAGATATCCACCATTGTGGGATTACTAACAGAGTACTATTTACTGAAACATCTTTATGTAATGGGATTTCACAATGATCCCACTACGTTTTAACTCTGTATGGAAGAGGAAGAAACCTCATACCATGTGATCTTCGAATGCGAAGCTCCTACTATGCGACGTTTTATCCTTTTCGACCTAGAACCGGAAAGAACGACCAGGAACACTTGGTAGGGAATTTATTAACACTAACCAAAGACACAAGACTATTCCAAAGATAGTACCTAAATCGGGTCGATGGTGTAGCGGTCTAACGCGCTTATATTCATTTACAGGCAAGTTTATGAGTCCGAGACTGCTGGGCTTCGAATCTCAGACCAGACCATGTGGATTTTTAATTAAATTGCATGGTTCGGTTTAGTATTTGATGTGTGCCGTACTAATAGAAAATTCAATTTCTATTGATATGACATGCAGATTATAAAATCGCCATACATTATCGTCTCGATGATGGTGGGGGAGGTTTTCCGGGTTTTCCTCATCTGTAAGTCAAATGGCACCATCAATCATATTTAAGTCGCCCCGGAGCGCCACGGCAAATAATAATAATAGCCGTTTCTTCCCCTACACAAGTCGTTCAGTCGACTTCAGGGGTTGAAATTCACTCGTAAGGGGGTGAATTAGGGAGAGTATTATTATTATTATTATTAAATACGGAGGAAGTAGGGGAATACAATAGACTCAAGAGGACGCAGTGTTATGAGCCAAACCAAAGCCTACCTACTTATAACCGACAAAGATAAATATTATCCATGTTCTCAAATGTTGTAGTAATATAATACAGAAAACCCCAAATCATTAGAGATCTACCACCAGCATCGTCAATCCATGCAGATTTATTTAAAAATTATTTTGAAAACAAATATTGGAATAACAATATTTTTCAAATGTATATTTAAAAATTAAATATTGCTAATTGATATTTTTATATTATTTGTCTGTCATATTATAAATTCAGATTCAAAAAAGAAATAAAAAGTTGACATGTGACAGTATTACTTACAAAATTATCTTTGAAAACAGATTCTCGAAAAACATATGGTTGTTCTTACACAAGTTTTATAATATTCAGTTTTATCTTTTGAACAGTCTGTAAGGGGTTTTCTCGCCACATAGAAAACGGTTCCTTACGAATGTCACTGAATACGGGCGGTTCTCGAGCGCCAAATTTTTGAAACGGCGTCGAAAGTACTCGGGTAGCTACAGATAGAGATGAAAAATTCAACGGGTCAGAGGTCACTTAGACGCAGGTAATGGTAGGTCACAAGTAACGGGCTTTATTCGTTGCTTGGGCTAATACAGAGCTGAAATACAAGGGGGAAATAAAGTATGGAATTAGTAACTAGTAATACGGCAAGTTAACATTGACACATATATTGTTTTGAACTATTTACAACATAAAAAAAAAGAAATTATATATTTCAACGCTCACCCCAGTTGTGATGATAGTCAATATAACCCTGAACAAAAAAATAAAGAAACAAAACGGACGTTATTGAATCCCGACTAGTCCCAATCAGACGTGAACATTGAATTAAAATAAAATAAATGTTTCGGTCGCAGAAAAAATTATTAACTTGACTATTTAGTCGGTAATTAAACTAAAACATAATTTCCCATTTCGGTAAGGAAAAATTCTAAGAACGGTCGTAGCAAAAATTAACTATTTAACTGTTGTATCGGGAATTAAACTAAAACATAATTTTACTATTTCGGTAAGGAAAAATTATCTAAACGATCATAGAGAGTGCGAGGAGACAGGAACGCGAAAGTATTACTTATAGTAAATATACGGAAAGAAAATGAAAATAAATTTATACCCGGGGTAGCCTATTATCCCAGAATGAGCTGATCGTCATCACGATCCCACTCAGACAGGGTAATGAAGCTATTTAAGATTTTTTTTGTATTTACAATTTGCGCGAAAAAAAAATGAAGAATAAACAGGGAATAAGAAAACTAACGCGGATAGCACCTAATCTAAGAATGAACTGATCGTCATCAAGAGCCCGTTCAGACAGGGACAGGATACTATTTAAAGATATTTAAATTGACGGTGAAAGAGAAAAACAAACTATTATCGGAGGGAAGAAAATTACTAACGCGGATAGTACCTACTCCAAGAATGAACTAATCGTCATCACGAGCCCGTTCAGACAGGGATAGGATACTATTTAAGATTCTTTAAATTTGCGGTTTACACATTAACTAAAAAAAAAAATAACGCGGATAGCACCTACTCCAAGAGTAAACTGATCGTCATCACGAAACCGTTCAGACAGGACAGGATGCTATTTAAGATTGTTTAAATATACGGTAAAAGAATAAACAAACTATTAATAGAGGGAAAACGTCTCCTCGAAAACTCCGTTTATAAATATTCCCAACTTAATTACAACGCGGCACTTACTAAACAAAAGTATTTATCAATAAAATCAAATTTAATTCCCGATTTAACCTACAAAAAAGAAAAAAAATTCTTAGTACAGACTAACGATCAAAAGTCTAAATCCCGGTATTACAATATTAAAGAACTAAATCCTATCATTTATTATTTAAATCAAATTCTATTCCCTTTAAAGAAGCGGTAATATTTTTGCCAAGAAACAATTTTTAATATTTATTAATGAAATCAAATTAAACCTTTAAACTCAACACTATCTATAAAAACGGTATTATTTTTGCCAAGAAATAAACTCTAATATTTATTACTGGAATCAAATCAATTTTTTTAACTCAATACTGAATTAAAATGTTCCTATATCTACAAGATAATTCTGTTTTTAAAATGAAATACGTTCTCAATATAAAACGTAAAAAAAGCGAAACAAGGTTTTTTAGCTAACGCCTTTGTAAACACCAGAAAGAAAATAAATTATCGGCGGTGAATTGATTTGAGAATGCGGCTAATATTCTAATAGTCCAAGCGGCGACCGCCGTAAAAAGGTGGTCATCCAGTACAAGTACAAAAATATATTTTATAATTTTTTGGGTATTAGATGAATAATAAACCATCGGTCTGGTAGTCTATGATTTGTATTTTATTTTTTTTTGCAAATTTGATCTCCATAACTTAAACATAATTTTTTAGTTTTCGATGGCGTTTTGACCAGATGAATATAGAAATTCAAGTCTGGCGTTCTTATTCTTGACGCAACTGTTTGTTAGACCACCCCAACAAATTTATTACAACAACAAATTTTATATACAAGGTATAAGAAAAAATCAAACGTCAAAATTTTTAAATTTTTATTTTTTATTCCTCTTTCGAATAAAATTGGTCTGGCACGTTCATACTTGACCAAAATTCTGCCAGACCAAGACTAAGCAAGTCTTTCTCTACTGATTGTAAAGTGCGAGTTGTTTTTGTTTTTGACATAATTGACATCATTCAAATCTTAACTTGTTTAATTCGCCAAAATGTGATGTGCTTGTTTTTAAATGACATTTACTTAGCTAAATAATTAAATAATTTTTTATTGAATTAGAAAAATAAAATGCTTCATCTGTAATATCACTAATAGCAAGGATAAAGTATTATCGTTTAATGCTGATACATTTCATAGTCCAAGCGGCGACCGCCATAAAAAGGTCAACCAGTATAAGTACAAAAATATATTTTATTACTTTTTGGATATTAGATGAATAACAAACCATCGGTCTGGTAGTCTATGACTTGTCCAATTTTTTTTTTAAATAAAATTTGTATTTTTTTTTTGTAAAATTGATCTACATAACTTAAACATAATTTTTTAGTTTACGATGCTGTTTTGATTAGATGAATATAGAAATTCAAGTCTAGCATTCTTATTTTTGACGCAACTGTTTGTCAGACCACCCCCAACAAATTTATTACAACAACAAATTTTATATACAAGGTATAAGAAAAAATTAAACATCAAAATTTTAATTTTTTATTCTTTTTCGAATAAAATTGGTCTGGCACGTTCGTACTTGACCAAAATTCTGCCAGACCAAGACTAAGTCCTTCTCTGCTGCTTGTAAAACGCAGGTTTTTTTTTATTCAATAAATTTTTAAATTTTTCTTGATTTTTGAAGCATATTTTACAACAGAATCATACAAAAATATTTTCTCATCACTGTACTAAAAACAAACAGATCGATTTTAGAATTGTTATGAAATTCTATTTCAATTTTGTTAAAAATTATTTTGTGAAGGTTAAAAAAGTTTTCTGAAGTTCTTTGGTTCTAAGTTAGCAAATATTCTAAAGAAGATAATTCATAAAAAAAGATAATTACAAATTAAATTTACCAATAGACCTATCCTACTATCAACATATTCATTTGATATTGATAGTGGCAGTATTTGAGATGAACCAGCAGAATCGGTAACAAAATCAAAAATATTTGGTTCAGCCTAATATTATTAAATGCATAGACCGTAAAATTATTTAGGCAATATATATACTTACGTTAGTAGTATTTTTTTCATTATTTTTATTAACTCTTTGTGAAGATTTATTAAATTCGTCAACCACAGATTTTTTACAGCAACCAGATTAAGGTAATATTTCAAATGATAACCTGCAGATTTTTGAAGTTCAGGTATTAATATTAAATCCCGTACTTGAAATGATTATTTTTTCTTATTTCAATAAATAAACAACATCTTTGAAATGTATCAGCATTAAACGATAATACTTTATCCTTGCTATTAGTGATATTACAGATACAGCATTTCATTTTTCTAATTCAATAAAAAATTATTTAATTATTTAGCTAAGTAAATGTCATTTAAAAACAAGCACATCAGATTTTGGCGAATTAAACAGGTTAAGATTTGAATGATGTCAATTATGTCAAAAACAGAAACAACTCGCACTTCACAAGCAGTAGAAAAACACTTGCTTAATCTTGGTCTGGCAGAATTTTGGTCAAGTATGAACGTGCCAGACCAATTTTATTCGAAAGAGGAATAAAAAATAAAAATTTTGAGGTTTGATTTTTTCTTATACCTTGTATATAAAATTTGTTGTTGTGATAAATTTGTTGGGGGTGGTTAACAAACAGTTGCGTCAAGAATAAGAACGCCAAACTTAAATTTCTATATTCATCTGCTCAAAACGCCATCGAAAACTAAAAAATTATGTTTAAGTTATGTAGATCAATTTATTTAAAAAAATTGGACAAGTCATAGACTACCAGATCGATGGTTTGTTATTCATCTAATACCCAAAAAGTAATAAAATATATTTTTGTACTTGTAGTGGATGACCACCTTTTACGGCGGTCGCCGCTTGGACTATAACGTCTAAAATGCTGTAAATCAAGTAATATATCGAACTAAAAATTTTAATTTCCTCTCGGGCCTGGTTCATCTTTCTGATTCCCTTTCCCTATCATAGACCCCACCAACGCCAGTCCCACCACGCAGCGATACTCGATCGGCGTTCGCGCATGTAAATTAACTCAGGACCAGCAGTTCAATCGCGTTTAATATTTATCAAAAATGAAAAATGAAAATAAACTGATTGAGGAAAAATTGACTTCATTATAAGTCAGTAATTTAAAAAATACCTTGTGTTTTAGACGAAGTACTATTCTTCCACATGAGTACCAAGATCATAGAGCAAAGTAAATTATACTCGACAGCACAGGATGCCAAATGAGGTTCCACTCTAGATAAAATAGTTGTGATCAATTGAAACTTTATACAAGTTTGTTTTTGCTCCCACTGGGATCTGTAAAAAATCAAAGGCATAATTTAAAGGCTAAACATAGAGCTAATGTAGCATTATTTCTCCTTATTTTTCCTTTCACAGGTGTTCAAATATAGCAGTTTATGAAGTAGATATGATAGATATTTCACACCAGCATAAGTCTAATTGAACTAAGAAGAATACAATCCAGTTGTATATTATATTTTTTCAACCAAAATTTTAATATTATAGAGTTATCGTAATATGTATGATGGTGGGTAGGGTTTTCCGGTTTTTTTTTTTACCTGTAAGTCAAATAGAACCATCAATAGTTTTTGTGTCGCTCCGGAGCGCCCCGGCAAATAATAATAAATAATAAATTATATCCACCCCTTCCCCTCACAAGCTCAAGGTAAAGGTTATAAATTTAAAAATTTAAATTTCAGGTATTGGCAGACGATAAATATAACAGTTAACTTGCTTCTGGAGATCAGATTTGATTTGTAAGGGCTTATCCCACACTCACTATTCCCAATACCAGTTTTTTGTCACTTTGTTTGTCTCTTGTAATTTTTAATTTGTTCAAACAATTGTATATATACTATTTTAACTTTTGACTTAAAAGTCTAATTCTGATTTTATAATATATTTTTTTTTTAAATCTTTTTAAATTGTAAGTTTACATCCACAATTTTTGTAGATGAGCACTGATGATGGCAAATAAGCCGAAAGCGCTTTGCATTGATTAATAAAAAAGTTTTGCACGAAATACAAGTTTTTCCTTTTTGTATTCAATAAGGCATATGAAAAACAAATCTAAAGCCAGTTAACCTTTATAGCCAGATTTTCTAGTTTGGCATTTTTTTGATAAAATTATTTTGTGGTCGTAGGAAAAATATTGTACACCATTTGTGTGAAAGTGATTTTTTACACTCGCGTTATTGTCGCACTCGGCTTATGCCCCGTGCGATAATATTTCTTGCGCGTGTGAAAAATGTCACTTTCCACACTCGTAATGTAATAATATACAATAACTCTCATTCATCGTAGCCTTAACTCAATTTAAAAATCTGATGTGTCCAACACATGACTTTCCTATCTAGTTATTATAGGCTTTTTCCGGTTATTTTGTACAACCTATTGCAGCATCTCTATAAATGTTTAGAGGATAAACTAAATATATACATTGTCCACATACATCTACCTCGAAACATTCTTCTATAGATATTCATGGAAAACGAAAATACTGAAAAATTAAAATTGCCTACAATTTTTTCATTACGGTCCATTTTAGAAAAATCATGTATAAACAAAAATTATAGAGATCGATATCGCAAACAACTTTTATTTCAAAAACTTTCATAAAATTCAGAATTTTGCACATTTTGTCAAATTTCTCGAATACGGACCATTTCAGGAAATTTTTACATAAAACAAAAATTATAGATAATAATATTAGAAGTAACTTTTATTTGAACAATTTTTTTCTCCAAACATTAATAACAGATATATTCCATAAAATATAAAAGTGGCCTCCCATAAAGTACCCCCCCAGATGTTCCGACTATGTCTAAAATCTAATCATTTCACGTCAGGCCGAAATAAACCTTAAGTTTAAAATTTAATGTTTTTTTCTTTATCCGTTTTTGAGTTTTCTTCAAAATTCGAAATTTACACATTTTCTCAAATATCTCGAATACGGTCCATTTTAGAAAAATTATGTATAGAATAAAAATTATAGAGAATTATATTACAAACAACTTTTATTTGAACAATTTTTATAAAAAATTATTTTTTTTACATTTTGTCAAATTTCTCGAATACGGACCATTTTAGGAAAATTTTGCATAGAACAAAAATTATAGATAATTATATTAAAAGTAACTTTTATTTGAAGAATTTTCTTCTCCAAACGTAAATAACAGATATATTCCATGAAATATAAAAATGACCACCTATAAAGTACCCCCCCAGATGTTCCGACTCTGCCCAAAATCTAATCAGCTCATTAGACGTAAAAATCCGTCGAAAACTCGAGGTCGAAAAAAATCATGATTCCTATACTTTCCTTATATCTGTATACAGATAGGAAAGTAAAAGTAAAAGTAAATGTATCACGTGTTATGAAAATGCCTATAGTAAATCAATTGTTATTTGTGTCACTGTAGTCGGCTGGCAATATTATATGTCTCGCAGATGAGTCACCCGCAAATTATTATAGAGCTTGATTATTATCCGTAGAGTACATTACTTTGCAATGCGTAGAAACCAGATTGAATTTATAGGCAGTGGGCGTGGTTACAGACCTTCCAGCGTCTTATTTATAATATTGCATATTTGCATTCAGTAGCGTAGTAAGCGTTTTATTTATTGCATTTCCTTTCATTGTTATTCTGTTATTGTGTTTAGTGTTTCGATTTGATCCAAAAAAACGTTTAGTTCGTAGTTTTTCGATTATTCAATTTTGTGTGTTTTGGTAAGTACAATTTATACTTATTTAAATTTCGACTATTCAATTTTGCGTTTATTTTGGTAAGTACAATTTATACTCATTTAAATAGTAAAAAAGTAAGTTTTATAAAAGACCATTCTTAAAAATTAGTATTTTTACACTTATTCTGGTATGTAAAATCACACTTTATACAGAATAATTATGGTAAAAGAAATATAAGACCCCATCTAAAGGTCGAAAAATCATGGTATTTTTGTGCATATTAAAATAGAGGTAATTTTAGAGAACCAGGGGTATGAACATCAATGAATCGATTACATATTACTCATATTTATATGTTCAAAATTTAAGTTAAATTATAATTCATTTAAGTCTGGTCGTAAATAAAATGTATGAACACGTGTGAAGTGCTTCACATTTTTAGAACTAAAGTGACAAAACTTGGATATTATTCGTTTTAGTCATAATTTTTCTACATATTTTAAATATGCTACGGAAAAACATAATTGGTTTTTTTACTACTAACATGAGAAAGCACCATTATTTACTCCATTCCTCTAATGAGAAGTAATATTTCTCACCCTAGGTAAATAATGATAATAAAAAAAAAACCTAGGTAAATAATGAAACTAAATTTCATTATTTTCATTTTGTTAATTTGACAACTAAATTTTCAGACTACTTGATATTTTAGAATATTTGAAAAATAAGTAGGAATTATCTAAAGCTGGGTTTATCAAATCTAATCAAATCAAATATGATAATATATATTAGTGTAAACAGTAAACATATATATTAACTAGGAAATTCAACACCGGCTTCAAAATTTATTAATTAATACCAATAAATCCATGTCATTAAAATATCAAAAATGCAATGAGATATTTCCTAGAATCATACCAAAATTTGACACATGCCAAATTTTTACATAAATAAAGCCAGTCTGATTAGAAACACGCTCCAGTCTGCTTGATATTTCAAAATATTTAACAAATTGTTAGGAAATTACTTATGTCAAAATTAAAATTGCTAATATATTAATGTTAGTAGTAAAAAAATTCTATACATGCCTCGGCTGAGGAATCTATTACTTACTTCGCACATTATATCCCTCGGCCCTCGGCGCTACGCGCCTCAGGATAAAAAGTCCTCGGTAAATAATAGCTCACTTCTCACCCTAGGTATGTAATGTACTATTATTTATGGTAACGGCATTTTACTTAACAGCTCTTTACCTGTACTTAATCCTGCCTATAGGTAATTATTATAAGACGGTTTTCACTAATAATTTTTTTCATGGAAGTATAATTCAAAAGCTCATTAAAACAGATTATTCATAACAGGATTACAATTATTATAGTTTTAGCTAATTTAAATAATATTTTAATTGTAAATAGAGAGTCTCAATATCAAGCATCTAATTATAAGTAAAGAAAGTAATTCCTTTTACTTTCTTTTAGGAAAAAAAAAAACTAGAGATTACCATGACGAAATTAATTGGAACAATTTTTTGCAATGTACTAGAATGCAGTTAATACCAAATCTTTCTCCTAGGGCTTTACTTGTAATCGATAATGCCAGTTATCACAACGTGAAATTTAAAAAATAGATTACAAGCCAGACTAAAAAGGCAGATTCGATTAGCTGGTTCGTTCAACGTAGCATTCCGCATGATGCTAAAATGACAAAACCGGAACTTTACAGACTCATCAAAGTTCACAAACCACCACCAACATTTATTTTAGATAGCCTTCTACAAGAAAGTGAACACGACGTTCTGCGTTTGCCTCCATACCATCCCGAATTAATTCCCATAGAGAAAATATGGGCCCAAGTAAAAAACTGGGTGGGCCAACATAACACAACATTTAAATTAAATGATGTTGAAACATTAGCAAGAGAGAAATTTCAAAATATAACCCCTGAGGAATGGGCAAACGGGGTTAATCATTGCTCGAAATATGAGGATATGTATATTCATAAAAAACATTTAATGGACGGATATACAGATTCCTCGATATTTAATGTAAATACGGAATCATCTGACAAGTGGGATTAAGAATTGCCGGATATTGAAAATTAAAATAGATAATCACAAATATATCTATTATTAAGTAAAATTTTCAGTTGTTTATTAAGAGTTTATTAAAAATTTGACAAACAATAGTCAAAATTCTGACTGATACTTTTCATTTACTAGTATTTCAGATTTAAAATATTTTATAAATGTACACATGCCACTGCTAAAGAAAGCACTGTTTATTAGGTACCCCTATCGTAAGCGATTTTAGATCAACGTCGTCAAATAAGCTCCTCCTGCCTACGCGAAACTAGACATTTTATTACGCAATATACTGTTCGGATAGTAATCGAGCTCTACCTACTATACCTAGTTCGAATTTTGTTTACTAAATTAGATTTGATTTCGTTAGAACTATGTGCCACATTAGAACTATGTGCCATATAGCCTCCCGTCAGAGAGTGATCGATTTAGGTGCCCCATTTTCGCATACAAGTTTTGACGAGAGTCGTAACCTACCGCACCCAAACGATATAGTGTGACTTTAAAGCTTTAAAGCCAACCGGCAACAAACAAAAAAAAAACTAAGGAGACTGATGCATTACCTTTAAATTAGTAGAGAGCATTCAAGAGATTGAGTACACTTATTTTATTTTTACTACCCTCGATATTGTAATCGTGAATATTTAGATTTTCACGTTTTCGGGTCCATAGATTACGAAAAACATGTTTTCCCCATTCCGTTGGCCTGTCCGCCGTCTGTTGTCTGCCGTCTGTTGTCTGTTGTCCGCCGTCTGTCTGTTGGCCCAATAGCTCAAAGACGGCTTAGAAGAAAAACTTAAAATTTTGTATGCAGGTAAGGCTTCCTCTTCGCTTAAAATTGGTTATACTTTTGATCAGATATATACATCAATTAAAAAAACATTTATTTTTAAAAGTCAGCTGATTTCGACTAAAATTGGTTTCTGATAAAAATTTTATCTGATCAAAGATAACTGATCTAGAATTACTTTTTAAAAATTCAAAATTGCTTCCCTGTTTTTACAATTTATACAGGGTGTTTTCTATTGGTATGCTAATATTGTAGGGTGTGATTCCTCAGGTCATTTTATGAAGAAATTCATATGAACATATGTCCGCAACGGCTTTAATTTTTTGCTACAAGCAGTTGAAAATTTGTTTTTAAAGAGATATTTTTTAATATAATAGTTTAGATATAATTTTTAATTTTGACATCTATTAATGGGATATAAAACCATATATTTTAGTTAGAAAATTTATTTTATTGCTCCACCAATGGCGTCTCTGCAAACATGTGATCTGATATTTTCTACAAAAAAAGTAGTACGCTACTGACATTTTTCTATAGTAATATTTTTACTTATTTGACTGGTCAATTGTACATCAATACGGCATCTTGTATTTTTCTCGGTTCTAGATTAAAATAATTGAAATTAATCGTCAATACTGCAAAATGAAGAAATTTTAATTTAATTGATGAACGATAAGGTAAACGACACTAAAGTATGTGGTTTAATATCCTATTATAAATACAAAAATATTAGAAAATCTCAATACAGTATGTCCGTGATATTCAGTAATACTATCTATGGCATATACTCTTTTAAATTATTTCGTCTGTAAAACTTTAAAAAGTTCTTCTTTCATATATCTGTCTTAAAAATACAAATCAATGTCCATTAGAAACTTTTGTATATCCACTTTCGTCATCGTATTGAATGTACTCTTAAAAAAATCTGCGTCTTGACTAACTCGTCGTCAGATCAACGATTCACCACAGCTGTGGATTCACAATGCAGGAGTGCGTTTAGAAACCACGCACGGCGCGTCTGGACCCTATTCTAATGTATGTGGTGAGACGCGCCGTGCGGGGTTTCTAAACGCACTCCTGTACAGGTGGTTAGAAATGCAACTGACAGGACCGGACTAGGTTTGTGAATAAACTTTTTAGACAATTCAATCTTCAATCTATTAAATAAAGTGTTACATCGATCTAAATATTTGGTTAAATATTATAATTCAATAGAAGATGTTGATGTTGCTTGAACAGCATTTTCTCGAATTGTTTGCCTCTTATTAGGTCTCTAGTAAGTCTAGATCACTGCATGATGGAAAATATTAGAAGAAAGGTTTATAATTTTTATTCTAATTGTACCATCTTTTCAAATTATTTAAAATGAAATCAAAATGGTTTCTGGTTTTCCTTACGAATCTGATAAAACCACTAGAAAAGTGCTCCAGTCTGTGTGTTTAAGATATCGTACCTTAAATAGAAAACAGCATATTATGGAATCGCAAAGAATTATGATTTTACGTAATGAATACCTTACTAAAGTAGAGGAAGCTCGTTGGCAAAATAGATTCATAGTGTATCTTGATGAGGCTTGGTACGGCATTCATGATATTGTGAAAAAAAGGATGGAGTAATTAATCTGCTAAATGTTCTGTAAAGGCTCCTTCAAATAGAGGAAAACGTATTATAAAATTATATGCCGGTAATGAAAACGGTTTTTGTTCCGAATTACGTGCTATTATCAGCAAACAATATTCAGCAGATTATTACCAACATTATGACATCTACCTTGTTCGATAAATGGTTTGGTGAACAATTAATTCCTAATTTGCCACCAAATGCTATAATGGTAATGGATAATACCCCCTACCACTCTTGTCAAACTAGTGAAGATCCAAAAGCAAATAAAAGTAATTTCCGCATTTTTTGACAGAATGGGTGTATTAAATTAAGTAATAATGATACTTTTATAGTTTTTAAATCATATATTTATGTGATTCCATTAAATTACAATGTAGGTATCATTTGACATGATAAAATTTTTTCGTAAATATTTGTTATACATTGTTATATATTATTATAAGCGAGTCCAAACTTCTATCAATATGTGCTCGGTGGCGCAGAGCGTACAGTGGTCAAAATTTGGATAGTGTGGATAGCAAGTTGGAGGTTCGAGCTCCCGAAACTTTTAGTTTTTTTTTTTTCTTAAAAAAAGGAAAAACTAAACATTTTAAATTAACAAGACTGTGAAATAATAAAACAATAATATTTTTCCTTTTTTTTTAAGAAAAAAAAAAACAAAAAAAAATAAAAGTTTCGTTCTAGAGTTATCGTGCCGGCATACGTTCATACAGACGACCAGATGAACATTTTTTATTTAGATTTTCGGATTCAGAATGACCAGAAACATGAAAAAAAGTTTTAAAAAATGCGGTTCAGAAAATTTTTTCGTCTGCACGAATGCAATACTGAGGCCCCATAAGAAGGGCCTCAATAAAAGTACGTTACTTTAGTATATTAGTTACAAAACTTCTAAATTACGAGCTCTTGATGAATAGTTAGTTATCCGCAATTTTCTTATTTTTATTGGAATGCTTTATTATTAAAATATTTTATAAATACCTAGTAACTTCTAAAAGCCTACTTTCTCCATCAATTCGAGTTATATTTCCAGGATTCAAAATATATTTGGGAGTCTGCTGAGTAGCAATTGAGGAAAACAAATCGTGTACGGTACTTTCTACTAATACTTGAAACCAGTCACTCACATTCGTTGCTACCAAATGCATTAAACCGAATTTTGATATTAATTGGCTTCTCTGTACATCTAAAAACTATAAAAAAAAATTGTTTTCTGAGAGAATAATAGTAGTTTTTATGTTATTAGGACGAACAGTTGAGTTTTTCAGGCGACTACGAAAAGAGGAGTCGGAATATAAACTTTTCGTCTGTATTTCATACATTATTTTTTATTCGAATTAAAAAAAAATATAGAAAATTAAATATAAATAATATTATTTACAATTTTTCATATGCTGAGATTATAGACTACTATTTTACAAGAGCCAGAAAAAATTATGGTCAGCATTATTAAAAGGTAAACTGAAAATAAAACGGAATGTCCAGATAGTAAAGCTGATTTACTTCTGCGGCATGGGCCGTAAAAGTACTTTATAGCAGTTATATTAATAATAATAATAATAATAAAAATAAATGGTCTTTATTCATCATAGTTACACATTTACAATAACAAAAAAAAAGAAGGAAAATTATGAAAAGGCGAAGTTCAGCACAAGGTTGTTTTTCAACTTAACCTGCAACGCAAATAAATTCATTTCATACACAAAATGAATATTGATGAAAACAGCTTAAATTATATTTACAAAAATTATTTTTCAAGAGAGTAAACCTATTTCTTGACAGTTCATGTTTTCGTTTTATAATGCAGATTGATTAGCTAAAAGGTTTTCTTTACTAGCAACGTACGAAAATGATCTTTCGAATAATGTGGTACTATGCATGGGTACTACTAATGTAGTTCTGTTTCTAGTGGGATAGTTATTAATATTGGAAAAAGACGTTAATTTTGTGAAAAGGTATTCCGGTTTTCGTAATTTTAAAACTTTGTGAACTAATACCAGCAAGTGTAACGACCGGTAGTTAGACAATGTTAGCCAACCTGACTCCTTCATTTTATGTGAAATATGTTCGAATTTTCGGATAACATAAGCAAACCGTAAACAGCTGTTTTTAATTTTTTGTAAACGCAAAGAGTCAGATTGTAGTAATGCTGTGCCGTACACAGTATCGCAGTAAAAAAGTTTTGAAAAAATTAATGATTTACAAAGTTTTATTTTTATTTTTGTGGAGAGCAAATCTCTATTAGGATATCAACCTCAACACATTGTAACAGTTTTGGGATAACATATTAACGTGTTTGCTAAATCGCAAATTAGAATCCAGCCACAAACCTAAATTCTTTCCTTTGTTGGTAAATAAAAGAGGAATATCGCCTATTTTAATTTCCAATTGTTGTAAAGCTCTTTCGCATGGTTTTGTTGGACTAAATGTAGCATGCGCAAAGAAATGTCATCAAGACCGACAGCGTTACTTTTTATGTGATGAAGGGATTTTCTTACTGATTCAGCGGTAACATTTTTAAAATTAAATTGTGAATTAAATTTTTGCTGTGTGTAGCAATCTAATTGACGTAATTGATTAGGAGTTTTATCAATATTAGGCAAACTATTAAAGTGTAAATTTATGTTATCGACTTGTTTTAAATTAGGAGGAATATCTGGATTTGATTTTTTTTTGAGAATTCCAAGGAATCGAAGGGTATTCCAAGTACTTTTTGAATTTTTATGTTTAAGTATGAAATCAAGGCAGGCTTTTTTTTCTCGCCGAATAGCTCCAGTTGTGTAATTTCTCAGCTGGGTATAATAGTTCCAGCTAATCACAGTTTTTACTTTTTTATATCTGATTATTGCAGAGTCTCTTAGGCTGATCATTTTTTTAATATTGTATGTGAGCCACGGGGCATGAGGTTTACTTACTCCTTTAGTAACTCTTGGAGCGTGGTCGCAGAAAATTTCATTAAGAAACTGATTTAAAAATGTAATCATTTCATCGACATCATCAAGGGAAAAAATACTATTTCAGTTAATATTTAGCAAATCAATATTAAAGTGATCTAAGTCTCAAATTTTGAAAAATCACGATATGTTATATATCATTTTATTGTGAATTTTGTATGAGTTAATATTACAAGAAACTGCGTGATGGTATGATATACCACGGTTTCGTATATCAAGTACCTTGACCGATTAAATCTCTTGCGTATCAGACACAAAGATGATGTCAATGAGTATTTTACTATGTGGGGTAAAATGAGTTGGCTCATTACTTGCTCCAGCCCGAAAGTGTTTAAAAATTTTATGCATAATTCACAACTCCGATTTTGTGTAAGGAAATCTATGTTTATATCACCCGATACGAGCAAGAAATCACTCTCAGGAAGTAAATTTGCAACGGTGTCTTCCAACTCACTAATAAAATTACTAACTGATGAAGCGGGTGGGCGATAAACAACACCAAGAATGTAAGTTTTTCCACTACACTTGGTGGATATCCATAGTTGCTCAAGATTAACTGTAATTAAAAAAAAAAATTAGTTTATATTGAATGTTGATATTTATGTAAAAAGCAACACCTTCACCTCCATCTGCCCTAACCAGTCGATATGAATTGATAAATATATTACTAGAATCCATTTTGGGATTTAGCCAGGTTTTGCTTATGCCGAAACGGGGAAGATAGATCCTACATTTAAATGCGAAAAGCTAATACTTCTTTTCATAATATATAATTATAGGCAAAAAATATCTATAAAATTAAATACACAAAAAAAAAACAGCAAAAGAAGAGAAAAAAAACGTTCATTAGAGGTTTGTTTCAACATAAACCAAATCAGTTTGCGTACTGTCGGGATTCTGCGCAGTCTAGAATTTGTGTTCCAACAAACCTTAGACTCGAAACTGTACAAATACATAGTGTTCCAACACAACCAAAACTAATCACAAACCGATTTGTGTACTGTCAAATCAGTTCCTGGGTCTGAATAGGAACGAATTGTCAAGACATGCGCAAAGCTGCAATAGACTAAACATATCGTGATTGTAATTAATTAATTATATTATTTGTAACTATTTGTCTCTGACAGTTCTGATTTGTATTTGTTAATCGAGTTTACTCTTTATAGTTTTTGTTCATGATCATTTATTTTATTTTGTGGTTTATTATTGTAATAATGCGTCTGTTGAATTTAAAAAATGTGCTCCAACACAATTGACTTCCGAGTTGAGTCCCAATCCCCGACCAGTACCTGACAAGTTGTCAATTACTAGTCATCGACAGATTGTCAACATTAAGTTTTGGACTGGTTTATGTATTGTTCCAAGATCGTTGTTGGAACAAACCTTAGATAAACATTTCCAGTTTGAAAAGTTATCCTTTTCGAATATGTTATCTGTCCGAAAAAAGGTGATTTAGGACACATTCGAATAAATAAGTCATTTTATTAAGATATAACGGGGGGTGGATTTCTCAGTGGTTAGAGTATGGACTTTTAGATCCAAGGGTCAAGAGTTTGAATCCAGCCGGTGACAGGATTTTTATTTAATTTAATTAATTAAAAATTAACCCTAATGCATAGACAGGATCCTACACTTAACGATTCACTGTTGGGTTCTAATTAACATTGCTTTTCCTAAAGTGGCACTGGGAAACAGTAACAAATCCTACACCAATAATCTTAGTAGTTGATAGCGATGAAACTAAATAAAAAAAAGATGAGATAACTTGTATGGTTTGGAAAAATTGCTTACTTAAATTATGTATTAATTTACTCTTTATACTAAAGAATCTTCCTTGCCTAATTACACGTATAACATAATTCGGGTTGGGATCAACTCTACAAATTATAAACAATATTTTTTATTTATTTTTTTTCTGGTTTTACTTTTTACCTAGCTTTTGTCTTTGCTCACTTTCTGCTCTGCTTACTCTGATTTTCCTAATACTCTACTATTTCTCTCAATCTTTACTTACTCTCCCCTCGTTCTGCTTCTCTGGTATCTGCTATTCTTCCTTTAATTTTCTGTAATTTTAAATTTCCTGATAAAATTTCTTTTTATGTATGCTTTCTTTATTTAATTTTTTCAATATTCCATTTGCAATGTCAATATAACAGGTTCTTTCTCTTTCCAAAATAATTTAATTGCTATATTCAAATTTCCTCACACATGACTTTTTAAAAATTCTCATTCTCATCCCTAATGACAAAAATCTAATTACCGACTCACTTTTTTTTTTCATATACCTGAACTATGCAGTACTGTCTTTCAGGAATTTACCACATCAAATCCCCCAATTTTTCATTTCAATAGTTCATTTTATAGAATAACACTAATGGATACAAAATTTTAAAATCCCTTTTTATATACAAATTGCTAATTATAAAATCGCTTTTACTCTATCACATCAACATCCAAATCTCAAGTACCTCGTTCCATATTCATCAAAAGATCCAAAATTCCGACTTTCATTTAAATTTTTATATCTTTTTTTTTTTAATTTTGCTATCATTCTCTTCTTTTTAGTCAACGTTTGATTCTTTACTATTCTCCAGCTTTTATCCCCATACCTATAAATTTTTTCTTTTATAATCCACTCGTACCTGTTTTATTTTCATTTTTTATAATCACTTTGTTTCTTCTTCCTGATCCTATTTGCTTAATTTTTTCTTTATTTGGATTTCCTCTTGATTTTGTATTCTGTTTTCTAAAATTTTATTTCTCATTTTCTTCTTTAATTTTTCCATGTCTTTTTTACTAGTTCTGTTCATAATTACTTCTTTTGCTATCCTGCGAAACCTGTAAATTTTCTTCAGTTTCTGTTTTTTCTCTTCTACTTTTACTTTCCAATCTTTCTTTTGTTTCTTAATTTCTATATTATTTATTTCTAACTTCTTTGCATTCCCATCTAACTTCTTACTCACGCTTTCTATCTTGCTATCTCATCTATCACTTTACTCAAATTCCTTATCTTTTTATTCCTATCCTCTTTAAAAACATCAATCTTTTTACTCAGCTGATTTATTATCTTCTATAAACGCTATCTTACGTAGACAGTTGGTGGCAGACGGAAAGCTTTCCTATTACTAATTATTGGAAAAAAGTTATTACTCATAAAAAGTCGTGTATGCTCTAAAACCTAAAATGCAACTAACAGATATCAAGTTTTATTAGTTGTATACGAGGTTTGTCAAAAAAAAAGGTACCTTACTCTCCAGAAAAATTTATATTATTTAACATACCTCCCATACTGTTGTAAAAATATTGTTGTGAGCCATTTCATTATGCAGTCATGCTCTAACCCTACAAGTCCCTCTCTGTCTTATTTAGCCTTTGAGGCTCAACTTATCCGATTATTATACATAATTAAACCCCTTAAGACCAAACCTATGGGACGACTATGGTGGAGACACTTTCGCGAACATTCCAGGATCAACGAGATACTATTTCTAGAACGTGATAACGTTTCTGGTACATACTGGCAATTTTGGTGGGGGAGCATTCTAGACCACCAATTTTGTATATAAATTGGTGGAGGAGAGCCATCAGAATCAGTAGTTATATGGACAGTGCAGATAAATAGTAATTAGTAGATAGACAGTGGTGAATATAAATAGTAATCGGTTTAAAGACATTCGAAGTATATATAAATTAAAATAGTATTGTTTAAAATAAATAAGTGTTTAAATAAATTATTAATAAATAAACTTTTGTTTGAAAATAAACAAACATCACAATATCTAATGGCTAAATTTTAGGTTTTAGACCATGCACAATTTTTATGAAGAATAACTTTTTTTCATAAAGGTAATAATAGAGAAATTTCCCATATGGTGCGAACTTAAGTGGACTCACTTTATATGTATACTTACATTGCTAAAAGAAAAAATGAATAGCATTTGTAGTAGTATAAAACTTATTCTAGCAGCTGGTTTAATGGCTCTTATTACCGTTGGGCAACCTGGTTGATTACTGAACTCAAAATACTGTCCGAACTGCAGAGCTGAGAAAATGAGAGAGCCTATTCCAAATCCTAAAAAAAAAACATTATTTTCTGGAAAATCCCTCAGTTAATTGATTAAATCTATCCAATGTTTTTAAAATTTTCTTACCGACAACACCCATTCTAAAATAGAAACTACCATATCTTGTGTACATATTTCTTCTGCAGTTTACCAAAAATTCGCTGGCATCTTTGTGCTGTCCGTTGTTGATTTCATATAATATTGATTTTGTTCTCATATGAATAGTGTACACGTACAACAAAAATATAACACTTACTATATATAGATATATGAAATATATCTGAAAATAAAATAAATGTACATATTACAAAGTAAGATAGATTATACATTATCTCAAAAGTGGTCAAAATTATTCAACAAGAATAATAAAAACACAAAATCGGTACAAAAAGAAAAAAGATTTAATAAAATAAAATGGTGTATGCTCAAAATAAAGGATTTTTTTAATCGAGTAGTTCAAAATAAACCTACAATACAATTTTTAATCGACTTCAAAAAAAGGAGGAGGTTCTCAATTCGTCGAAATATATTTTTTATGTATTCTTTTGCGATAATTCTTTACCATCTAGTCCAATTTCAATAATTTAAAATGACGTAAATACAAAAATTTAAGATATTTTGGTTTAAAATTTGTTTGTTGCTTAAAGTCAAGCCATAACTTTCTTTTTTGAAAATCTTTAGGAAATCTGAAAATTGTTCACTTGCAATGAATTTATAAATCTAAATTGAACAATAATTTATTCGTTTTGACAACCACATAAATATCTTAAAATTGCATAAAAGAATTGTTTAAATAGAAGTATGTATACCCTACAAACCATAAGACTACGCCTATGAGCACAGTTAATAGCAGACACACTTACCATGTTTATTTTCAAATTTAAAACAGTTAAAATTTAAATAATCTTTTTTTGTGGTTGAAAATTGAGAGAACAAAATACTTGCTTATGAAATGTAGTTCCTTCCTTTCTACTTTTTGCTGTGCTGCTATATCCACAAGAGGAACAACTGACCATATTATCTTGATTGTATTTTACCGCGGAAAACTTAACATTAACAGTAATACTAACTAAATACTAAAACAGTAAACACTTTTTAAAAATGCCTACAAAACATACGCTTGATAAAAGTTTAAATTAACACATAAAACATCCAAATTATTAACAAATTTTAATCACTAAAATTATGAACCAATTTTAAAACGCATTATTTATCATATGATGATGAGCCATCCATAGTACAACATGGCTACCACTTCCGTCAGATTGATTAGATTAACGCGGCATGCTCCTTACTGACTATAATATATTCTAAGGTTTTGACCATTGCTGATTCGCCTCCTTCTCTCGTCTTCATAATTTTGCGGTATTTGTTGCGTTCATTTTATTTTCATATAATATTGGTTGACAGACATTGACAACATAATTACAACTTGTGCTTTACGAGACTATAGACTCCTAGATCATGTAAAAATCAAGAAATTGTATGGAATAACGATGTAGGTATGGGGATAACATATAGACGATGTTAAATGATAAAGAACCAAACCCGAAAATTTTATTTTAAAGTGTAATTGATTAAAGTTTGAATCGTATACATCTCCCTTTGTTGATTTTTATAAAAATATTAGGTTAGTTATTGAAAAATTGGTTATTGATTAGAACAATAAATTATTAAAATTAGTAAAACAAAAAGAAACATTGAAGAATTAAAGCAGAAAATTAGGGAAAGAAACAAATTCAAAAGAAAAATAGAATACAAGATAAAGGAGAAAATAAAACATATAGGATCAAAAAGATAAAGGTATTATAAAAACAAAATTGAAGCAAAACTAAAATAAACACAGGAGAATGCAATAAGACGAAATAACAAATAAAAATAAGAGTGACGTTGAAATAAAATTAAAACAGATACAGGGGGATAAAAGGAAAATTAAAGTAATAAATAAAAGTAATAATAGAATATAATCAAAACAGTTATCAAATGAGTATAAAAGGAAAGTTAAAATATATAAAGGTGGCTGGGGAAAAATAATAAAAAATTGGAGCTTGACAGAAAAGGAGAGAGTTAGGACAAAGGTGAAAGAAAAGTTTAGTAAAATTTAGATGGGGGGGGGGGCGGATATTTTAAATTTTGGAACCAGCGGAGAACACGAAATTGAAAAGATAAAGTGGTTTAAAATATAGGAAAATATGTGATTGGGGAGAGAGAATAAGAATAAACGAATGTAAACTATGTGGTAAGGGGTAAGGGTTTTCACTTTCGAAAAATCGAATTTTTTTTGTCTTATCTTATTGTTTAGTATTTCAAGAATATGTCCTTAAAATTTTAAGCCGATATAAGCAATATTCTTAAAGTTATTGTCTTATTAATCTCCTGACCTTTAACGCTATAACTCTAACAGCTGCGGGCTATTGAGACAGTAGTTGTATGTATACTATACACTACAATATTTTACAAGTATAGAAATTAAAAATTTAAAAAAACCGACCTCAAAAACGTGCAGATGCCATCACCACATCTTAACCAAATTGATATGGGACCACCCCTGAGGTACCCCCTTACTAACAAAAAAGAATCATATAAATCGGACAAGGTGGTAAAGCATTATCGCTAAACATATATAAAAAATTAAGAGTTTGAGGATTTTCTCATGACTCAATTATTATATTTTGACCAAATTTATATGAAACCACCCCTGAAGTACCCCCTTTCTAACAAAAAAAGAATCATTGAAATCGGACATCGCGTTAAAGCATTATCGCGAAACATACATAAAAAATGAAGAGTTTGAGGATTTTCTCATGGACTCAATCATTATATTTTGACCAAATTTATATGGGATCACTCCTGAAGTACCCCCTTTCTAACAAAAAAAGAATCATTGAAATCGGACACCGTGTTAAAGAATAATCGCTGAACATACATAAAAAAAAATAAAATATCGCGACGAATTGATAACGTCCTCCTTTTTTGAAGTCGGTTAAAAAGAAGAAACGAGCGTCATTTTATCGTTAGACCTTCGACCGTGCGCTTGTCATTTTATAATTTTCTTAAAAAATGTCCTGTACAAAAATGCCGAGAGTAAGCAAAATTTCGAGAGAAGACCGACAAAGTGGAAGGACTTATTTGTGTAGAAAAAAAATTTTAATCCGAATAAAATAATTAAAGATGAGGCTACCACAAAAAGTGCTTTATTGAAGAAAATAAAGCTAAATACCAGTGCAATTGTACCAGAAGACGTTGAAAAACATTACAGAATCATCGATTTTTTGCTTGTTTTTTCAACCATCGCAAGTTTAATGAAATGTGCTCAGTGTGATGGTTCAGTTGAGTTTAAAAGCTTCAAAAAAGAAGACCTTGGCTTCCAAATCTAAGTCAAATGTGCAAATTGTGATCCACGCTTTATACCGTCGAGTGAGAAAACTGGTCATCGCTATGAAATCAACACTCGTTTTGCCTTTGGGTTTAGCATGCTGCAATAAATTTTGCGGGCTCATGGACATGGCAAGTAGTTTTTTTTTTCTAAACCATCTTATTTGGATCTCATGAAATCCATTAGCTGCAGCATCAAAATGACTGCTGAAAAATGTCTTGCTTCCGCCGCAGACGAAGAAAAACAGCAAACACGTGCAAATTCGAAGTCAGACATTTTGACCGTTTCTAGTGACGGCACGTGGCAGAAGCAAGGCTTCAGCTCTTCTTTTGGCGTCACTTCCTTGATTGTATATTGGTCTGGAAAAGTCATCGATATTTTCATAAGTAGTTCGCACTGTCAGGCTTGCAAATTATGGAGAAAGCAATGAAATACTAATGAATTTAAAGAGTGGTACCAAGAACACTTTGAAAATGATGAATGCCAAGCCAATCACACCGGACCATCAGGTAATATGGAAGTTAATGCTGTTATCTAATTGTTCCGCCGATTAGTAAAAAATTACGGAGAAAAGATCAGCAACTATATCGGAGACGGTAACAGTAAAACTTACGGCAATTTAGTGAAAGCTAAAGCTTACGGTGAACATTTCACTATAAATAAAAAAGAATGTGTAGGTCACGTGCAAAAAAGGATGGGTAAACGTCTACGTGATCTAGTAAATAAAACTGTAGAAAATAAAGTTGAAAAAACTGGAAAAAATGCTGGTAAAACAAGGCAAAGTAAGTTACTCGGCGGCAAAGGAAAGCTCACTGGAAAAGTCATTGATAATTTGAGTCGATACTACAAATCAGCAATCAGACATAATTGTGATTCGCTGGAAGGAATTAAAAATGCAATCTGGGCAACGTTCTACCACCAGCAGTCAACAGACGATAACCCTCAACACCATAAGTGCATGAGCGGTAAAAACTCGTGGTGTCCATATCAAAAAGCTTTGGCCACAACAGGAGTGGAAAATTTCAAACGTGACTACACTTCACTTTTAGAAGATGTCATACAAGCGATCAAACCGATTTATGAAGATTTGAGTAAAGACGAACTTCTAGAAA
This sequence comes from Psylliodes chrysocephalus, assembly GCA_927349885.1. Lineage (NCBI taxonomy): Eukaryota > Metazoa > Arthropoda > Insecta > Coleoptera > Chrysomelidae > Psylliodes > Psylliodes chrysocephalus. The sequence goes on from OV651817.1 coordinate 40,610,705, forward strand.
GGTGTCTTGGAGGCTTTACTCAAAATGCCAATGAACGTTTCAACCAGCTGATTTGGAGAATTGCACCGAAAAAATTATCTGGCAGCAGACAAATTGTTGAATTTGCATCTTATGTAGCTGCATGCACTTTTAATGAAGGTGCTGGTGCTTTCCTAACTTTTCTGTCTGACATGAACGTCAGCGTCTGCCCAAGCGCTCATGATTATGCATGACAGCATTCGCATTGACAGGGCTAAGATTCAAGCTGAGCAGCAAAGCAAAGAAGCCAGAATAAAACAAAGAATCGAGAGAAAAGAGGCTGAAGATATCTACAATGCCGCAGGAAGTCTGTTGTATGGAGCTGGAATCGATGATTCTGTGTAAGTTGGAAAAACATTTTTTTCTTCACTTTTTTAGTTCATAAACTTTAGACGCCTTTTTCTCAAAACTACTTTTTAAAGTCCGTGTTCACTGCCATTTAAAACCTACTTGACCGATTCATTTCAAACTTTGTACACATTTTCGACATATAAAATACCGCCTCCCAACGTTTAGTTAATTTTTTTTTACATTAAGAGTGTTTCCCACCCACAAAATTGCGGAATTTTTCGTAAAAAATAACAGTTCACACTTTTGATGGCCGCCAAAAATTTTTTAATTAAAAAAAAAATTATCGGAGAACGTTAGGGGGAAGATTTGATTAAAATTTAGCTAATTTTCATGGTTTTTTATTTTCAGATAATTTCCGGCCGAGTTATGGTGAACACCGCAAATTGTTTTTTTCCCAAGACGTTCTGGGGGAAGCTCTGTTACCGGCTTATGATTCAATAATTCTGCATGAAAAAATTACACAACATTGTCAAAAGTATGCTCAATAATGTACAAAAGGTTCGAATGAAATTTCTAAATCCATATTTAAGAAAAAAAAATCGAAAAAAAGTGTTTTTTTTACGCTGAAACCCTTACCCCTTATTGATGTCAATAGTAACAGATTAAAGAATTTGAAAGGTGGTAAATTACGAAGAGTATTTTATATAAAAGATTTGTATGAATATGAAATGTATGTTTAGATAATTAGCTGTTGAAGTAATATAGAGTTTTGAATAGTTCTGAGTTAGAAATAATAGTTACTTAATAGTAGTTTATATGTTTCTATCGATAAAAAAAGTAACGAAATCAATATTTCAAATGGAGAAGATGACCGAGGGGTGTAATATTTCTTTAATATAAATTGTAAAATTAAGAATGGAAATTAAAAAAATTATTTATTTCTTGCATTTGGACCGCACTGTACATAATAAGAGTTTTTTATAATAAATTTCCCAATTAGATTAGTTTATCTAACTTCTTGCCTACATGACCGGATTACTAAGTGGTATCTGCGACATAAACTTCCATATTTTTCTCCGTTTCTTTAGTCTTGCAAATTGTTTTAATTTGCCTGAAATATTTAATTTTATTATATCATTTGTGTGTTACCGATTTTATGATTTTATTGTTCGTTAAACTTACAATAAATAATTTTAGAAAAATTTTGAAAAATATAACAATAGGACCAGCCTTGATGACCATGTAGACAAAATTATCGAAAAAAAGATACGAGCACAAAATACCCGTTACTGAGAGAAAAATGCTGCGGGAGATAGGAGACAATGAAACTTACATCATGTTGTTCTGAACCTCTCATTGTTATCGATCTTGTTATCGAAAAAGCCATACCAATAATAACCAGCAATTTTGCATAAAATGCTGAAACGATGGATGTCAAAACTTCGCTGAAACAAAAATATTTTTTAGACGAAAAATATACATTTTTTTTTAATTCTCATCCGGTTGAAAGATCGTTTATTAAATCGCGCAATAGCTAATAATCCTTCTACTTTATTAGACTGTACGTATTTGGAAGTTCACATACTTAAGCTCTATTTAAGTTTGTCAAGCCTATAGATTTTAATAAATGTTTATATAACTTTCATAAGTGTTTAATTAAGATTATTATGTAAGATAAGGTAACGGAAAATTAACCCCAATAAAAGTCATTAAATCACCAAGACTGTTTATTTATTAGTATTATACTATTCTATATTTTATTGCTTGGCTACGAGATACGCGGTGAAACTTACAGCGGTATGCATAGTCGATCGCCAGCGAATATCAAATTTTTCCCTATAAAAGAACATGAAAATTTGCGTGAAATATTACATTCTTTTAAATTTAAAATGCTTCATTTAACGAAAAATCTCCCAGATAAATAAATATTATTTACGACACCTAATAAATAATAGCTATAATCACGGCCGTAAAAGATCCAAATTTCTGAACGTGTCTGGGAACACAGACTATATTTCTTTTCACAAAGTAATTATCATTAAAATACTTAACTCGCTTATTTTTCTAGTTTCGATGTTAAGACCGATATCGACAATATTTCGATACACAAAGCTTTCAAGGCAAGTAATAAATAAGCCACTCCCTGCACCCACCGTATTTCTATGAGAACTAAGGACATAGACACGTCACAAAGCCATTAAAACTTTTATTATAAAAAGCCAGACAAAAATGAGCTCAGATTTATTTATTTTTAATTATTTGATGTGCATGCATTTATTTATTATGTGCAAGCATTCATTTATTATTTGTATCCAGTTATATTTCAAGTTCAGTAATCAGTACCTTTCCTATAACGCTCTTCCTAAACGACGTCTACCCTACAATACCTCCTATCCCTGAAGGTGTCAACGTCTCGACGCCCAACGTCCTGTCGTCCTACTCCCTGCGTCTCGAACGCTGTCACATTCCTCATCATATAAGTATTTCCTACCGTACACTCATTTCGGCGCTCAACGTCCCACGCCTTATTTCCTGCGCTTGCCGTCCCTAAATATTTCCTTCATAATATCACGTCCCGCACCACCTACATAATTATACCGTATGCCTGTCCCAATACAATACCATATTAAATACCTTCCTTTCCACCGCGACGCTAGGCATCTCGACGATGGGCGCCTCGACGCCCAACCCTGTGACGTACCTACATCGACGCCGTCACGATAGATGAAATTAGTACATAATTTAATGTCTGTATTTTCAATGGTGAGTCAAAAGATTTATGTACCTTTCTTTGAGGTATCACCCGGGTTTCGTTTAAGGGCAGGATTGACATTTGCTGTAAAATATTATCAATAAACCACATGGCCTTCGGGTCATACACCCCGAAAGTTAGGATATACATCTGTGTTCGATGGGTGAAATTTTGAGAATAGAAATTATAAAAATCAATATTAAGAAATATACACGGTTATATTAAGTTATTTCAATAAAAATTATAATAATCAATAATAAAACATATACAGGGTTGTATTAAGTTAACTCAATAGAAATTATAAAAATCAATACTTTATAAATATACAGGGATGTGCTATCTTGGATAAATTGTACAAACCAAGATGGTAAAATTTAATATTAAGTTAACCAACTGGCGAATACGCTGTTCGTTAGCTCAAGGGGGGACACCTATACGCTAAGCAACCCGTTCTACAAGGTTTGAAACAAAGTATATGTGAAATCAACATGGTAAGTTAATCAACTGGCGAATTGGCGCTGTTTGTTACTTCCGTTGGTCATCACCTCTATACTCATCGTAATGTTTACCTAAGAGGGTGCAACCTGTATATATCTACAATAAAATCAAATCAACATCAACTCAATAGTTAATCAACTGGCGAATTGGCGCTGTTCGTTAACTTCATTGGTCATCAACCTAAATAAGAATATAAACATCAACACAATAGTTAATTAACTGGCGAATTGGCGCTGTTCGTTAACTCCGTTGATCATCAACCTAAATAAGAATATAAACATAAACACAGTAGTTAATCAACTGACGAATTGACGCTGTTCGTTAACTCCGTTGGTCATCAACCTAAATAAAATATATATTGATAGCAAATGAATATGGTCTACGTTTGAACGGGACTCAAGTGAGATCTCAGTAAATAGTACCAATTGTAATATGCTTTGCTAATTGTTGCATCAAATTTAAGTATGACAAATATAAAAGAGTTTAAATATAAATTTGTATGTTTTATTTATCAATTTGCACCAAACTTTGCATCGAATTCTGGTTTACCTTAATTAACATTATCACAACGTGGGTATACAAATTATCAATAAATTAACTAGACGATCACTTTTACTACTAGAGAAAAAAGGGCCAATTACAGTAAGTATAGAATTTAAAGTAAAATAAAACTTGTGAGGTAAAAAAATAACAATTTCACAGAGTAAAACACAAGAACAAATCAAAAAGAAAAGGGGGCCTGGAGGGTGACCGTCACAGTACCTACCTACCCGTATTTTCATATTTGTAAATTCAGGTTATACTTGTTAAACTGCGTATTCAAATGAACCTGTGAAATTTTTTTGGTATTGATTTTTTGTTGCCCTTATACTCAGCCCTCCCTATTACACAAGTCACGAGCCGCCACTGTCCAGAAGTATTTTACGTGTTTAAACAGCTAACTTTTTTGATTCTCAACATCCATGTTTCTATTTATTATCTTAATACTTGATATACCTGACCAAAGCTTGGGCTTTCCTTCTGCTATCCAATAGTTTTTGTTATCAAAGAAATTATTTTAGATATGCTATAATTTATATTGTGTCATAAAAATATTCGTTATTCTTTTAGTTTTTTAATACTTAACATTCTCTCTTATGGAGGACCAAATAAAGAACTGTCACCAACTATTTTCTCTATTATGCAGGAAGCGACGAAGTCGCTTGGATTGCTTCTAAAAGCAGGTTACTTTCTTAAGAGTTTAGCTGGGATCTTTTTTTGCAGTAAAGGTGACGGTTCATAATGTAATATTATGCGAAAGTCTAAAAATCACAAATTTGTGGGTTGCATTCTTTTTACAGAAAGCCGTCCAAATAGACTTCAAGAAGGACAAACAGTCCACATATATGCAGCCAAGAGTACTTGCCCTAATAACATTAACTACAACTGGGCAGACCCTGTCACAGCTAGCGGAAAAATGGCAAAACAGTGTGCCGGAGTCCCATTAGAAGTACATTGCGTTTGCCTGGCCATACTGCATTCTTAGTGTATCCCGAACTCTAGAATAAATTTAGATCCATCGTTCGTTTACCAGTGTTAAATTTTTGAGTACGGTCCTATTTTTATCATGTTAGTGAAGTTGAGCGAAATATAAAAATCATATTATTTAGTCTTTTTTAGGTAAATATCTTTTTCAGTTTGCATTGCTCTATCAAATCTTATTTAGCATGTGCATTAGTCGTCTTATTCATATCAATAGACATCGTTATTCAACAGGCCGTACAAGTTGAATTGCATATAATACGAAATAATCTCGTAGATATGTAAAATTATTCATTGCTACATTTATTTAAATTTTTTACTTGTATTTAAATATCTTTTTAAATAAACTTTAGTATTAATATACAACCTGACATGTACAGTACTTTAGCATCAGGCCCGCGCCTAGTACTTTTGACGCCCTTGTGCAAATTTTAAATAACGGTCCAAATTTGTATTACGTTCATATGTGAGTAAAGATACGGGTCAAGTTAGGTACTATTTATTATCCACTAATAAAAAATAATTTTAAAAAGTATTTTCACAAATTTATTTTCATTTTAATATTTTACAAGTTCAAGCCATACAAGTAGTTTTTTCTTTGAGGTACATAACATAATTATAAACTTATAGAAAACAGAAATATATTCTCAAAATTTTTGTATTTCTGTCTCAAATGTAATATATGATACAAAAGCACAAGAAATAAAAAAAATATTTAAAACATTAAAAATACTCTTTTATATATCACAGGACGAAACTAATCGACAAATACAAACAAAACAATATATTATTTAAAAAGTGTAACATGTCATCTTTTAAAGGTTAATATAATATCCAAATATTAGGTTTTTTTATTAATATTTTAGCTAAGTGAATTGAGCTTTTCGTGCTTAAATTTTTGCAAATTGTTTAATTAAATTTTCGGTGTGTATTTCTTTTAGCTGGGTCCGATTCTATTGAAATGAAAGCAAGATTACTTAGTTGGTTTTGCCCCATGTTCGATCTTAAATAATTTTTTATTATTTTGAGTTTTGAAAAAGATCGTTCTGCAGTAGCAAACGAAACCGGCATTGTTAATAAAATACGAAGTAGTATGCTCGTATTAGGAAAAGAATCCACTAAGTTGTTAAATGTTTTATAACTTAAAGTTGAGGTGAGGAAAACCCGGAAAACCTCACTCACCATCATTGAGACGGTAACGCATGGCGATTTTATATTCTGCATGTTATATCAACATAAATTGAATTTCTATTAATATCTGAAATTTAATTAAAAATCCACATGGTCTGGTTTGGAATTCGAAGCCCAGTAGTCTCTGACTCATAAACTTGCCTATAAATGAATATAAGCGCGTTAGACCGCTACACCACCGACCCGATGTGAACCATCAACATCATCATCACGTATCGAAAATATATTCTCTATAGAGTCGACCATTCCAACAAAGACGGCTACAAGTGACACTTGTGACGATGAACTTTCTACTGAAGTGGTGACTGAGAATACTAGTATTCTTATATCAGAGGACCTCGGTTTATGGCCCAGAAGCATTAACAATGACACAAAGTCAGAATATTGGTTGACCGTGGTTCTCTTTTGATAGAAAATAGTGATCAATTTCCAGCTAATAAAGTCAAAAGATTATTTGTTCAAATAAGTACTTTGTCAGAAAACTAGAAAATGGAGAAGAAGCAAATTGAATTTGGTTCATTTACTCAGTTTCGAAAAAATCGATATTTTGTTTTTGTTGTTAAACTTTCAATAGTTTTCCTGATACTCAAGGTTTTTCTGAATACATGGATGAATTTAAAAAAAAATATTAAAATTATCCACAACCGTAAACGATCATCACTTACGGGTTTTAGAAATTAAAAAAAAAATATTGGCGTGACGTTCTGGAAAGAATTATTGCAGTTGTCAAATATAATCCAGATAATGTCTAGCGTTCCAAGGTTTTTCTAAAATACTTTTTAAATTTGATAATAAAGCTGACGAGATGATTTCCTCTTTTGATCCTGTGATGAGAGAGCACATTAGTCGAGTGCAAAACTCACAAACAGATTCTTTAAAACTGGCCCATTATTTTAGATACAAAACGAAATTATTGAATTAATGTGTTCTAAAGTAAAAAATAATATTTTGAATATGGTTCACAAATCCAAATATTATTCAATAATTTTAGACTGTACACCGGATATAAATCAAACAGAGCAAATAAACCTCGTTTTTTTCGTTATGTCCTTCTAAATGACATTTCTAAAAATCTGATGTGTCCAACACATGACTTTCCTATCTAGTTATTATAGGCATTTTCCGGTTATTTTGTACAACCTATTGCAGCATCTCTATAAATGTTTAGAGGATAAACTAAATATATACATTGTCCACATACATCTACCGCGAAACATTTTTCTATAGATATTCATTGAAAATGAAAATACTGAAAAATTTAAATTTAGGACTTTTCCTACAATTTTTCCATTACGGTCCATTTAAAAAAAAATCATGTATAAACAAATATTATAGAGATCGATATCGCAAACAACTTTTATTTCAACAATTTTCATAAAAATCAGAATTTTGCACATTTTGTCAAATTTTTCGAATACGGACCATTTCAGGAAATTTTTACATAAAGCAAAAATTATAGATAATAATATTAGAAGTAACTTTTATTTAAACAATTTTTTTCTTCAAACATAAATAACATATATTCCATATAAAAACGGCCTCCCATAAAGTACCCCCCAGATGTTCCGACTTTGTCCAAAATCTAATCATTTCACGTCAGGCCGAAATAAAACTTAAGTTTAAAATTTAATGTTTTTTTCTTTATCCATTTTTGAGTTTTCTAAAAATTTCGAAATTTACACATTTTCTCAAATATCTCGAATACGGTCCATTTTAGAGAAATTATCTATAGGATAAAAATTATAGAGAATTATATTACAAACAACTTTTGTTTGAACAATTTTTATAAAAAAAAATATTTTTTTACATTTTGTCAAATTTCGCGAATACGGACCATTTTAGGAAAATTTTGTATATAACAAAAATTATAGATAATAAAATAAGAAGTAACTTTCATTTGAAGAATTTTCTTCCCCAAACGTAAATAACAGATATATTCCATAAAATATAAAAATGACCACCCATAAAGTACCCCCCCAGATGTTCCGACTCTGCCCAAAATCTAATCAGCTCATTAAACGTTGGAACAAAGCTTAAGTTTGAAATTTGGTGTTTTTCCGTGTATCGGTTCATGAGTTATGCGTTATACACACACACACACACACACACACACACACACACACACACACACACACACACACACACACACACACACACACACACACACACACACACACACACACACACACACACACACACACACACACACACACACACACACACACACACACACACACACACACACACACACACACACACACACACACACACACACACACACACACACACACACACACACACACACACACACACACACACACACACACACACACACACACACACACACACACACACACACACACACACACACACACACACACACACACACACACACACACACACACACACACACACACACACACACACACACACACACACACACACACACACACACACACACACACACACACACACACACACACACACACACACACACACACACACACACACACACACACACACACACACACACACACACACACACACACACACACACACACACACACACACACACACACACACACACACACACACACACACACACACACACACACACACACACACACACACACACACACACACACACACACACACACACACACACACACACACACACACACACACACACACACACACACACACACACACACACACACACACACACACACACACACACACACACACACACACACACACACACACACACACACACACACACACACACACACACACACACACACACACACACACACACACACACACACACACACACACACACACACACACACACACACACACACACACACACACACACACACACACACACACACACACACACACACACACACACACACACACACACACACACACACACACACACACACACACACACACACACACACACACACACACACACACACACACACACACACACACACACACACACACACACACACACACACACACACACACACACACACACACACACACACACACACACACACACACACACACACACACACACACACACACACACACACACACACACACACACACACACACACACACACACACACACACACACACACACACACACACACACACACACACACACACACACACACACACACACACACACACACACACACACACACACACACACACACACACACACACACACACACACACACACACACACACACACACACACACACACACACACACACACACACACACACACACACACACACACACACACACACACACACACACACACACACACACACACACACACACACACACACACACACACACACACACACACACACACACACACACACACACACACACACACACACACACACACACACACACACACACACACACACACACACACACACACACACACACACACACACACACACACACACACACACACACACACACACACACACACACACACACACACACACACACACACACACACACACACACACACACACACACACACACACACACACACACACACACACACACACACACACACACACACACACACACACACACAGACAGACAGACATCATCGCGAAAATAGTCAAAACGGATTCAGGGGACCTCAAAACGTAAAAATCCGTCGAAAACTCGAGGTCGAAAAAAATCATGATTCCTATACTTTCCTTATATCTGTATACAGATAGGAAAGTAAAAAGGCTCAAATACAAGAGAGTTTCATAGCGTTCAATCCAATATTCGATTCAACAGGGGAAGGGCTATTTGGTTTACTTGTTGGACTTTTGAAAAATTTTAATTTAGATATTAAAGACATGAGAGGTCAAGGGTATGATAATGGGAAGAATATGCGTGGAAAACATACTGGTTTACAAAAACGCATACTCGTTGCTAATCCCAGAGCATTTTTTGTGCCATGTGCTCCACACAGCTTAAATTTAGCAGTAAATGATGCTGCTAAAGTTTCAAATGAAACAGTTAACTTTTTCAATATTGTACAAGGACTTTATGTATTTTTCTCTTCATCCACAAAAAGGTGGGATATTATAAAAAAGCATGTCCCGAAGTTAAATCTAAAACCCTAAGTGATACTAGATGCTCAAGTAGGATTAATGCTATAAGGCCGCTAAAGTTTCATTTAATTCAAATTTGTGGTAGCCTTCTAGAAATAGCAAAAAATGCTACTTTTAACATAGAAGCTAGGCATGAAGCAAGTTCTATGCTATTAAGTATCCATTCTTTTAAATTTATTTGCAGTGTAGTAATTTGGTATGATATTTTATTCCAGATTGGCATTGTAAGCAAAATGATGCAAAGTGTAACGACTGATATTAAAGTGTGCCAAAACTATTTAAAGAATCTAGTTGATAATTAAAAAATTTTAGAGATTATAATGTTTTCGAGGAAAAACTTGCTCAAGCTGGAGAACTAGCAGCCGCTCTTGAGATAGAGCAAGGTATTTCTCCATTAAATACTGTTAGACGAAAGTATGAACCAAAACTGTTCGATTATGAACAGAGAGATGAGACACCTCCAGATCCAAAAACAGCGTTTAAAATAAATGTCTTTTTAAAAATAATTGATCAAACACTAAGTTCTTTAAACAGTAGATTTGAAATATATTTTTTTTAGTTTTTTTAGTGATATTTTTAAATTAAATGACGAGGATCTTTTAAAATGCTGTCGTGCTCTACAGCAAAAGCTAACTGGTCAGAAAAAGGAGGAGGCTGACGTAGAAGAAAATGGTTTATTTAATGAGAAAAAAGCCCTAAAATTGTTTTTATTACCTGAAGCGTCAAATCCCATCGACATTTTAAAATATATATTTAAAAACAATCTAACATCTCTACCAAATATTACCATTTCGTTAAGAATCCTGCTTACTTTACCTGTATATGTAGCTTCTGGTGAGAGATCCTTCTCAAAATTAAAAATAACTAAAAATTATTTTAGGTCTACCATGTCACAAGAAAGAATATCGGGTTTGGTAATATTAGCTATAGAGCAAGAGATCCTCGATAAAATTGATTTTGACAATATTACAAAAGAATTTGCAGCAGTTAAATCCAGAATAAAACTCATTTAATTTTTGGATAATTGAATGTTTTATTTGTTTTCAATTATCCAAGCTACAAGCTATGGTGGTAACTTGGAACTGGTCTGTTGCTATCCTTTTTAATTAAGAGCATTTTTCAAGTTTCTTCTATAGTTTTTGACGAAGTCTTTGATGATGGCCTAATAGACTGAAAGCGCTTAGACAAATGTTTAAAGAGTTTTATTAATAAAACTCAATTTACACACTTTAAATACTCTCGATTCATTTCTTATTACCCAGTGTGTACACACCACTCAACCTCTTCACTTATTGATAGTTTTAATTGAATATTCTGCTGGAATTTAAAATTGAAAAATTACATCAAGGAACAAGAAGAGAAAAAAAGTAAAAGAGAAAAAGGTAGATCTTGGCTTTAAATTAACCTAGACCAATACCTATCCATATTTAATTTGTTTATCTGAGATTAAAATATTATTCTCGTAATATATATGTACAGTATGGTTCAAATGAAAGGAATAAATTCATTATAATGGAAGTAGCTGGTTTTTCGAAACAATGCTCGGACAGGTCAATTTTGTTTACTCAAAGCGCAATTTTTTAAATAGAATTCAATTTTCCCCCACTTCCCATTTTTGTGCAGTGACGTCATTGACAATTTTTTTAAATAGTAACCTCAATTTTTTTTTCTTGATTTTGATAGATCTTGCAATTTTCTACTCGGAAACATAATATTTGAAATATCTTACATAACAATTTTTTTGAATAAAAGACATTTAAAGATCAGACACATAAATTTTATTTTATTTTGAGAACACAATAAATGAATAAAAGATAATTATTTGTAATTAAATGCTTAATCTAACAAAATAATAATAATAATAATAATAATAAAAAAGAATTTGTGAAATTGTCTTTAAATTCTTTTTATTATTATTATTTTTTTAGATTAAGCACTTAATTACAAATAATTATCTTTTATTTATTTATTGTGTTTCAAAATAAAATAAAATGTATGTATCTGATCTTTAAATGACTTTTTTTCAAAAAAAATTGTTATGTCAGATATTTCAAATATTATGTTTCCGAGTAGGAAATTGCAAGATCTATCAAAATAAAAAAAAAAATTTGGGGTTGCTATTTAAAAAAATTGTCAATGACGTCACTGCCTAAAAATGGGAAGTGGGGGAAAATTGAATTTTATTTAAAAAATTGCGCTTTAAGTAAACAAAATTGACCTGTCCGAGCATTTTTTCGAAAAACCAAATACTTCCATTATAATGAATTTATTCCTTTCATTTGAACCATACTGTATAATAAATAGGTTAACATCAAAAATTTAAATAACAAATTATTTAAACATAAAATGTTATCCAGTTCGTTTTATTTGGCTATTATCACAAAATAAATAATTTAAATTTAATGTCTTATTCTCAAAAAACATTTCATGTTGTTTCGACTTCGAATTTCCTTCGCAACGTCCCAGGGGGATGCGCTTTCCAAATTGTGAATCATTGCTTCTGAATAATATCGCATCATCTAAATTTCATTGTTCCCTGTATTTATGCCAAAAATTTCCCGGAACACCAAAAGCTACGAAGATTATGGTTTTGAATTTTGAAAGGTTCGATATCACTTTTATTGTGTTGCTCTGCAGACGCATTCAATGTTCGCAGAAGGTAAGAAAAGAGATTCATAAATTCGGAATAGCCTAATTATCGATTAATATTCCTGTAAAACTGGGACATAATACGGAGGAGCAGTGGCGTTTCAGTACCAATTATACATATATATTAAAAAAAAAATGAATGAAGCCAATTTAAGTTGTTTTTCAACATTAAGTAATCCACCTATGAAATTGTATTGTAACAATGTTCTTACTGTTAAATGGTATACTCCAGGGGTTCTTGTGGGGATCATTACTATTTGTCTGTTATATAAACGATTCATCCTTGTCTTCCAAAGCAAACAAACTTTATTTTCATAAAATGACCTTTACTACTTCATTCACATAAGGATTGTGATTTCCGATTATTTAAAATCGTTAAAAGATAACCAAAATAAATTTAACTAAACATTTTATGGGAAAAATTTAAACAGAGACGACGAAATAAAACAAGAAGAAACATAAAGATAAAACTGTACTAAAAATCAAAACAGGAATGGTAAGTGGAAAAGATGAAATAACTGCGAAAATTATAAAATGATTGGAAGCAAATGGAAAAAAAAGGATATGAGTAATATGCAAAGAAGCATGGCAAGAATAAATGATACCAAGTGGATATGGAAATATTCTTGTAATATCCATATAAAAGAAGCAAAGACAAATTGCGTGCGATAAGTACAGAGCTACATGTTTTTGGCCCAAACCAGGTTCAAACTAAACCAAAGAATTCTAGAAAATGAAAAAGAGAACACGCAGACCAGAAATTAGATTAAGAAAAGCTTTTAGACCAAAAAGGAGACAAGGGAAAACATACACATTTTAAGAAACTTCATAGAGACAAAAATGGAAGAAGGGAAGAAATATATCTGAATTTTACAAACCAAAATGTAGAATTAGACACAGTGAAAATAATAGAAATATGGAGAAGCATTAAGAAAATGGAAATCCTCAACACATTAATAAACGCAATAAGAAGCACCTGCGGGACAGCAATAGAAAAGTACAACCAGTAGAAGAAAGGTCGGAAGAATTTAAAATAAAAATGGGATCAAACAGGAAGGCAGTTTAAGCCCATTACTATTTATGGAAAAGAATTGCAAAACGAAAGGGGCGAAATTAAACACAGAAATTAGGTTCAAAATCTATATCCTGTTAGATTGAATATCAAAATGATGTGTTATTGATATCAAATAAAAAAAAAAAACAAAATGCAAAAATTAATGACTTTATGGACTAGAGAAATAACCGACAATAAAATGAAAGAGAACATATAAAACAAAACTGATAGTAAATTATTGACAAACAAAATAACAGGGGGAATAAATGCAAAAACATATTATTATAAAAAGTAACAACCTAAGAATATATTGGAAGTATACTGACAGAATATGGAAAAATAGAATTATAATTAACAAAAATAATAAAAAAAATATAATATTTAGTAAACAAAACAATACTGGGATATACAAATCAAAATCCACAATATATTAACAATAACAACATTAACTTTTGCCTGCGGAAACTGGGTAATACGCAAAAAAATTAAATAAAAATTCACTAACAGAACAAAAATTATTTATAGAAGAAATAAAAAAGAAACAACTAAACTCGTATAGACTTTAGTTTAGAATAAAGCCAGACAGAATAACAAAAATAACCTCTGAATTAGAAAAAAGAACAGAAAGACAAGGAGGAGGAAAAGAAGAAGACAAAGAGGAAGACAAAGAGAAAGACAAAGAATAAGACAAAGAATAAGACAAAGAATAAGACAAAGAATAAGACAAAGAATAAGACAAAGAAAAAGACAAAGAATAAGACAAAGAATAAGACAAAGAATAAGACAAAGAATAAGACAAAGAATAAGACAAAGAATAAGACGAACAGGAAGAGAAAAAGGAAGACAAAGAGGTAGGCAAAGAGGAAGCCAAAGAGACAGACAAAGGTGAAAATAAACAGGTAGAAAAAGAATAAAATGGATATACCAAATTAAAGAAATTGGATCAGAATTAGGGAAAAATAAGATCTTAAAATTAACAAGCGACAGAAAGGCCTGGAATGGGTAAAATAGGACAAGGAATCGTTTTTCAACATTTATAAAGGCAAAAAAGAATAAAAAAATGAAGAAAAGGAATAAGATAAGAAATGAGAAAACGAAGAAGAAGAAGCACAAAAAGAAGAAAAAGAAGAGAAAAATAAATTAAAAGTATACAACCAAAAATTAAAAAGATTAATAAGGTTTTCGAGAAAGAGGTGTACATCTGATTTAGGTGTTCTATAAACGCAAATAATAAACAAATCAATGTTTTTGTTGTTAACTATCGAAAATTCGAAGACATTTTTGCTAGTGAAAAATCCTATTTAGATACAGTGGAGAAGTCATCGTTTAAGGATAAAATTAGAGTCGCTCTCTAGTCTGCACTAATCTGCCATATTTGCTAGTTATAGTGTAAGATTGAGTGATGTGGTATTGACATCAAATACAAAAAACAGAGTGCATAAGTTAATGATCCTATGAACCAAAAAATACAGAACAAAAAATTGCAAGTCAACATAAACAAAACAAAAATGATAATACTAAATTAAAGTCAAATAATTAATAAAAATAAGAGGAAGGTTAAATGCAAAAACACAATACCAGAAAGGGTAACAACCTGTGAATATTTGAAAAGTTACTGATAATAGATTAACAAACAGAAGCAGAAATAACAGAGTGAACAAATCAATCAAAATGTATACTCATTAAAACAAAACAAATCTGGGATGTAAAGACTTATGACTGCGAACACTGGGTAATACGCAAGAATTATATTAAAAAATTGCTATTAAAATGAAACAAAAACGGCAGAAAATACCAAATATAACAGATTAAAAAATAATGATATTAGAATTATAACAGAACAAAACCAAGTAATGGAAGAATAAAACAGAAACAACTAAATTGGTAATACTTATTATGATTAAGAATGAAGCCATACATAATACAAGAATAGTCTCAGAATTAGAAAAACTAGCTAAGAAACAAAAAGTAGGGTCAAGACGCTAAAATTACTGGAAAAATGGACGAGAAGGGATCCTCTTCCAACATCTTATTAGGCAAAAAACTTGAGAGAAAAAAGAAGAAACAAACAAATTAAAACTATACAGACAAAAATCACATTTGTTGGTATCTACTTGTTCAACATCACAAAGTCATTAAGTTAAATTTTTTGTTATCGGAAGTGAAAAACAATTGATATATCATACAGGTTTATCGTCGTTGTAATCAAATTACATCACAATATTACACATTTAATTAGAAAAAGCCAAACAAAAATGGAACGAATTTTTGCACATTTATTTTAAAACGTGACCCGTTTTTTTATAGAATACGAATATGTATTTTGTATCCACTGTGAAATTTTTTTTCTGAAGGTTTTTTCTCATCTACACTAGATACGGAAATAACTAAGTAGGTAATTCACAACGCACTATATTATTTTAATTATTAATTTTTTGACGGTATTATATTTATAAAACAATTTACTATAAATACTATAATCAAAAATTCAAGAATGACATTTACAAACACAAATTTCAAAATTTCTCACCAATATAGTAAAAGTGGAGTTAGTTATATCACGTGATTATATTATCTTCTTCCCTTACGACGACCCTGTTAAAAAATTAATTACCTTCAACATATGTAATTTTGATGTATGTTTTAATATCAAAATACGTTGATTGTACGAAAAATTGTGTATGATAAACATTATCTAAAATGTATCAAACAGTAACAGTCTTTTTTTATAATATTTAGGGTTATATATAGTAGGTGTATAATGTAGGAGTATAGTAGGAGTAGAATAATGAAATATGGACCGCTACTGCGGTGAACCTTATATAATGAAGAGATTATCTCTTTGTACTCACTCTTCCAATTGCCTCCTTTTCTTTTGCTTTTGAGGCTGAGGCTTGTGCCTTATTTCTGGCAAATATTCGACGTCTAGTACCGGCAATGAATGATGTAATCGCTCTCTTTCCCTACAATATTAAAAATAAGCTCAAGCTAAAAGTAGCAATTTTAAAGTATCAAGAATTCTTACCTGAGATCCATTTTATATATTATTAAATATTGTTTTAAAATCACTGGTAATGTTTTTTCATACGTTATTATTCATATTGGTTGTTAGTGTTGAAATGGTAAAAAAATTTGATATTAAAAGTATTGGGTAAAAATTAGAACTAATGTGACAATTTTATATATAAACAGCAAAAAGTTGCCATGTTTGCTCTTTGATATAGTTTATTAATATATCTCGTTTTCTTAAGACCACCTATGTAAAAATTGATTAACGAACAACCACATATATATTTAAGTTAGGTGACTTCGCAAGTAATCGAGCACGAACTTCATGTTTAATTGCCAGTAAAAAAATAGTATTTAATACAAATAATTATACAGTAGGGAAGGTTGAAAATTCGATATTTCTCTGTCTAACAGTATTTTAACCAAATGCTTCCACAGGTGTTAAAAACGGATAAAGAGAAAAACAACCTGATTAAATTTTGGACATAGTCGAAGCATCTGGGGGTAACTTATAGAGCGTCGTTTTTTACTTTAACCCTTAAGTAGGCGCGCCAACTTTTTTACATAAGTAGTCGCGGGAACACTTTGTGCACCTTACGTTCAATGTTGTAATACGATTCAAAATGTTATAGATGTATGTATAAAAAAAATGCATAATATCAAAAAAAAAATATATTTCTTATGTAATATTAAAATTAAATATATACTCAGGTAACTTTATTCCTATTACAAAACAAAAAAAAAAAACATAAAAGAGAAATGTAGTAAAACAAATAAAATAAAATCAATTCTATAAAAAAAAAATTATAAAAATATATTTTAGAAACTCAGGTCGCTGCCAGTTAGTCTTGAACAATTTTGGCAAGTATACCTGAGAAGTCAATATGTTTTTTACAAGCGAATTTCCGATAAGTACTACATTTTATCGTGGTGTTTATCCTTTTTGCTTTCTGGCAAAAACAACAGCGACCACTACGTTTTTCTTCTGGAACATTTTCTTGGACCTCTTCTTCAACTCTATATTTTGACAGAATTGATTTTATGTTCGTCGGTAGCAAAAAAATTGTAGCTCGTTCTCTTAGATGCGGTTTTATCAAATTCGATGACAGGTTTTTCAAAACGATTCTCCTTAGTTGTGGTGACTTGGAATGAGAGACATTACAAATAATTTGGGCTATTCCTGCTACATTCAGCAGTGAAAAAACTACAGCTAAAGGCCACTTTCTAGTTCTTCTTGAAACAGAATATGAGTTGCACAATTGATCTACTGTATCAATTCCTCCTTTGGTTGAGTTGTAGAAGGTTCTAACAACCTACACACAATGTCTGTTGGAGTATTTGACTTTGAATAGGGCCCATCTGGTTGTTTTCCGCAATAAATTTCTAGATTTTGCGTATAATATGTTTTGGAGTCGCACATTGCAAAAATCTTGATACCATATTTGGCGGGTTTATTTGGTATGTATTGAATAAAGCTGCAACGGCCTCGGAATGGTTCTAGTTTCTCATCTATTGTGACGAATTCCCCAACACAATAGCTTTTTTCACAATTATCTACAAACACATCTAAAGTAGATCGAATTGGGGCTAATTTATCTATTTTTCGTCTGTCAGATCTTGTCTCCTTATCATCAAACCTAATGCTACCCATAAGAAATAAAACTCTTTTGTAGCTCATGCAGCCGCGAAAAATTTCGATGCCAGTGCCATCATCTATCCATAGCTCTTAGAAATTAGTGTGATTTGTCTCTTTAACTCCAGCAAGATAAAGTTAGCCTAAAAATGGCAGCAGTGCAGCTTTTGTAACTTCCTTGGCGTCCCTTTCTCTTCCATATTTGGGAGTTTGGTAATTTCGAACGTAAACATTAGTGTTCATAAGTATGTCATCAATCATTTGGACATCTGTACATTTTTTAAAAGCTGTAGATTCATCAGGAATATCTCTCCAGGTTAAATTTTGATGATGTTTTGAGCATCAATTTTACTAAATTAAGAAATAAATGGATTTTTATACCTTTTAGTTTGTTTGTCCCTTCTAAGAAAAAAGTCTTGATCATCCATATTATCGTCGTCAGAGTCAACCATATTTTCGTCATCAGATTCCTCTACATTCTGATCCACGCTTTGTTCTGAGTCAATATCAAGCTCACTCTCATGAAGAATTTCTTCTTCGGAATATTTAGATTCAATACAGTAAGTATCAGTCTCTCTTGCAGAACCAATGTCATCTCCATCATTCTCTAAATAATAAGCTAGTTCTGCATCGGTCAATGTATTCACATTTCTTGGTTCCCTGGAAATAATAATAGATAACAATATTTTATTATTATAAAAAAACTGTAACCAACAATTTCGGACCGTCCAAAAATCTTTTATACTGTTTATCAAACACTATTTTAGAAAAATAATATAAGCAAATAATAATAATAAAAATATAATACATAAGTGGTCGCGCCGGAGCACTTTGTGCACCTTTGGAGCAGCCTGCTTCATGTACATCAATATTTTAAGACACCCTTATTCAAACTACTCACAAACGCTAGTACAGGCACTGCACATCACAGTGTTAGGTTAGATGGGTGGGGCGGCAATATTAGGACCAATCAAATAAGTTATGACTCTTTTACTGAAAACGGAGCACTTAGTGCATCTGCGCGCGACTTAAGGGTTAAGGAATATCACTGTTATTTACAATTGACGAAGAAAATTCTTTGTTAATACAGAACATTCACTTATATTTAAATACTTTCACTATATTTTTTACGTTGCTAGTTGTTTTTCACTTTTTTGTTAGCTTTAGTTGTCATATTTTTGATATTTGTTACATATATTTTCATACGATTTCTAAATAAAGTATTTTCATATTGTTAATATCTGCATTTATTAATTTGAATACTATTTCGTATAAATGTTAACCATCAGAAAAATCAACGATTTGCAATCTGCTGGTAGTGTGACAGAAATACGGAGTAATAAAGAAATTAAGAAACTACGGTGTGCAGATAATTGGACCATCTGGAAATTAGCAATAGAAAACCTGTTGTGCGCAATTAATGAAGCGTATGAAATCTATATCAGGGAATTTAACAAACCGATACTAATTCATGTAGACGCGTCTCTGAAATAGACAAAGAAATATCAGAACGAACTGATAATATGGGATAATAGTAATCGTAAAGCAAGTCGTCATCAAATCGGTGAAAGATAAAGTTATGTCACTTCTAGTAACTTGTGCTGAGCCATGTGGCATAAACTACATTTTCGATTTGAATAGAAAACCAAAAAAGTTGCGCATATTATTCAAGCAGACTTCTTCTGCTTTATCATGATTTCTGATAATGACATAGTCGTCCACATTTCAAAGTTTGAAGGACTTGTATTACTAATGCAAACAATTAAATTTAAAACCTAATGAAGCATCCTTAATCATCAATATGCTAGATACTTTACCAGATCAATAAGAATTTCTTTAGCAAGCTTGGTGGGCAAGACCGGAAAATTAACAGAAGCTTTATAATCCTATAGGAGTTCTAACTACAGAAGAAACGCGTCCTAACAACGAGTTGAAAATCTGAAAGAAGCTGTTGCACTTATTGCCAATAAATTACAGAACCAATCATCTGTTACTAAGAATCAAACATGTCTAAAATGCTCTTATTATGATGAAAGAATCTGCCTTTACAAATAAAAAAAATAGGCTTCTGTTTCTGAAATTGAAAATGCTGAACACGACAGTGACTTTTGAATTGTTCTGAACAATTCAGTACCTTTCTAAAAATTCATATAGGTGATAATTCCACTATGAATCTCCTTAGAAGCTAAGGTAAATGGAAGAAGGTTACCATATCGTATGAAAATAGTAAATTAAAATACAAGTTGCAGAAGGCTACATATTCTACAACGAATTTGAAATTTGGCCACGAGCGACGAACGAGCGAGTAGACGAAAGAATAAGTGCGAGAATAGCCTTCTGCTACATGTGTTTTATACTATTTTCTTAATTTTGGGCTTTATATACAGTTTTCTTTTTTTTTTGTTATTTTTAGTTGGGAATTTTTTTGACAAAATATGTCAGTTAGTGGCACTAGTTCGTTACTAACCAACTGTCAGGTGAAAAGGTGTTACTAGCATTGAGATATAATAAAGAGGAGATGCTATGACGTTGCAAAAGTGTCTGCACTGAAAAAATGAAATGGTTAAATGAACAAATAAAAAGTTGTGTCAACCGTTTCCGATGCTCATATATGGCGGACCTTCTGCATGTATTGGTTTAACCATAAAATAATGTTGAATTAATGATGGTTCCTTTAATAGTTTACATACTTCGTGCAAAGTACAACTATTTGTTGCAACAAAGATGGAAAAGGTTACACGAACATTTTTAAAATGTTGTTTAGTGGAATACGTGTAGTTCCTTTAACCTTTACACCATTAACCCAACCAATATTCACTGTCCACTGAAGCACTAGTAAACGTTGGAATAACACAATTAGGGGGTTGAATGTACGCCTTAAAATCAATAATCAACATTTAATTACATATTGGAAGAACACTGTAACTTGTTGAATTAAATACCAACAAATAGTTAAATGAACGTTGTAAACTGTTAAGTAAAATACTTTACACGTGTTGATTTGACTTTAAATTATGTACAGGGTGGGCAAATTTCGATGTTTTAATAGAGAATCTCGTTAACCATAAATGGTATGGAAAAATGGATCTCCCATCCTCAATATCTTTTTCCGAGAAAAACTTGGCATTTTCAAAAATTGGCTATTGTCTTTTGTTTTCGAGTTATAAACAAAAGTTCGTTTTTGCAAATTTTGATTATATGCCATTTCTTGCTTATTTATGAAATTAGAAGAAAATAATTTATACGTTCTTCAGGCACTTTTTTGATAATAATCCAGTGGCGTAGTTAATTTTTTTTTTAAATACAACTTTATGCTATAACTCGAATTTGATGAATTAAAAAAAATGACTACGCCACTGGATTCTTATCAAAAAAGTGCCTAAAGAAGGTTTACATTATTTTCTTTCACTTTCATAAATAAGCGAGATAATGCCATATAAGGAAAATTTTAAAAAACAAACTTTTGTTTATAACTCGAAAACAAAAGACAATATACAATTTTTGAAAATGCCATTTTTCCGTACCATTTCTAGTTAACGAGATTATCTATTAAAACAATGAAATTTGCGCACCCTGTACTACAATGGGGATGTCTGTTTATTTTTGCACCCTATCTTATACCCAGACAGCACACCAAATCCTTTGGATATCTACTGAACATCCCAATATCCACTGAATGTCCAGTCTATGGTGGATATCTATTTTATATCCATAAAATGTAATTTATAGACATGCAAATGTCCATAAATAATAGTAATTATATAGCAAATTATTAAAAAATTACGCCATTGTGCTCGCCATTGTGGCTAATAGTACCGTTCAGAAATTTAAAATTAATTTTTTTAAGGTGTATTCAATATCCCATGGACATCCACATATATCAAAGTCTTAGCGCGGACGCAAACCATCGTGGATATCTACTAGATGTAATTTTTGATTTTGCTTCCTAAGTATAGATGGCGATACCACTTTCGTATCTACTCATGCTCAACCCGCCATAATTGAGTTGATCGAAAAAAAATTCGCATTAAGACTCTATTAGAGACTGGAGTCGAGAATTTCCATTTATTGCTGAAGAGTCCTAATAAAGATGACTTTTTCCTTAGTGAGCAAACTCAAAGGCAGATTGTTGGAAATATTTTTTATCTCTATTTTCTTTCGACGTTATTCAATAATCATTTGGTTACTTATGAATGTGTACTAAAGATACCTATAAAATATTTTGCTGAATATCTGAATTCTATATCTTGGGATATAGACGGACATTTGGTTGGATATCCATATTTGGATATCCACAAAATATATTCTGTGGATATCTCTGGGATTTCTTGTATTGTCTGGAAGATACTAATTAGATATTTTGCTTAATATCCATAGGATATCTTCTATATTCTGGATATAGACGGACATTTGGATTTCCATATTAGATCCACGGAATATTTCTGATATCCTGTGGATATATTGGATATCCACAAAAGATATTCTATGGATATCTTTGGGATTTGGTGAGTTGTCTGGGTATACAGGGCGCCCAGTTAATGGAATACTTGGTAATTACTGTAGTTAGAAAAAGTGTAAATACCAAAGTTGTGTAGTCTTTTAATATCTTTATATATCTATATATATATATATTTTTTTAACCATTTTATTGTATATTGGGTAGAAATTAATTTCATAAAATGTCAATGAAAATCTTTTTTATAAATAATTTTTTTATTTAAGTACAAATAAACTTTTTACCACTTGAAACAGTGTGGAAAAACAGAGGTTTTATATTATTAAGTTCTAAATATTTGCACACAAACAGTTCGTCCATATCTTGTATTTCATAAGCATGTAAATGTGTATTTAAAGAAACAGTTTCGAACTTTCTTAAAATAAAAAAACATCAACTTGTTTATAAACTAAAACAAACAAAATTTTCCCAAACAATGGCAAGTCATTATCAAAACTTAACATCAAACATTGATCACTATAATATTTTGTACCAGATATTTTAACATACTTAGCTGCAAATGAATTTTCTGCCACTTCTTGTCCGTAACTGGTCAAGAAAAAAATGTACAGTTACCACTGTACTCATTCTTTTTAGTGGAAATGTCTTTTTCCAGTGGCCTAAAACAAAGTCCCATGGTTCTGACCAGTTCTTGAGCCATTCTAAACTGTCCGTTACGTCACCTAAGAAAAGAAAAATTATTAAATGACCTAATAAATTTAAAACTTTTAAAAAACATACAGTTAAAAACGAGTCGTTTAAAAGCTATCCACATTTTAAGTCCATATTATGTTCTGAATGAAAGGCAGTTTCCAGTGAGTAATTGACATGTTATTCTTATAACCGCAAACATTTTAAAGGGTGAATATCATAAAGATCAATGTTGGTATAACTTACTTGTCAAATCAGCTGAGGCTTTCTGAGATTCATTTTCTTTTAAGTCTTTAATGCAAAGCTTTTTTTTAAGTTTCTATGTTTATCTATAAGTTTGCCTTTTGGATTTATTGCTTTATTTTTGAGGGTGCGTTTCAGTGTTACCCTTGGAATGTAGTAGGTATCCTTACTCTCATTGGAAAAAAGTTGACAAATCTTTTCTGACAACAACTGGAAATCAGTAGGCAATAGGGACCTAAAATTGATGCAATAATTTGTTTATCAAACCTACTGTTAAAAACATGCCAATATGATACTGTTCACACAGTAGTCTGTGAAGAGTATTATAGATGTACTTTCAAGAAACCAACATTTTTAATATTCATCCAAATTAAAAAAAAATTGTATCAAAATCCTTTTCGTCAAATTTTAAACAACTTTCAAAAATGTCCGTCCGTCTGCCCGTCCGATGTCATGTTTTTTTGTCCACACGATAAGTCAAAAACGAAACATATCAACTTGAAATTTAAAAAAAAAATCATAAATCAAAATCGAAAAACAGTATTAACTTGAAACTTTCAATAAAAATCAAGCTCTTTGGGGGACGGAGTCTATTAATTTGGAAAAAAAATTGGTTAAAAATGTGGTGTTTAGGGGGGGGGGAAACTTGAAAAACATAAATCAAAAACGAAAAACAATATTAAATTGAAATTTTCACAAATGAAGCAAGCTCTATAAGAGAACGAATCCTATTGAAAAAAATAATCCTAATAATGATGGGGTTTAAGGAGGGGTTCAAATTTAAAAAATCAGAAATAAAAATTAAAAAACAGCATTAACGTGAATTTTTTTTATGAAAATCAAGTTCTATAAAACGATGAAGTATATTAATTACTGAAGAAAATTAGGTCTTTAGGGGGTTAAAATATTTAAAAAATCCTAACTCAAAAACGAAAAATGATATCAAATTAATATCTTTGGGGAAAATCCAGCTCCATAAAACCTATTGATTCTGAAAAAAAAAAGATTAAAAATAAGGGGGGGGGGTTAAGAGGGTTTGTTAAACTGTGAAGAGTTTAACATAAAAGGCCAATATCTTTACTCTAGTTAGAAATATAATTTCGGATTTACTTACGTCCCTTGCTGTATAGCACCATTTATCAAAATGTCCACTAGTAGGTCTCTGCATTTTTTATTTAACTTTTTTTCCTTTTGAAACATTTTTAAAATGTATTGGCCATGAACAGTCTGCTCTAAATAACGTTTTAGATCAAGATTATAAGTGTGCAAAGCTAAATTATTTTCTAAAAATGATTTGCCACAGAAACTCATTTCACGTTGAGAAGAAACTTCATATGCCTCCTTAAGCTCATTATTAGGTTCTTCATTAAAAAGGACATTGTAAACAACGCTACTGCTGTCGCTAGTAGATGGCGGTGGTTCCATAGTACTTTCCATGTTAACTGAAGTGTCTGAATCTAATAACGAAAAGCTGTTATCTGACTCAGATGGAACTACCTGTAAATTTGTTTATGTTAATAACTGCTTAATTTTATAGAAATTGTTGCATTATTCATATAATTACACTTAATGTATTTGAGGTAGTAATAATGTCCATTTGTTAAATTTTTTGAAACGTTAACAATTTTTTTAGAAATTTTATTCTGGGGCCTACTTTATTTATTTATTTTTATTCAATTTTATTAATTTTTATTTATTTTTATTTATTTTAATTCATTTTTATTCATTTTTATTCATTTTTATTCATTTTTATTCATTTTTATTCATTTTTATTCATTTTTATTCATTTTTATTCATTTTTATTCATTTTTATTCATTTTTATTCATTTTTATTCATTTTTATTCATTTTTATTCATTTTTATTCATTTTTATTCATTTTTATTCATTTTTATTCATTTTTATTCATTTTTATTCATTTTTATTCATTAATATTCATTTTTATTTATTTGTATTCATTTTTGTTCATATTTATTCATTTTTATTAATTTTTATTCATTTTTATTCATTTTTATTAATTTTAAATAATTTTCATCAATTTTTATTAATTTTTATTAATTTTTATTAATTTTTATTAATTTTTATTGATTTTTATTAATTTTTACTAATTTTTATTAAATTTTTTATTAATTTTTAATAATTTTTATTAATTATTATTAATTTTTAATCATTTTTTATTAATTTTTAATAATTTTTATTAATTTTTAATAATTTTTATTAATTTTCAATAATTTTTATTAATTTTCAATAATTTTTATTAATTTAAAATACATACATACTATTAAACAAATTTTCACCCCTCATTTCCCCCCTTAAAATGTTAAAATGCAAAAAACCCTAAAACACTTCATTATTTATTTATAATGAGAATCAACTATTCCAATTTTCAAGTTCCTACCTTTAAAAAATCTATACTTTGAAATAAACTTTTAGCCCCCGTTTCCCCCCTTAAAATATGAAAATCCAAAAACCCCTAAACATGTCATTATTAATTTGTACTTCCATACAAATTTTCACCCCCCGTTTGTCCCCCTTAAAATGTGAAAATCCAAAAACCCTGAAACACGTCATTATTTATTTATGCTCATTGACTGTAATTCCAATTTTCATGTTTTAAATTCCAAAGAGAACAAAAAAAATCGATACTTCCATACAAACTTTCACCCCCCTTAAAATGTGAAAATTTAAAAACCCTGAAACACGTCAAAATTTATTTATGCTCAATAGCTGTAATTTAAATTTGAGTTATGTCGGACACCCTTTACATACGGACCAGAAGGATTACCATGAAAACATAATTTATCATTTGCTTTTCTCTAATAAGTGACCATCTGCACGAAACCTAATCTTTAATGCCATTTAATACACTTTATAATATTTATTTAAATGTACGGCATGTATATTATCTAATATCTAACTATATAGCAGCCATTTTGATGATTTTTAATACCTACCTAACCTAACATACCGATTACCCAATAATATAAAATAACAAGTAGAGGGTTCAGAATTCGTCTGTTTTATTTCCACATTCGCCTGTACGTATAATAAATAATAAAATTAGCCAAATTATCTACTTACCTCTAAATTTTAGTAATTACTTAACACTGACACTGAACAACAACAATGGCCGATAACCGTGTGGTTTACAGAATCTAGAGTCTAAAGCTAGAGAAGAGACGCCGCTTGGCGGCTGCCGTATAAAGTAAACATGGTGGGGGTTACTTACTATTCGACGCATGCGTATTTGCGATATGACAATGTTTCAACAGTCTTAGGTTTTCTTGTTGAACTTACGAGGCGTTTGACCCAACATATTTAAAAAGTTAACTCAATAAGTCGTCTTGGCTGGATCAAGAAGTATAAAGGCTTGAATTAAACCAAAAAAGTATATCATTAATTACAAAAACTGTTCAGTTAACACAAATACTTTGTTGTCATTTATTTAACATTTAGTAATTGTTGGTTGAACGTTAAATTGCTAACTCGAAAAAACTGTTACTTCAAACTTTCGCTAATGGTTGTGGTAACAAAATTATTGTTGATACAACAATCAGAAGGTTCTACCAACCATCTAAGGCTTAACAACGCGAAAATGGTAAATCCAACCATTTTATTTTTTTCGGTGCGCACATTAATTTGCATTACACTTTTACGTCATATGACAAACTCGAGATAGTGAAGCTAGTCTCTAAGAAGCTAGTCAGTTTTGATGAAAATAGATGCCAGTTTTGTTAGATAGCTTCATTTAAATGAAAAATAAATAAATATAAAATTATTGTTTTCAAAGAAATTAAAGTACCACTCAAGTCGCCATTTTCATTGCGTCCCAAATAGATACAAATTCGTCATAGAATTTTAGCTCCATAAACGTTACCTTAAATCAGGCTTGCACAACATACGGCCCGCCATTATCGTTTTCGTGGCCCTTTGTCCGTTGACCAGTTTGGCCCGCCCATGTCAAACTATACATTTTTTAGTAACAAAATTGCATTTAGGCAAGGTTTATTATAAGTTGATGACTTAGTGACTTTTTTTTAAGCTACACAGCAGAAGTTGGTTTATAAATTATAGGCTGATGACTTTTTTTTTAGAATCTAAACAGATTCTCGACCATCTTGACCATCTCGACCATCTCGACCATCTCGACCATCTCGACCATCTCGACCATCTCGACCATCTCGACCATCTCGACCATCCCGACCATCTCTACCATCTCGACCATCTACTTTATAACTCTTGGCCCTCGTACACTTACGGTTTTTGAACTGGCCCTTTGGAAATCTGAGTTGTGCAGGACTGCCTTAAAGGGTTTGTTATGAGGAACTTGTTTCGTATTGTACGGGCGGTCATACCTATTGCGATTTATAGTTCTTTAGGTTTGAAGGTAGGTGCCAACATTCACACTGAATTATAGGGAGAGAGTCATTCCATACAAAATCGTCTGAAAATAAAAAAAAATATTGCCGATCCATTAAAGATTTTGGTGGTACTTTGAGGAACTATTCCTTAGGTTCCCAAAGAAGAAAATTAACACGAGTTTGATTTTTATAAGCACTCCTTTCCACCTATTTAAATAAAGACTTTAAAAAATCGATATTTTTAAGCCTTATCGACTTTTTCTCTGAAATTTTTCATTTTAAAGATAACTACATTATTAAAGCGGAATTCTGAAAAGGAAAGATAGTTGTTTAAGTGTAAGCATAGATAATTTGCTTAGCCAATACCTCTGATTAACGGCAGCGTGCTGAAAATGAGTGTTTTTTGATCATTTTTCGTGAATTTCAATCGACTCTAGCGTCTTAACTGCTTAGACAGCAGCTTAGCAGCTCAGAAATTAAGTGTATATATCATAGATAAAATATAGCCACAAGTCAACCTGAGCAGCCCACTCTTTGCAAAAAAACTTTGCTTTAAGTTTTGAAATTTTCAAAAATTGCATTATTCAGGTTATATAATGAACGTGTTGACTGCCAGATAAAAATCTGAAACTCTCAGAATGTACTGTTCTTACCTTTAACTTTAAATGACCGTACCACTTGTTTTGTTATTTTTATGTTTAGTGCATGTGCGAGTCGGTTTTTTACAGCAACAATCAACTTAGTTTTTTATTTCTTTCCAATTAACTAGATGCTTCTATATTAAAAAAAAAATCGACCTATGTATAGGATTCGTATATATCTTTATGTATGCGTATAGAGAGGTAAGTTTATTTTTATAATTTGACTCTATCGCAATTAAAAGTAAATAAAAACACTCGTAAATTTAAAGGAAGTAAAATATTTTCAAAAGTAATTGGAAATATTATTAATTATATTTGATGTTATTGATTCTGATATATGCGACGAATGTGAATTATCATC
Source organism: Psylliodes chrysocephalus (assembly GCA_927349885.1). Taxonomy (NCBI): domain Eukaryota; kingdom Metazoa; phylum Arthropoda; class Insecta; order Coleoptera; family Chrysomelidae; genus Psylliodes; species Psylliodes chrysocephalus. Next base: position 40,640,213 of record OV651817.1, read on the forward strand.
TGAAATTAATTTTAAACAATGGGTTTCTACTGATCGCTGTAATTTAATAACTGTAGTCAAGACCGCTGATGAATTCAAAGATGACTTGAAAATACAATTGACAGCTTTAAAATCTCATTTCATTTCCAAAAAACAATCAGAGTACTTGAGAAGTATAAAAGAAAATTTAAAACACAATTCAGAGTGTATAGCATTAGTTGATTTCTCAGAAAATTATTCATTCACGGTACAAGATGAAGTACAATCTTATCATTGGACAAATAATCAAGCTGCTTTACATCCCTTTGTAATTTACTTTAAAGAAGACGGATTACTTAAGGCAAAAACTTTATGTGTGGTTAGCGATTATTTAACTCACAGTATACAGTACTGTTATTTACGTTTTAAAATTTTTTTATTGATTACATCAAAAATAGTTATCCGGTGTTTACGAAAATTAATTACTTCAGTGCTGCTCAATAAAAAAATAAAAAAAAAACTCTATTAATATATGTCATCATGAAGCGGATTTTGGACTACAGGCAGAGTGGCATTTCTTTGCCACTTCTCATGGTAAAAGTCCATGTGATGGAGCAGGCGGTACAATCAAAAGGAACGTAAGAAGAGCAAGCTTACAACGAACTACAGATCATCATATTCAAAAGCAATGTACGAATTTTGTTCTAATCAAATATAACTTTTTTTTTGTATCGAGCCAGGACGTAGAAGCTGCTGAAACATTATTATCTGAAAGATTTATAAATATAAATACAATTAAAAATATTAGATTGTATCATAGTTTTATACCAATTTCTCAAAGTCAATTAAAAGCGCGAAAGTATTCAGCTTCTAATAATTTTGATATTGTTAATGATGTCAAATCAAAACCATGAATTAAAAATAATTTTTATGGTAAAAATGTTATTAATTACTGTCATTTTTCATAATTATTATTTCAAGAGATAATATTACTCTTAATATGTCCTTAACTCGATTGAAACTTTAGGAATTCTTTCACATTTATAATTATTATTGTTCGTAATTAATTTCAATCCAATAGTTAAAACGTCCAGAAAGAAACTGTTAGATATTAAAACACCTGAAGTTCGATAAAAAGGTAAGATATAATCTGTATATGCGATAAAACATCAAGAAAAACTGAATTTATAAGATTATAAAATAAAAAAAAAATGAGTTGATTTTTGCTGTAAAAAACGACTTGCACATGCACTAAACATAAAAATAACAAAACAAGTGGTACGGTCATTTAAAGTTGTAAGAACAGTAGATTCTGAGAGTTTCAGATTTTTATCTGGCGGCAGTCAACACGTTCATTATATAACCTGAATAATGCAATTTTTGAAAATTTCAAAACTTCAAGCAAAGTTTTTTTTTTGCAAAGAGTGGGCTGCTCAGGTTGACTTGTGGCTGCATTTTACCTATGATGTATACACTTAATTCCTAAGGAACATTAGCGGCTAAGTCTAAGCAGTTAAGATACTAGAGTCGATTGAAATTCACGAAAAATGATCAAAAACACTCATTTTCAGCACGCTGCCATTAATCAGAGGTATTGACTGAGCAAATTATCGATGCTTACACTTAAGCTACTATCTTTCCCCCTCAGAATTCAGCTTTAATAATGTAGTTATCTTTAAAAAGAAAAATTTTAGAGGAAAAGTCGATAAGGCTTACAAATATCGATTTTTTAAAAAGTCTTTATTTAAATAGGCGGAAACGAGTGCTTATAAAAATCAAACTCGTGTAAATTTTCTTCCTTAAGACCCTAAGGAATAATGACTCGAGAGTATTATTATTTGCCTTTTTTCACTTATAAAAGTTAAAAACTTTTTTGTGCCGTTCTGATTTAAGAATTTTATTTTGGTTTGTTATTGTTATTAAAGACATTTCGAGCTTTTATGTATTATTATTTTAATTGTGTTTCTTCTATCAGATAAACTTTTATTTTTAAAATCAATGACATTTGTTACTAAACAAATCGATGGTAAATTTGTACAAAAAATTAACATTGAGGTGATACGTGTTAATTGATGCAGTAAATACATAAGTGTGATTTGTTATTTTTAGTTATACATATAATTCGTTATCCAATATTATTTAGTATGCAAGGTATCTCTATCTATATTATTATAAATAGACGAATAATAATGTGTTTACAATATCTAATATTTTAAAATAGAACAAATTACTGGAAAGATTAATAATAATATTTAATAATTTTGTTGATGTTTACCTAAATTCAAATATTTAAAAATACAAGTCTGTTATTAAATTAACAAATTTAGTAAAATACATGCTAGTAACGAATAAAAATGACACACCTCAGATAGCTCTAAATATCTGTTAAACGTTTTATAGCTAGATTAAATCTGAAAATAACGTTGACGCTGTTATGGGACCACTTTGAAGAACTGAGGCTAGTGAGCACAATGGTCCAAAATAGGCATGTACAATGAAGAACCTATATTGTGTTGACCATATCACAAAGAATCTGAAACAGCCAAACATAAATCGCTTTAACTACGAAACATTGGACGGTTTTCACTATCTCCAAAAGCCTGATGTGTAATGGTTTTTGACCATCCCTTGAGAAACTACTCTTTTAAATGGCGGTTACTCAAGAGTCAGATTATTTAAAGTGATTTACTCCAATAACACTTACTCTTGAGATGACGACCAAAGTACCCTGTAAGATGCAAATGAAGATGAAAGACTACAGAGATTACATTCTTTTAAGACATATAAACTGAGAATAAAAATAACAGGATTTAATCGTTGTTTGTGCCAAATGAAGATTTTTTCTGGGACTAAAAAAGTCAGAACCCCATACGGTTTATTAACCGCAATTATATACCAGTTTTTCCTTTTAACAACTGGTTGTGGTGCGTGAAAAGCAAATTTTAAAAATAAAACAATATATTAAGGTTTACGGAGGATAAAAAATGCTGTCTGGCGGGTTGAGGGTAATGGAATTGTTTTATCAAAAAAAAAAACAAAACAAACTCGTTCCTTCTGGGGCGTCAAATTTGTAAGGGGGTTTCTTCACCCCTTGAGAAACTACTCTTACGAATAGCGCTACACTTGGTCGTCGCTTACTCGGGCGCTAGATTATTTGAAGTGGTTTACTTCTATAACTGACTTAAATAAAGCACTTTTTGAAGAATTATAAGTTTGATTTGAGAGCCTATAGTACCCAATAAGTCAAAGACCCGTTCACACTTTTCCAAGATAATAATTTAGGTAATAATTTATTGACTAATTTCTAATAAGTGACTTAATACTATTTGATGTGCAATAGTCTAGGAGTAGAGAGTAGAGTAGTAGAAGATAGTAGCTACAGATTCTGCGAGGACGAGGAAGAAACCTTCATTAACAGTTTGACTGAATGTGTAGTACTCCAGAATTTAAGGGCAATATACCTAGGAGTGTATCAAATATAAGAGAAAGATTTTCCTAACTTAAAACCACTTCCTATGGAAGAGAGGATTAAAAGGGTCGTTATAGGTATCCAGAAATTTCCTTGCTGCATAAGCGACAGAGGAAACAGAATGTCTTCTAGGTCGCAGTATATTAACACCTTATTCCCATAACATAACATAACATAACATAACATAACATAACATAACATAACATAACATAACATAACATAACATAACATAACATAACATAACATAACATAACATAACATAACATAACATAACATAACATAACATAACATAACATAACATAACATAACATAACATAACATAACATAACATAACATAACATAACATAACATAACATAACATAACATAACATAACATAACATAACATAACATAACATAACATAACATAACATAACATAACATAACATAACATAACATAACATAACATAACATAACATAACATAACATAACATAACATAACATAACATAACATAACATAACATAACATAACATAACATAACATAACATAACATAACATAACATAACATAACATAACATAACATAACATAACATAACATAACATAACATAACATAACATAACATAACATAACATAACATAACATAACATAACATAACATAACATAACATAACATAACATAACATAACATAACATAACATAACATAACATAACATAACATAACATAACATAACATAACATAACATAACATAACATAACATAACATAACATAACATAACATAACATAACATAACATAACATAACATAACATAACATAACATAACATAACATAACATAACATAACATAACATAACATAACATAACATAACATAACATAACATAACATAACATAACATAACATAACATAACATAACATAACATAACATAACATAACATAACATAACATAACATAACATAACATAACATAACATAACATAACATAACATAACATAACATAACATAACATAACATAACATAACATAACATAACATAACATAACATAACATAACATAACATAACATAACATAACATAACATAACATAACATAACATAACATAACATAACATAACATAACATAACATAACATAACATAACATAACATAACATAACATAACATAACATAACATAACATAACATAACATAACATAACATAACATAACATAACATAACATAACATAACATAACATAACATAACATAACATAACATAACATAACATAACATAACATAACATAACATAACATAACATAACATAACATAACATAACATAACATAACATAACATAACATAACATAACATAACATAACATAACATAACATAACATAACATAACATAACATAACATAACATAACATAACATAACATAACATAACATAACATAACATAACATAACATAACATAACATAACATAACATAACATAACATAACATAACATAACATAACATAACATAACATAACATAACATAACATAACATAACATAACATAACATAACATAACATAACATAACATAACATAACATAACATAACATAACATAACATAACATAACATAACATAACATAACATAACATAACATAACATAACATAACATAACATAACATAACATAACATGGTATAGGATTGCATTTTTTTAATAATTAATTTGTGAAAAAGTCGGTAGAAAATTAATTTTAAATTTTTATAGGAATATATCTGTTTAGGAAGGATCTATTTTAAAATTTGTTAGACATTGGTAAAAACAAAATTATAAGAAAGACAGAGAAGGTAAAAACGATATTTTAAAACATCGAAGCAAACTAGATAAAGTGTACTAGTAGATTAAAAGAATAAGGATAGAAGCATTTTAGGCCGATAAACAGTGTAAATGGTTGTAAAATAAGAAAGTAAGTTTAACGAGATAGCAAAGGAAGGTCGGTAAAGTGCAAAAGAAAAGAAAATAAGTTGGAACATAGAAATTTATATGAAAAAATAATTTTTTGCATCAAAATTGTAAAGTGAACCCATTAAACATTGAATGGACACTTGAAATTATGTAATAGGAATGTAGTTAGTTACCTTAGATTTAAGATTATTTTTGTAGGGCTATTTTACAGGATCAATTAAAAAAAAAACTTTAAATTTAAATTATATTTATCATATCAATATACTATTACAATTTTTTTCTATAAGATTCTTAAAAATTACGCTGATCTTACCCTGTATACCTCCAAACTGGTAAATATTATAAATTTATCTTGTATACAAAAATATAACAAAATTAATTCACTTCTAGTAAATAATAAACCTTTTGTTGTAATTATTACATGAAGATGTAGAGTTCAATTTTCTTTTTATCTAAGAAGACTTTTGTGAAAAATATGAATACTAATGCCGGCTTTTATTTGTTACTTAAATACGAAATATAGTACTTCATGTGATATGTATGCGACGTGAGACCCGAAAGCCTATTGATGTGTTATGCCGGCCTTAGTTATTAAGTTTAAAATAGGCTTAAGTAAAATTTTATTATTTGTAAAAATAATAATAATAATAATAATAATAATAATAATAATAATAATAATAATAATAATAATAATAATAATAATAATAATAATAATAATAATAATAATAATAATAATAATAATAATAATAATAATAATAATAATAATAATAATAATAATAATAATAATAATAATAATAATAATAATAATAATAATAATAATAATAATAATAATAATAATATTAATAATAATAATACTCTCCCTAATTCACCCCCTTACGAGTGAATTTTAACCCCAAAAGCTGAGCTTGATCGGGGAAAGGGACGGCTATTATTATTATTTGCTGTGGCGCTCCGGGGCGACTTAAAGATGATTGATGGTGCCATTTGACTTACATGTGAGGAAAACCCGGAAAACCTCACCCACCATCATTAAGACTGTAATGTATGGCGATTTTTTATAATCTGCAGTCATATCAATAGAAATTTAATTTCTATTAATACGGCACACATCAAATCCTATACCGAACCATGCAATTTAATTGAAAATCCACATGGTCTGGTCTGGGATTCGAAGCCCAGAAGTCTATGACACATAAACTTGCTTACAAATAAATAAAAGCGCGTTAGACCGCTACACCACCGACCATCATATTATTGTAATTAATTATTGTTATGGAATTAAGTAGGTTTACCTGTATTGACACCTAAGCAATATAAAGTAATTTGTTTAATTGGAGGGTTTTTCAACATAGTTTTGAATATTTTGGAATAAAATATATTGGTTCTGACTTTTATTTTATTTAATCAAAAACTGACAACCTTTTATAAAAAACATCTAACCATCTAGTTATACAATATAGTCAACAAGTAAGTGTAAATAAAAAATTAGATAAAATCAGAGCTGCATACTCAACACTCTCCCTCAGTGATGATTTTTGTAAATTTCTTGAGAAAATATTTATAAAGTTCCTTGCCAATTGGCTTCGTTAGCATATCTGCTATATTTTCTTTAGTTGAGACATACTGGATATCTATTGTATTGTCCATGAACCGCTCTCTTACATAATGGTAATGAACATCTATATGCTTGCTTCGCTGGTGTAAAACTGGGTTGGATGCTATATGTATAGAGGCTTGATTATCACACAATATCATAGGCCTATGCTTACGTTTTAAATCTTTAAGCACATGGGCCATCCAGATTAGTTGTCGACTTGATAAAGACAGGGCCATATATTCAGATTCCGTTGTGGAAACAGCTACACTTTGTTGCTTTTTGGTGGTCCATGTAACAGCAGCATTTCCATAAAATCCTACATACCCACTCGTTGATCTTCTAGTGTCCAATGAATCTGCATATGAAGCATCACTATACATATAAAGTTTTGGATTTATTGTCTGTTCGTACTTCAAATTGATATCCACAGTTCCTTTTAGGTAGCGAAATATGTGTTGAATCATATTGGAATGTTCATTTGTTGGATCTGAACTAAACTGAGAGAGGATGTTTACGGAATATGCGATATCCGGCCTTGTTCCCAAAGCCAAATATAAAAGACTGCCAATCTTAGATTGATAGACTTCTTTGTTAGTCCTAGGATCAGTTTCTTTGGCCTTCTGAGGTTTTGTTCCAATATCCATTGGTGTTGAAACAGGTTTACAATTTTTCATACCATATTTTTCTAAAATCCTTGTTATGTACTGTTTTTGGGATAGAAAAACACAGTCTTTTTCCCAAGATATTTGTAGGGAAAGTAGAAAATTAGGTATGCCTAGATGAGTTACACCAAAATATTGCTTCAAAGTTTTTTCCACGATTTCAACATGATTTTCAGTGGATCCTAGGATTAGAAGGTCGTCGACATAAATAGCAATTATTTGGGCACCATCCTCTGAAACGAACAAACAAGGATCTGCCTTAGATTGGCTTAAATTAATAGTTTTTAAAACAGTAACTAATTTTTGATTCCACTGCCTGGGAGATTGTTTTAAGCCATAAATACTCTTTTTTAAACAGCACACTCTCCCTGGCTGAGCAATTATGCCTTCTGGTATTTTCATAAAAATATTAAAATCTAGATCACCATTTAAAAAGGCGGTTTTAATGTCTAATTGTCTTGCAATCATTTGTCTATGAATACAATGAGCTAACAATATTCTTATTGTTTCATAACGAATTACCGGGGCATAAGTCTCATCGAAGTCAATACCAGGAATTTGAGTAAATCCCTGTGCAACTAGTCTGGATTTGTATTTTATAATTTCTCCTTTATCCGATCTTTTTTTCTTAAAAATCCACTTGCATCCAACTACTCTTCCATTAGGTGGTTGTTGGACTATTTCCCATACATGATTATCCTCCATAGACTTTAGTTCATCCTGTATAGATAAGATCCAATTATGAGATTCTGGTCCTGTAACTGCTTCCGTATACGAAACTGGATCATCATTAGCGTAGTGCAAGTATTCATCATAATAATCTGGAGACTTACTTGTCCTGCAGCTACGCCTTGGTTGGACTATTTCTGGGGATACTTCCGAAATTACTTTATTTTCGTCATCTTCGTCTCTAATTATATTTTCTTCAATATTTAAATCCGAATTTGGGTTTTGTTCATTATCATCGTTTATTTTTGCATCTTCTCTTTCTTCTATTTCGTTCCAAGTATTACTCCTTGGCAAACTCTCAATAAATACTACTTCTTCTTCTTCTTGTCTACGAAATTTATAATCCCTTGATATTATTACTTTCTTGCCGTCATAAAATCGATACCACCCATTTTTTTTAGCATAACCCACCATCACACCGTCGAACGATCTGGGACAAAATTTACTTCCAGCTGCTTGTGCTTCTTTAGGGATATGCAAATAGGCTTTTTCACCGAAGATTTTCAGATGAGATATAAATGGTTGTTCCTTAAAAAACATTTCAAAAGGTGTGAGTTTATGAAATGAGTGTGGTAGTCTGTTTTTTGTATAAGCGGAATATGCCACTGCTTCTGCCCAAAGACTCTGTGGCAACTTAGAATCTATCAAACATGTTCTCGCCATTGTTGTTAAAGTTCTGTTTAAACGTTCGGCTAATCCGTTAGTTTCATGAATTCGTGGAATTGAATTTTCCACTGTGATTCCATTGCCCTTAAAAAACTCCTTTAGGGAATTTGACATGTATTCGCCACCATTATCAGATTTGAAGAAACTCACTTTTAATCCAGTAATTCTTTCTATTTTTAAAATATACTCTTTTATAACATTTTGTACTTCACTCTTGTGAGAAATGAAAAACACTTCGGTGTAGCGAGAAAATTCATCAATTAATGTTACGTAATATTGTTTTCCACCAAGAGATTTTGAAGAAAAAGGTCCTGCAACATCCGAATGAATTTTCTCCAAAATTCTTGCACATGAATTACCCTCAACTTTTGGGACAACTCGTGTCATTTTGGATTTAATACAGGGTTCACATTCTATAATTGGTCGTTCGTTTGGAAGTACTTCAGGATCAGCAACCACTTTCTTTATAGCACCGAACATGTTAATAGGCAAATGTCCCAACCGTCTATGCCACTCTGTGATAGAAGCATTAGCAAATTCATGATATTCTTGAAAGACTTGTTGTTTGTTAGAGGAAATTACCCAACCTACTATTTTTGCATTTTTCCATAGAGTTATCTCATCCTCGTTGCCTTTCATACATATTCCTTTAGATTTTATTTTTTCCCATGACATAAGAGAACACTTTAAATCTTTTGAATATAATACATCGTAAAGAGTGATTGTCTTTATTTTATTGGACGGCAACAACGCCTTAATGGTAACATTACCAATGTGAGATACATGAATAACATCATTATTTCCCAACCGAATAATACTATTAAATGGTTTTAATTCCTTGAAACATTCTCTATTTCCCGACATGTGTGATGTAGCTCCTGTGTCGAAAATCCACTGCCAGTTCCTGCTCTTGTATGTGAAAGCTGGATATGCTATGTTTTCATCGGAATCAGAAGTAGCGAAGGTATTATTTGCTTGTTCATTTTTTCTTTTATTTCTGCAATTATTAATAGTGTGACCTTTATACCACCTTTTATTTTCTTTGCAGAATAAGCATTCTAAGGATTGATATTTAAGGATTTTTTTCTTTTTCTGGTTACTTAAAAATGCTTGATTTTCTTCACACTCTGTATTTACTGCACACCCCGTGTTTACTACATTAAGTTCAAGTAATCTGGCACATACATCATCGTATGTTAAATTATCTTTGGTTGTCAAATTATCTATAATGTTATCGATTTCACTTGGTAACGTAGTTAAAAATAGTGATCCTTTCGCTTTTAAAGAGGTCGCCAATGGTCTGAATGCTGCTTCTAGTGATTCTTTGTCTGTTTCATTAGACCTGATTGCGGTTCTTTCAATTAATCTTGCCCAAAGTTCATTATATTTACCAATATGCTCAGGAATAGTTTTTACAGATTCACACTTAATACCAACTATAGCCTTAACCAAAGCATGCAAGGAATACTCATTTTTCTTGTCAAAAATGTTGTTTAATGCGTTCCACATACATACTGCGTCAGGATAACATGTAATTTGGGGTATAATTTCTGAATCAACATTAAAGAGAATGAATGCTTTAGCAAGAGAATGTCTGTATCTCCAACTTTCGCATTGTTCAATATATTCTTTAGCTGCGGCATTTTCTTCTGGCTTCTTTTGAAGTGCAGGATCCTTTTCCTCGCCAAATACTAATTTTTCTAAATTAGTTAACTCAAAATACGCACATGCCATGGTTTTCCACGAATGAAAATTATGTTTTCCATGGAGTTTTTCAAATTTTGGAAACTTGTCCATGTTTAATATTTATATTCCTTTATTCTTAGCGTCGGCCTGGGCTCATAACCTTTTGAATATTTTGGAATAAAATATATTGGTTCTGACTTTTATTTTATTTAATCAAAATCTGACAACCTTTTATAAAAAACATCTAACCATCTAGTTATACAATATAGTCAACAAGTAAGTGTAAATAAAAAATTAGATAAAATCAGAGCTGCATACTCAACACATAGACTGCAAGGTTCAATGACAGAACGAAGACTTGCAATGTAATACATACTTTGAATTAAAATGATTCTTTGTTATTGATACTCTTTAATATTATAGCGTGGATTGTTTTGAACACCATTGGCTAAATTTGGTGGAACGCTTAACGCGGTTGGTGTTTCGATTTGATTGCCTTGGTCGTCAGTCATTTGTAAAAATTTGTTTGTTGCAACGTTAAAGCGAGATGAGAGATTATATTATTGTTATTCATAAATATGCGGTTCACACTACATTCGAGATCATAATTAACGTTCTCAGTTCAAATAATACTATTACCTTGCAACTTATTAGGAATGTTCATTGTAGTTTTAAAGGGTGAATGATTTTTAAAGTTAAAATTTTTGATATGCAACAGGGCTGGCTTAAGTATCGTTCGAGTTTAAATTTGAAAATATATTTCTTGACTTTTTATTTTTATTTCTTCTAGTTTTATCTTTATATCTTTTTCCTGTATATTTATTTCTTTAGTTAGTTTTATAATTTTATTACCCCTTTCTTTATCTTCTTCTAATTTAAATTAATATTCCTTATTTTTTTCTTCAATGTTATCATCTGTATCCACTGTCTGATTTTCAATTTTTATCTTGATTTACTTTTTTTTATCTTGATTAACTTTTTGTACTGTTTTGCTTTCTGAATCTTTATTTTGTTTTATATCTTTTTCTATTTTTTTCATTTCAGTTTAAAGGGCTTTATATTCTCTTAACTGCTTTAGACATTATTTTTCCTTTATTTTTTTTGTACTTCTTCATATGCATCAACAGTTGCAATATATTTTCCGTTGTTTTTCCTTTTATTATTTACTATATTTCTGTTTTATATCTTTTTCCTGTATCTTTTTCCTGTATATTTATTTCTTTAGTTAGTTTTATAATTTTATTACCCCTTTCTTTATCTTCTTCTAATTTAAATTAATATTCCTTATTTTTTTCTTCAATGTTATCATCTGTATCCACTGTCTGATTTTCAATTTTTATCTTGATTTACTTTTTTTTATCTTGATTAACTTTTTGTACTGTTTTGCTTTCTGAATCTTTATTTTGTTTTATATCTTTTTCTATTTTTTTCATTTCAGTTTAAAGGGCTTTATATTCTCTTAACTGCTTTAGACATTATTTTTCCTTTATTTTTTTTGTACTTCTTCATATGCATCAACAGTTGCAATATATTTTCCGTTGTTTTTCCTTTTATTATTTACTATATTTCTGTTTTATTTCCAATTTCTATTAAGATTATATTATAGGTTTTGTTCGTCCATAAAGTATTTTTTTGCCTATATTTGCTTAAAATAAAATTTATCAGACTAGTAAAAAGTTGTCATGCATTTAGCTCTCACCCTGTATCACTGTACGCATTCACACAACATACATTTATATTATCCAGTTCTCAGAGTTTGAAGTTATAGGGATTTTATACTTAAGAGCAACCAGTTTATCTCGTTATCTTAGTCTAAAGCCATACGCTTTATTTTTCATCTGATTTTCATGAATTTTTTTTTTAGTTATTATTTAATATTTATTGCTTGGGGCAGAAACAATCTTTTTTTTTATTTTATTTTTTGTTTAATTTTCTTTTTTTTTTATTAATTAAGTAAATTTTTAAAATTTTTAATGTTTCTGCCCCAATGTATAATAAATTTAAAATTTTTTGACTGTCTTTATTTTTTAAGATAGTAAATACTTTTTAAATGGGATTACAATTGCGCTTTTTAATTAAAATTGACAAACAATATTTCGCTCTGCATGATTTGGTATATTACGTTTAGTCGTAGAATTTTTATATTTTTGACATACTATTAACATAATATTTCTATTTCATTAATATTTTGAATAACGTATTTTTTGAAAATAACTAGTAATTTTTATAATAAACATTGCATTTCATTTATTGGTTTTAAAGATTGTAGGAGGAAAGCAAAAATGTCGTTTCGGAATTATTCGAAACAGCTTCCAGAAATTTCTTTTCGAATTTTTCAAGGAAAAAAATATTTAGAGAAAAATAAAAGGTGACATGGATGGACATGCGATAAAAAAATATTTATTTATTTTTTTATAAATTTACATTTCTTAATTCTTTTCTATAGTTTTCTCTTATTTTCAAGTTCCTTGTTGCCCTTGGATCAACTAGCTCCGGAAGAATACAGTTGAAAAAAAATATTTTTAATTTCGGAACCATTTCGCTTAACCAGAAGTTCTCATCTTTATAAATATAAAAAAAGGACATTAATAAAGTTAAAAAAAAATTAATTAATACCTAGTTATCTCTTCAATTAAGCAATCTTTTGGACTCCATATAACGAAGTAGCATTTTTCTTTTTTTGTTATTGGTAATTGCCCTTGGATTTGGAAGTAATATTCAGGTCTTGTATTGATTACGAATGTATCATTTTCAAGTTTGGCATATTTTATTTTTTTTGTTCGTATGCCCTCTTATGGACTCATGTCCTTAATATTCAAAGGACACTTTATTTCTAAAATGGCGTTGTCATCTGGACTAGCACCCAAAAAACTATATTCTTTATCGATGAATAGCCCCCATTTTTTTACTTTGTGTTTGGAGATTGCCTTAAAATCTTCGAGTGCAAACGGCTCGTTTAATTTCCCATATTGTGACGCGTTGTTGCCTTTAGATTTGTTGTATAATAATATATTAATTGATGCTGCTAGTGTTTGCTTTTAGTTTTTTTTTTGTGTGTCATCGGCTTCAACTGCTAAGGTTATTTCGCCTCGTGTTCTGTGTAGGCTTTGTTACTGTTTCCCAGCGCCACTTTAGGAACAGCACTGTTAATTAGAACCCAACAGTGAATGGTCGAGTGGGGAATCCTACCAAGGCATCAGAATTAATTTTAAATAATTAAATTAAATGAAAAAATTCCGGCCAACAGTGGGATTCGAACCTGGGACCCTTGGATCCACAGGCAGAGGCTCTAACCACTGAGCCACCCACCCCCCTGTTATTATTATTATTAATATGCATTAATATGCATTTCAGGACATCGTCATTTAAGATTTAAGAATATTTACAAAATATCTTTTTTTTTTTTTTATTTAACAATTAACGTGTCTCAACAGCTATGGTTATTGACACGATACAATGAAATATAATAAACTATAATTTACAAGATACATAATATCAACTTTCTAATAATATTAACTTTCTAATAATATCAACTTCCTAAAAAAATTAAATTAAATTATACAAGTTGGTGTGTTGCAGAAAGTTTATCAGTCTTGGGTACTGTTCGGGGACTCCAAGGATATCTTTCAAAGAGTTTCCCAATCCAAGGCTTTTGCGGGCTTCTTCATATTGTGGACAGTCTACCAGTATATGACTTATAGTGAGATTGGTATTATGGCAATATTGGCAGAACGGTGGATTATCCGATGCCATTAAGTAGCCATGGGTGAGTCTTGTATGACCTATCCGTAATCTTCGTATTAAAATTTTATTTTTTCTACTATTAGCTGGAAATTTAAAGGAGGTGACATCGGGTTTGATTGCATATAATTTGGTATTGGATCCTGTCCGGTATTCTGACCACTTATTCCAAATTGATTTTTTAAAAGAGCCTATTACATCTTTAAATAATTGAATATTTTCTAAAGGTATGTTACTTGTAATAGCTTTTTTGGCGTAATAGTCGGCTATCTCATTGCCTTCAATACCCTCGTGTGAAGGGACCCAAATAATTGAAACACAAATTTCATTTTTTAATAATGTTTGAAAAGATTCATGAATATCTTGAACTAGTGGATGTTGAGAAAAAATGTCCTGGATAGATTAAATTGATGATAGGGAATCAGTGCAGATGACCACCTTCTGACGCTCTTCAATTGGTAACTTCAGAGCTTTTGAGATACTAAAAAGTTCTCCTGAGTGAATGCTGCAGTTGATTGGGAGTCTGAATTTTGCCAGTAATGCTTCAGCGGTTGTTACTGAGCCACCTACTCCATTTTCATTTTTGGAAGCATCCGTAAATAAAATTGAATTAAAATCATTTGTATTGATAATATGTCTAAAATATTGTTTATAAAGTACACTGGGAGTATTTTCTTTACTGTATTTGGATAATGAAATGTCTATATTGGGTAATTTTTTAGTCCAAGGAGGAGTATGAGAGAAAGAGATAGGAGTGGTGTTAGACAAGTCGATATTATCTAAAAGAGGTTTTAAGATGTGCAGAACAGGTTGAGGAATTTTTGAAGAGTTTGCATTAGAGTTTAATGAATGATTAAGAAGTTTATATACTGGATTATCAGAGTTTGAAGACACTTTAGTACAATAAGAAAGCAAATTAAGTTGATAGCGGAAATGTAAAGGAAGCTCGTGGGATTCACAGTACAGGCTGTTCACTGGGCTGGATCTAGAAGCTCCAAGACACAGTCGCAGGGCAGAGTTATGAATAGTGTTGAAGGTGCGTAAATATGTTTTGGATGCAGATATAAAAACAGGGCTACTATAATCTAATTTAGATCGGATTAATGCTCTATAAATTCTTAACAGTGATTCTTCCTCCGCCCCCCAATAATAGTGAGATAAAGTTTTTAAAATATTCAAGCGTTTAAGACAGACACCTTTGGTTTCTTGTATGTGCCGCTTAAAAGTGAGCTTACTATCAAAGATTACGCCAAGAAATTTGTTACAAGTAACAGTGTTTAGTACAACACCCTCGAGGTTTATATGAGGGATTGAGATACTATTGTATCTTCTACTGAACTTCATAACTTTTGATTTGGATGTTGAAAAACTAAAACCTATACTTCTAGCCCAGTAGCTGAGCTTGTTCACAGCATTTTGAAGTAACGTGGAAGTACTGTCTGTATTCTTACCATGGCAGAGGAGAACAAGATCATCTGCATATAAAGCACATTTAACTGGTTGTTGGATAAAGGAACAAATATCATTAATAGCTAGAAGAAATAAGGTGGGACTCAAAACTGAACCCTGAGGCACTCCATTCTCAATAGTGTATGAGCAAGATCTGGTTCCGTTTACCTTTACCTTAAAGGTTCTGTCAGATAGGAAATTACTTATAAAATTAGCCATATTACCAGATATTCCACAATCTTTAAGTTTATTAAGGATAATGGGTCTCGGTGTGGTATCGTATGCACTTTCTATATCCAAAATTACTGCAATGGCATCTTGTTGGTTATTCATAGCGTTCGCAATTTCAGTTTGAAGAAAGACAAGATTATCCATTGTATTTTTTCTAAAACCAGATTGTGACTCAGTAAACAGTTTAAATTTTTCCAAGTACCAAGTCAAACGTTTGTTAATCATTTTTTCATATAGTTTGCACATAGTACAAGTTAACGATATGGGCCTAAATGAATTAGGAAGAGTTGATATGATTTCTGATTTCCTAACGGGAATGACTATTGATTGACGCCAAGTTGAAGGAAATTCTTGACTAAACCAGATTTTGTTATATAATTCCAAAAGTTTAGTTAATGAATCTTTATGTAAATGTTTTAAAAAGCTGAATGGAATATCATCTGGCCCAGCAGCGGAATTTTTGGAAGAAGAAAGGGCGATTTTCAGTTCATCACCTGAAAATGGAAGGTTTAAAAATTCAACATCTAAATGTGAAGTTGAAGGATTTAAATTAGATGGTGGGAGTGTTGCGTTGGATTTGGATTTAGATTTAGCTTGAAAGTGTAGACCGAGGACATTCGCTATAATTTGATTGTCAGTAACAATTTGATTTTCGAATATTAGAGCAGGTATTTTGTAAGAAGTATGTCTACCTTGCATTTGTCTAACTTTAGCCCATACTTGTGTTGCAGGCGTTTCACATGTAATTGAACTTATATATTTCTTCCATGATTCTCTTTTGCTATCCTTTACAATTCTTCTAGATTTAGCTCTCAGCCTTTTAAAATTAATGAGATCATCTAGAGTTCTAGTTCGTCTATATTTATTTAAAACTGACTTATATTCTCGAATCGCATTGGCACACGATTGATTCCACCATGGAACAAATTTGTTTCTTGATTGTAATGAAAATTTTCCAATATGTGTTTCTGCAGAGGAAATTATGCACTGGGTAAGTTGATTTACAGCAGTTTCAATATTATTTGAAAAATTTATTAAATCAGTTAGTTCTTTTGCTTAAGTGTAAAGGTTAAAGAAAAAGTCCTTTATTTCTCACAAAGTCAATTTATTGGCGACCGGTTTCGAAGTTGTCACTTCATCATCAGGCACACCTAAATGGAATATCAAGGAGTCAGTTGTAATAAAAACAATTATAAAAGCATGAACGGACTTTAACATATACAAAATAACAGAAAAAACACAAAAGAAAGTTAAACAATAACCTTGACTCACCTTGACTCACCTTGACTAATTCCATAAAGGAAGCGCTACAAAAAGTTTAACAGAACGAGTTAAAAAAGTCATGTGTAATAAGTATTTTTTTAAAAAATGTTTTAAATGTAGGTTAGGTTAAACCACCAGATGTCTTTTTGAATAAAATAATTAATTAAAACACATTTAAGACAATTATTAACTAAACAACACAAAATAGTTTTACAAGCACAAACAGTTTAAAAAATTTTAAGGAAATAATGTTAATTACTGAAAGTAAAAAGTAAAAAAGTAAAAATTATCAGACTGTCAAGACATCTATCTAGATTTTTAACGAATCAATGCAGTAAACTGTAAATTTTAAATTAGCGGATAAATAGTGTACTAACGGAGGTGTTATTTACTGAAAGTGAGTATAGGTGGCGATGACAAAATTTATTGAAAGTAAAATATATTAAACTGAGAATGAGAAAACAAAAAATTTTTATACTAACAAGAAAAATTAGAACACTAAACAAGAAAATATGAAAATTCATATGTAAAAAGGGAAAATTTGAAGCAGATAATCAAAAAGAAAATTACTGTTACAGGAAACGGAAAATAGGTTGACAGTACGAATGTCAAAAAAGAGGAAAGTCAAATTTTGGCGTATGACAACCACGTGGGAGAATTGGAATAAGCTAAAAAAAAAAATTTTTAATAAGATGCGAATGGGCAAAAATTAATGGAAAGAAAATCTAAATTGGGAGAGTTAATTGTGGTAAGTAACTGACTGAAGATCAAATGAGTGGGGGTAAAAGTCTGAAAATAATTTAAATAAGCGCAGAGAACGTTGGGGTACTAATAAATTGAATTTGTGCATTCAGAGAGCAGGAGGGGCCAGATTTAATATTTTTTAAAATTTCCAGGTTCTCAAAGTTATTCAGAAGGAATTTATTAGAAGTCATATGCAAAATGTCGAAGCCAATGCTAGAATCAAAATCGTGACCAGTGTCTAACAAATGAGCAGCAAAGTGAGAAAAACCAGTAGTGTTAGTGTTAAGACAGCGTGTGTGCTCTTTCAGGCGTATTTTAAAATTACGAAAGGTCCTTCCCACATATGAGCATGGACAGTTCAAACAAGTTAGTTTATAAACACCAGACTGATCCATAGGATCAATCTTATCCTTATTCCTAACAAACAGGCTACTGATCGAGTTGGACGTTCTAAAGCTAATTCTGAAGGAATCTTTGAACAAGTTGGCTATACGATATGAGAATTTTCCAATAAAAGTAAGTGAAACATACTTACGATTATCTGCTTCAATATTGGGAAGGGACTCAATTATGTAACTATTGTTCTGATTACGTTTATTCTGTTTTCTATGAAGCATTTTATCTATTAAGTTCTGATCATAATTGTGACTATTAGCAATTTGTTTGATAACATTGAGTTCTTTATTAAAGTTATCTACTGATAGTGGTACTTTCAGAAGACGTTCCAAGTAACAATTGAAAGCTGCTAACTTATGTGTAACTGGGTGATTGGATAAATTATCAATAACAACCCCTGTGTGAGTAGGTTTTCTGAATATGTTAAATTCCAACTTAAGATCTGTACAATGGGATATAGTTAAATCAAGGAAGTTGATAGATTTGTTGTTTTCTATCTCTAATGTAAATTTGATGTTACTATGTATGGTGTTTATATAATTTAGGAAGTTATTTAACTTATCCAGATCACCAGTCCATAGTATCAGTATGTCATCAACATATCTATGATAGAATTTAATAGCTGAGCAAAAAGGATTGTTGTTTAATATATTGTTATTCTCAAAATTATGCATAAAGATGTCTGCAATTGACTTTGTGAGAAATAAAGGACTTTTTCTTTAACCTTTACACTTAATCCCTACTACTCACATATGGCTACCCTCACTCCAAAAAAATAGTTCTTTTGCATTCATACTGAAATTGTCCCAATTAGCATGAGTAATTCGCCATCTCTTCACATTGTCGGTGCTTTGTGTCTTATTATCTGTGAGTAAAATAGGGAAATGATTACTATCATACAGAGAATCCAGGGTTTTCCAAGTGAGGAAAGATGCTAGGCTAGGACTACAGAAACTAAGATCTATTTTTGAAAAATTTCCGGAGGAAATATTGAAATATGTATTTTCACCGGTATTTAAAAGACATATGTCTGTTAACGAAATCACATTCTCTATTTGTTTTCCTCTGCTGGATGAATGGTCAGAATTCCACATTTCACTGTGGGCATTAAAATCGCCAACTAAAATGAAAGGGGAAGGAAGTTGCATGATTAAGTCAAAAATATCTGTGTCATTTAAGTTATAATTTGGTGGTATATATACGCTGCATATTACCATTTTTTGAGGACACCAAACCGTAACCGCAATTGCCTCTAGGTTGGTATTTAAGAAAAAATAGTCGGAATAGGAATCTGCACTAACAAAAATCGAAGAACCACCACTAGCTCGCAAATAATTCGGTCTTAGATAATGGTAACCCATATAATTTGTTAGGAGGGGATTATGAGAATCTTTAAAGTTAGTTTCTTGTAGACAAATGACATTGGGAAATATTTCATTTATGATTTGTTGGATATATGGTAAGCGAGGATAGAATCCATCGCAGTTCCACTGAATTAATTTGAATGTTAATAAATTTTATGAAAAAATTAGAATGTCTAATTTGGCGTCAATGAAATAAAAGAAGTATCGGATAAAACCTCTTCATCACTTAGATCTGCGGTTGACATAGGTGTCGCACTGTTACTTCCCGATTCGACTGTTTCAGCTTCCAGTTGTTTCTTCAGTTTTTTATATAACCGTGTAAATTTATTTTTGGTGGATCTTTCTTCAAGTAATGGGTATATACTATATATATTAGAAAGAAGAATTTTAATATCTTTTGTAAATTTGATAGCTTCATCATAAGGGTTACTGCTTCTAAAAGTGTTTTCCAAAAATGCAATAAAATTGTCAATGGGGAGGATAAAAGACTCATTTAGGTTTTGGTAGGCTTCTTCAATATTCTTTTTCAAAACTTCAGTAAGTCTCGGTTCTGAGGATTTGCGTTTCTTCTTTCTCCTATTAATATGTCGTGTAGTATCAGACAAATCATTAGGTGGAGGCATTAATTCAGGAGTTGGTAAAAGGGTTGGGGAACATATGTTATCAGGTAAACTAAGCTGATCACAGAAGGATATTGTTTCCGAATGGTTCCTTTTTTGACTGGCTGCCTGAGTATTACTGTTATATTGTATACTTGATGGGGTAAGATTGAAGTCTGTGACACATGGTTCTATCAATATTTGATTGGTAGGGGGTATCATCGAGGTACTTGTCATCTGCGTTGAAGAAAAATCAATCTGCTCATTTGATGTGGGAGATGAATTTAAATCTAAGCTGTCGACTTCTTTTAACGGTTGATTAACAGGAATATTGATAGATGCAGCATTAGGGCATGTGGTTGAGATATGGCCTATCTGCTTGCATATAAAACACTCCATTTTGTCAGTGGATAGAAAAATTCTATGATCAACACCATCATAAGAAATTAAAATCGATGTTTGTATTTCGAAATTATCAGAAGTAGGGAATACATATATTTGTCGTCTAAAACTTTGGATATGGATATACTCATCCGAAAAACCAGCCTTTAAAAAGGATACTCGAGAAGCCAGGTGCAATCCAAGATTTTTAACGGCGTTTTCTATAACTTCGTGAGGTATGGACGGAGAAACATTTGAGATAAGTATCCTTTTTGTTGGGGATATGAGGCTGCGAACATTTAAAATTAAATTTTGTATCTGGATTGTAGAATGAGATTTTACCAGATTATCTACCAATTCGGTGCTGCCTAAATATATACATATTCTGTTGTTGGATATTCTAGATGCAAATGAGATATTTTTTGGTCCTATGATATCTCCTATGGCTTTCACATAATCAAATAATTTAAGACTGTCTTCTGCATGAAGTACTATTGCTTGGTCTTTTTTTGGGAAGGTGATTTTTGGGACTACTTTTACTGCCGATACGTACGAAGTACTGGGAGAAGCTGTTTTATTATTTGTACTAATATTTATTAACTCATTGGGTTGGGATACATTAGAACTCATTACATTTAAGCTATTGTTACTCTTGTAGTCAAGAGGGGTGGTTTTAATATCACTCATTATTAAAACTTTTTAATAGCCCCTCCTGAATGGAGGGACTTGAGACAAACGTTCTTTTAACACTATCTTATCAGGTTTTTATTGTCTATTCAAATAGTTTCACTTTAACACGAAGACACAATATTACAATTAAATAGCGCAGCCTCAAAGGTCCATTACGCGTCACTAAACACTAATTTAGTCTAAAAACTTCCAAAATAGATATTAATAACTCGCAAAACCTATTTTTCTTAAAAAATATAAAGAGACAATTTTTTTGGATGTTGACACGTCAAACTGACTTTTTCAATTTTTCCATGGTAATTTTCTAACAAAAAAAAAAGGAAACAAAAAACCAAAAATTTTCTGAAAACTCATGTTTTTAATTCAATAAATAAACTCTAAAATGTAATTCAGGAACTGATGGTTTATAATATAAACTAAACACCAAACCCACAACATCATTTAAGATTTAAAATCAATTACATTAAACTTTGGTATTGGTATAGGTCCGATCAATATTGTATAACATGTAAATAACACCAACGGTATAGAACGCTGAAGATGTAATTAACATACTAAAGCAATAATGTCGATTTCGCAAGTCCAATTAATTCTGCGGGCAGCTCGTATAACATCATTATACCGTAGTACGATCATTACAATCTGTTTGATGAACTAATAGCATTTTACCTACTGGACAATGGTGGTTTTATTCAAAACTGATTAAATTTTAGTACAAGGCATTTTGAAATTGATTGACAATGGAAAATGGCAAACTTTAAATCACAGCATTACAGTCTATCAATTTATGAACGAAATGTATCTTTTAATAAACATTACTTCCATGCTTAAAGTTTTTAGTGGATTTAGAAACGTCGGCTGGGCGCAGTATCCACACGAAACTCCTTAAACATATGAACGTCAATATAATTTTATTTATTTCGATATACTGTTTTATAGGTGAATCCATTTAATACAAAGCAAAAGGCAAAAAACATAGATCAATTATACAGGGTGTCCGCAAAAATACCGACACAGAACAGGTGCGTATTAGGCACTTCAAAATATGATGATTTAACGCAATTTACCTCTATACCAATTTGTACTCCCAAGAAGTTACGAAAGCCTAGAGTGGGGCAAAGTTTACTTAATTTTAATTATGTAAATATTATTATTATTATTATTATTATTATTATTATTATTATTATTATTATTATTATTATTATTATTATTATTATTATTATATTAGTTTTAATTGTGTTCTCATTTAAATCGATTTTATTAAAAGTAATTTTCTTTTTGTTAAATTTATTAACATTATCATAATGCATTATTTAATTTTTCCCATTTTTCTCGAAAAATAAAAAAAAAATTAAATATAATATTTTGCATAAAATGAAATGACTATTTTAAAAATTTGCCAATGGACAAAAAAGTTTTGTATAGTTATAAGGGTGGATTACCTCAAAACCACTCCTTAAAATATTTCAATTAATCATTACTCACCCCAAAAATTAAGACTTATGAAGCGCTTAAATAATTTACCAAATAAAGATTTTTTAAGTTAAACCGTTGCAGAAATATTTAGTCTTTTCGAAATTTATGGTCCCACTTTAGGCTTCCATAACTTCTAAGAAGTACAACTTGATATAGGGGTAAATTGCATTAAATCATCATATTTTAGGGTGCTCAACCTGTTCTGTGTTGGTACCTAGGCGGAACACCCTGTATATTTTTATTCTTAAAACTTATAGACCGTTAGATAGTGACTGATTTAGGTGCATCATTTTTGCATACAAGCCTCGAAGAGGGTTGAAAAGTACATCGATGTTGAGTAGAATAAAAATTAACGAGTGGCTCTTGGGGATAACACACGGAAAATTCGATTTTCCTAATCAGAAAAATTTTCCGACCCCAAAATGCCATGATACATTCGGGTGATTCAAGCAAATATATTTTTCGGACTAGTGACGACGTTCGTTTTCATACATTCGATGGGATTGTGTGGAAAACTCGGGCAAAATCTTGAGCTTTCCTTGGAAGATTACGCCCTTATTTCAACCCTTTAGCCACTTGCGATATTAAAGCCTTTGGTTTTCCAAAGTCTAGTTCTATTAATTAATCATATAGTGTAAACGATTTGTTTGGAAAAATGGACAACAAATAACCTTTCGTTTTTGTTAGGGAAAATCAAATTTTCCATGTGTTATCCCCAGCAGCCACTCGTAAATGTCCTTTTATTCTACTTAAAATCTATGTACTTCTCAACCCTCTTCGAGACTTGATTGCGAAAATGGGGCACCTAAACCTGTCACTATTTGACGGACTATTAAAAAGAAATTTAAGAGACACTTAGTTGAAGGTTTTCACTTTATTGGGACTGAGCCCCCCAAGGACAAACTCGTGGCATAAAGAAAAACGAGAAAAGTTTTCTAAATTGGTCAATATATGTCAAATCTGAACTATGAGTGGCTGCGAAAAATTTACTAAATTAAATAATATATTATTGCTGTTTTAATGGCTAACTCCAGAAAATCATCATTTCGGAAACATTCTAAAAATCATAAAAAATATGTACAAAAATGTATTTTCTAGTCTAATAATTATGTGGAATTAACAGAAGAGAGCACCTAGTTATAAAAGGCGGATGATATTTTCTAATATTTTAAGAATTAGTTAAGATTTCAGCATTTTATTTTTGTAAATTAGGTATTTTAAAAAAAAGGTTGTTATAATTTACACTTTTTCAAATTTCAAGCCTTTAACTTCCAAAAATTTCTCGGTATTATGTTTCTATACGAATCTGAGATTAAAATGCCTATTAACAGATGATTCCTCTGTGCTGTTTTTTTTTACTATTGTGACAGGCTTCTGGTTCACCTACAGTGAATCAGCGAGTCTGTGTGGTGCTACGAAGGTGACTCCCGTATAGGGGTTGCTCAGGCGCCAGTTTTGGTATCGCAGTTTACTCTGCGCCCTTGTGGTACACCAGAGTGTACTCAAGGTGAACTCAGTGGAGGTTAAAAAAATTCCAGGCGGTCACTGCTAGGTAGCCACTATACTGGAATAAATAAAAACAAAACACTTATCTCCTTTACACCTCGTACCCTACGGTACCCTAAAAGAGAACGGTTAAGAACCAGCAGTAAGAGAAACACACGAATAGGTAATAAAATATATATTTACAAAAAATAAATACAACAGTAATTAAATATGAACGGCTTCCTCTATTCGGAAAATTTATTAAAATAAATTATTAGAACTGAAAACTATTTAAATATTGATGGATCCATATATCCGGAAAATTGAAGAAAAATAAATTATTACAATTAAAAACTATTTAAATAGTGATGGATCCCTATATCCAATAAATTTATGAAAAATAAATTATTACAATTGGAAACTATTTAAAGGTTGAGGAATAATTACGGTTCGCTAGCACAGGAGGCCAAGCGGTCCGGGAATAATGAAAGTCCCTGTATAAGAAACATTTATTAAAAATAAATTAATACACTCTAAAACAATTTAAATATTGAGAAATAATTACAGTTTGCTAGCACAAAAGGCCAAGCGGCCTGGAAATTATGAACCTCCTTATATAAGGAAAATTTATTAAAAATAAATTAATGGTGGGTTCACGGAACTGAAATTTGGGATAATTTGACATACCTAACCTATAATTTGATTAGTTTTTCTTCTTATTGTTCTTCTATTCCTTTTGCGGGAAAATTCACCCATGATTTGATTTTTTATGAAAGAAAATATAAAAATGGAAACGTGAAGCATATTGTGTCTTTAGGAATGAACGTTTATTGTTTATTTCATACTCTTTTTACTTTGTTTTTCACAATAAAAACATCTCATTGTAGCTTGTTGACACAATTAAATGACAAATGGAAATAGAGGTTACGTTAAATAACATCCGGTCCGCCATATTATTTGCCCAAATCGGCCAATTTTTCGGAACGTTTTTTAGGGGGCTATATCCTATCCAGTAAAATAATACAGATCAGTGATAAAAATAGTTTGTCCTGTTGGACATGCTTTAAAATACAATGAATGTGGTATGTTCTACTGTAGTTGCCACATTTGACACCTCCGACTGTTGCAGATAAATTGAACGTGCAAATAAAGCATAAGTCAGATTTGAGTTTCTCGTTTTGACAAAATGTTGATGGTGGTATGATAACTTGCGATATTATATTTACTGATTTTTGGGTTTGTAAATATAGCATATTAACTAAGGAAAGTGTTTTTTTATGAAATAACAAAATAAAACAATAGGTTTTAATTAAAAACGATTTTCTCTGATGGAGCGGTATGTTCCAGAGATTCTACTTTGACATTGTCAAGTTGGAAATACTTTTCTTTTTTGATATTTTTTGCTTGAATTTGTACCAAAGGAGGGTTGTGATTAAAATTCAAACATTTAGTTCCAATTTCTAGAATATTAATTAAGGAAAACCTTTTAATAATATAAAAAAAAAACAATAAAGTTATAATAAAAAAGGATACTCTCTGTTTGAGCGGAATGTGCCGTAGATTCTACTTCGACTTTATCAAGCTAGAAAACCTTTCCTTTTTTGGTGTTACTTTTTGCTTCAATTTGTACCAAAGGAGGTTTTTGACGAAAATGCAAACATTTAGTTCCAGTTTCGCCTGAAAAGCAGCTAGTATGATTTAGGAATATTAAACTTTGGTTTTTCTTTGATCATGTTATTTGGTGAAGAGACATTATTTGAGGGATAGCAACATATTTTTTAGGCATCTCTTTTTTTGATGTTTCTATAAGTTCACTGCTGACTTCTAAGATTTCAATAAAACTGTTTTGTGACACATTCTTGATAAAAGATTCTGCAGACGATCTATCTGTACCAGATATTACTAAGCAGTCTGCTTTTCTTTTTAAAGCACCTCCGACACCGTCCATTGGACCCTTGCCGTGGCCGCTTGCACTATAATTACAGCTAATTGCTTGTATGTTTTTAAAATATTTGGGTATCTTAGAAATTAAAAAGAAACGGCTTTTATATTGAGATATTGGGCCATCTGAAAAAAAATGTAACTTAAAAATGACCGGATATTTAGTAGAAATATTTAGTAATATGTTACGTGAAATTAATTTTAAATTAATTTCAAATTTATTTTTAACAACAACTTCTCCATAACCCCTCGTAACGCAACATCTGTATGCTTGCCCTAGCATTATTACCATTATCGATTTTTACAAAGCTTCGCGTTCGCGCATGATCTGCTGATATCTGCGCATAGCCCATAGCGGTTCTTTTAGCAATCAGTTCATATAAAACCTTAAACGGTGAATTAATTTACCTTTTCTGGTGTTTAAATTTAATTTATATGTACTGAAGTACTGGCTCCAAGAAGAGGTTACTCTTCCAAGTAGTAGCTCCAAGACGATCTTCCAAGTACTGTCTCCAAGAAGAGGCTACTCCTCCAAGTAATGGTTCCAAGTAGTACTTCCAAGTAGTACTTCCAAGTAGTACTTCCAAGTAGTACGTCCAAGTAGTACCTCCAAGTAATGGTTTCAAGTAGTACCTCCAAGTAGTACATCTAAGTAGTACCTCCAAGTAGTATCTCTAAGAAGAAGCTCTAAGATCCTTTAAAAAGCTCCAAGCTCCTCCAGGAAGCTCCTAGTTGCCTCTAGCTTTAAAAAAGGGTAGTACCGTACCTACGTACTAAAATACCACATGGTAACCATCTATCGAAGTATCTAACAGTAAATTTAAACAATGATTCATTCTTTAAACTCTATTCACTAACTATTTAGTTTGTAGACTTTTGTAATACTTAAATTTTACTTTTTTTTTATTAAATGTATTAAATATTCTCACTTTCTTTTATTTGCCAGAACCCATATAGATAACTTTAAGTACCAGAGACGGACTTAATTAAACGGGACATTTAAAATCAGATAGGTTTTCCAAGTTACTGAAAAACTTGGTGGCGCAAAACTTTTTTTTGTCGTTGTCTTATTTTAATATATTTCATTTTATCTTAAAGTAGATCTTCGCCCGCGAACAGGTCAAGCTACTCTGATTTTATTTGTCCTGGTCAATTTTTGAATCCACGCATATCAGCAATTTGAGCTAAATTACTTATTAAATAAATTAACAACATAGAAATCTAAAAAGAAAGTAACAAATAGTTTGTCAAGGTGCGCCCAAATTGCATGACACTGGTGATCGAGATTATCACTTACGGAACAGAAGCATTTACTTTTAATTAAGTTTGTTGAATTTTCTCGAAAATAATATATTCCTGTATGTAATGAAATTTGCTTTTTGGATGCTCCAAAATGCATTGATTGTATTTCGATAGAATATTTCGCTACGTAATTTTCAGAGAAATCAACCTGAATTATTATTTCATCATATTTAAGTGACTGTTTTTTTTTATGTAACTGTAGCATTTGGTTTTCCATTATAAAAACATGTTTCAGAAAATCGATGGCTTGTTTATTTAGAATTTCAAATATTTTTTTAGACTAGAAGTCCTTTGAATCTTTACTGTTCTTTTGATTTGTTTCTTAATATCTTTAATATATCTCTCTTCAGCTTTAGTTTCCCACTGATAGTATCTTATTTTTTCTTGTAGTTTACCTTTAGCTTCTATTTTAAACTGCAAATTTTTTGTTTGCAACTAAGGCAACGTCTAAACATATAATCAATTTTTTTTTTGTGTCACAAACTAGGTCATTTATTAGTTCCCTAGAATTTCTTGCATTTATCAAATTCGCCCTTTGCAAGCTAGAAATAATAAAATATATATCGATACCTTTCTGCCATTGGAACAAATGTCGCTTACGTTAGTCTAGCAAAAAGGTATCGATATTTTCATGTTTAATATACGCACACGTATTTCTATCTTAATGTGTTGCTCGAACTATCCAAAATGGCTTGTATTTTATGAAAGTTGTCTCTGAAATATAAAGACCTCCACTGTCAATATAATTTTTGTATAAATTTTTAAGGGAATCCAGTAAAAGTCGTTTCCGTTTTTTGATTTTGCCCTTTCGAACATAGTCTTTCTTGCCAGGACACATTTTTGAGCAGTAATCTTTTTCCAGAAACTCTTTAACAGATATTCGAACTTTCTGCGTTTTTTTATTGTTTCTTTTTTTCCTGCAATACTGATTGAATGGTAATGTATTGCTTTCTCAATATTTTTCCACTAATTATTTTAGCCGCAATTTGTTTTTCAGTTTGTGTTTTCAGTTGTTGTACGTTTTCTTTTAACTGTAAATACAGCGCTTCTTCTAACACTAGCCGTCTTTTAACTCCTTCAGGTACCTTAAATCCTTCTACTAGTTTATTTATCTTTGTTGCTTGAGATGGAGTTTCAGCTGGTAGTCTTTCTTTACTAGACTCTAATGCTGCAATTTTTAATTTTTGTCTCCTATCCTTTCTTTGAGAGTTTCTAAGTTTATTCCTTAAGTCTTCTATAATCTTTTGTGACTTTCTTAATTTTCGATAACATTCAGCTCTGTCATGTTTTACCTTTTTACGACCTTTCTGACTTTTTACTAAGTTAGGGGTTTTAGGTGACTCACTAGTTCCCGCAAGTTAAATATCTTGATAATCTTCATTATCACTTATTGGAGGTGAATTATTGTCTAAAAATGTTTCCATTGCCGCCTGCGACTTCTTACTTTTTCGGTACTCTAGACTAGCCACTTTCCATTTTTTTCTTATATTTCTCTGTTCTCTTTTATCAAGATCTTTTATACTTTTTATACGTCCTTCTTCCTTCAATTTTTTGGATCTCTCTCTATCTTTTCTACGTTTTTTCTCTCGCTTTTCATCGGTCATTTTGGCTTTTTTCTTGTAATCTTGCCGTTTGTATCATTTTTTTTGGTTTTGTTTTTAGGGCCTTTTTTAAGATTTTGTTTACTTTGGTTTGAATATTTAAGTCAGCCTTTTTTATTTTTGTGTTTTCTTATTTTTTTCTTTATTTAAAATATCAATCTGGGTCGTTATCGTGTTCTGTTCTTCTAAGTTTTTATGTCGGTGTTTATCTGTAAATTCTATAATATTGCTGACTTCTTTTAACACAATATTCCGTATTTTTCGTTGTTTAATAATATTGTCTAACTCGTCGTTGTTTGTATTTTGCTGTGAGTGTTTTTCTTCAATATCCAATAATCTGTTCTTATTTCTTTCTAAATGTATTTTACTGTTTCTACTTAATCGTCTTTCTTCTTTTTTTTCTTTTCTTTTGTTTCTTATATTTTTTATTTTTTTATAAGCTTCTTCGCTATCCTCTTTAAGCTTGTTTTTTAATTCTAATACTTTTTTGGGGTTCATCGAATTCTGAAATATTTATAAAACAATCGTAAAAAATATTTATACAAACATAATGTGGTAATATAGTATAAAACGATTAAAATATTTCATATTCCAAAACAATTTGCAATCAGTATTATACATTTTTACACCAACAGATCAATTTAATTGCGAACAAATCAATCTGTCCTAGGCCCTAGACCTAATAATAAAGGGTTACCTAAGGGATCTGTTTTGAGCCCTGTTTTATTTAATATGTACACAACCGATTTACATAATATTGAAATAAATAATACATTATCATTTAACATACAGGTGATATAAAATAAAAAGTAAGGTTAGTTAATACCGAGCTGCATGATTTTATACTTTAATTAATAACAATAAAAAGCTTACCTGGGTACTATTATTAATATTTGATAGCATAGCAATTATCTTCTGTCCTCTAGATAATATTACCTTTATAATTATTCAAAAGAAGCAAAAAGTAAACAATATAAACAAACCACGACACTTTCACTTTCAATCCATAAAACGTAATGTTAAGTACAACAGTTTCAAAAGGTGTGGTGGTAAAACCAACAAATGTTGACTTATGTTGCTCTTGCAATCAACAAAACGCGTACGCGCATAATAACTGCAACGGGTTTCTGGAAAATTTTGACTTAGGTTTGTCTTGCAGTAAAGAATATCCTACAAGATTATTAAGGAATAGAAGAATGTAAAACATATTTTGACTTATGGTAGTCTTCATTTAAAGAGTAACTATACTCGGACAAAATATTAGAGAAAGTGAGTCATATGCATGATCAACACTATTTTCTACGAACGAAAATTTCGACAGAGTCAGCATAGGCGTCGTATCAAATACCAAATAATTATTTATTATTTATTAGGTATTTGTTGGTAAACTTTATTAAATTTGTCAACATCTTTTAAGAAATGAATATATTTATTCCCTAATGACTTCGTTATCTGTGTTTAATGGTTTTAAAATGTGTTTCAAGTAAATAAACGACAGACGGGTTACAGATTGAATATTGTCAGCACAGGCACAAAGAGTGCTCTTTTCTGATATACGAGTAGGTGTTCATGTTTGTGCCTTACAATTTGCTAGTGGTAGGTAGTGCATATTCGAGGAGTTATATTTATTGTGTAGTATATTAGGTAGGTACTTTAAAAGTTTACTAAATAGTAAAATAGTGGTGTCTTTATAAATTTAATAAAAACAATTTAATAGTAGAATTATATTGTTACAATATTAATGGATTCAGAGGCGCGTCCAAGTAAAACACAATTACGTCGGCGAAATTCCTTATCAAAGGATGAACGAACATTATATGGAAAGTGTATGATGGGCTGAAACAGACAATTCCTACAAATGAAGCTGTAATCCGCAGTTCTTTTTTAACTGGAGTATCTGTTTCAACAATTGAACGTATTGTACGCGAAAAGACAAAAAAAGGCTCCTTAGAAGCCCCTAAAACGCATACCCGTGGTCAAAAATTGTTGAAATTGGACGATCAACAAAAAAAAAATCATTCGAAGAACTGTAAATTTTTTTTTTTTTTTAAACAAAGCCCCAACACTTAAAGTTGTTCTTTCGAAATTAAGAGAAAACGAAGAAATTCCATTAATTTGCCGTAAAACTTTACGAAAAATTTTATGGGGCCTAAAATTTCGTTTTGTCAAACGGTGTAGGAAATCAATTTTAATTGAGATGTCAGATATAGTGTCCTGGCACCGGCGTTATTTACGAAATACTAAAGAGTTTAGAGCCGCTTAAAAAAAGATATACTATCTCGATGAAATGTGAGGAATGCTGGACACACGGTATCTAAGACATGGCAAGATACTTCTGTAACTAGTCATCGCCAAGCTTCTATAGAGGGATTATCTACATGTTTGAAAGCACCATCAGGTAAAGGACAGCGCCTAATTGTTCCCTATATCAAAAGTGATAGTGCATTTTTGGAAAATAGTGCTCTTGTGTTTATATAGAAATAAACCGGAGTTTACCACGAGGAAATGAATGCGGAATGCTTTAAAAAATGGTTTACTGAAGTGTTACAGCGTGTGGAATAAAATTCAATTATTGTACTAGATAACGCTTCTTATCACAGTCGACGAGTTGAACGCATTCCGATAATATCCAGTAGGAAAGCGGATATGCAAACCTGACTGCGGGATAAAGGAATAACATTTACTGAGGAGATGCTTAAAGTGGAATTAATGGACCTAATAAAGGAACACCGCCATAAATATATTTAATATGTTCTCGAAACAATGGCTCGTGATCGTGGTATAACGGTATTAAGACTTCCCCCTTATCACTGCGAATTCAATCCTATTGAACTAATTTGGGCGCAAGTGAAAGGATTTGTAGTTCGAGATAATAAAACTTTTAAAATAGCCGACGTTCAAAGTTTATTAAAAACCGATATAAAACGTATAAAACCTGAAGATTGGCAGAATGCTATTTCACATGTAATTAAGGAAGAAAATAATATGTGGCGCTTGGACGGTATGATCCAAACCTTTAGTCATAACTTTAAGTTCCGACGATAAAGACGATTCCAGTGATAGTTCTGCAGAATCAATGGATTACGAAACTTCATAGATTTAGAATTCAAGTAAGTGATACCAAGCTTAATTTATATATTTTTATAATAAACAAAATACAATTATAAACATAGATGAATTATTATAACAAAAATAGATAACCAACCTACTTTCATCTAGTAATATTTACAAATACCCATTTAATTTTCCAATATAGTATTTCTGCGACACTGGAAGAGTGCATTTTGAAATGATAACGATTCCTTTTACAGTTTTAAGGCGCACCCTTGTTCTAGTTTAATACCTTATTTCATTTTCCAATAGTGTTTCTACGCCACTGTCATAATATTTACATATTTTAACAATAAACAAAACAAAATTATAAACATAAATGAATATTACTACAAAAATAGATAACCAACCCACTTTCATATAATATTATTTACTATTACCGCATTTAATTTGCCAATAGTTTTTATACGCCACTGGCGTAATTCATTTTGGCAATAAACATGCATTTATGACAAGTTGCCACGTGATTCCAAAAACTTCTGCAGTTTTAAGAGCGTGATTCCATTCATTATGCTCTGGTATAGTATGATTGTTGTACGTGAACAGGAAGGAATCGCCTTCTTCAATATTTTGTCCGAGTATAGTTTAGTTACTTATAATACTTTAAAACTAAATATGTTGGTATTGTATTTCTGCATTTCAAAAGTTCAAAAAGGAACAACAATATTTTTAGGTATGTTGATGTTGTATCAGGAAAAGTATTTTCAGGAAAAATTCAATGGTTAAACTCTTGTTATTTATAGGACATTCTTTCGATTTAGAGTATGTTGGTATTGTATTATCAAAGTTAGCATCTAAAACACTATAATGCCGCACAAATCTCAAAATCGATAAATTTTGAGTTATGGTGGTCTTGTACTCATAGTGCGATATGTATTAATACAGGAGATAGTTGGAGACGATTTTAGTATTATGATTTTAAACTGTATTGACACAAGCAAGAAAACATTGATTGCAGCAAATGAAGAGGATGTTTCAACAGTTTTGTTTAGTCGGATTTTTGGAATACTAGAAAACCCCCGTTCAAGATATGATGTATTTAAAAGTTCTGTAATAAGTGTTCATCTTAGATAAAAGAGACCAGAAATATAACATACACCGGTGTTTAACCTGCACAAATATTTCCAATTTCTAAAGAAAGGTTAACGGAGTAGGAGAACTGGGCAGAGACCCAAACTCTGTGACAGGGATCGGACTTTGTTTATTAGCATCATAATGAACTATTTGATTTATTTAAAATATATGTTTAATAGAATTTTGTATTATGAAATAAAATTAACGTGATATTTTAATATTAAACAGATGCTACGACATTTTATGTAAAGAGAAGACCTTTTATAGAATATTTCAGCGTTTATTTACTACGAACTTTTCGATAAGAAACTACAGTAAAATGTTGAAAGAGAATATTGTTAATAGAGCAAGAAATGGTATGTCTACGAGTATTATAAAAAAAGCATGTGCGCAGGCGAATACTGCAAATCAAACCTTGTGAGTCGAACATTATATTTTTTCTACGGCTATTACATAATATTAAAAATTAGTCAAAATGAGCAAATAATGTTTTTTATTGTATCCTCAGCTTTTTTCTTTAGGAATATTAATTAAAAAAGAAGATGAATCACATAAAACTCTATAAATGTCTAAAACCAGATAAGATTTAAAAATGTAAACCTACTAAAAGTCATTTGGTCGCTAGGAGTGGGTGATTATCGAAATAAATTATCAATCTTTAAAAATATTCGATTATTTTCGATCGATCGATTATTTTCAAACATTCTATTTTTTTGTCGTATTTCCTTTAAAATCGACTATTTGATTATCTTTGAAAAATCAAAAATAATCGATTTATTAAAAGGCCAATTAACCGATAAATCAGTGTTTACAAAAAATAAAAAAATAATTATCGTTATATAAAATAACCAATTAAATTCGATCAATCGATTATTTTCATATAATACCGTTGAAAAATCGAAAATAATCGAATAATTGAAAAAACGATTTTCCAAAAAATCGATTATTTTGAATAAATCTACTTTCTTTTTGTATTTCCTCTAAAATCGAATATAAGATTATCCTAAAAAACAAAAATAAATTATTAAAAATAACGGATAAATCGACTTTCATAAAAAAATATCAGAATAATCGGTAAATCGATTATTTTTGTAACCCCTTTCGGTCGCTTGCTTTTATCCGAGCATTTAGCTCCAAAATTTAATTGTTTTTATTCCTGTTATCTTTAAAACCACATTCGATTGTATAATAAATAATAAATATTGCTAGAATTTGGACTTTTTAAGTAAACGAAATTTTTTTTTGAGTTGTTTAGGGGTTTAAAATGTAACATTTTATTAATAATGTGACTAACTCCCTTGCTTATACTAGATCATATTGTGCGTTTTATTTTGTTTTAAAACTTAAGATTTAAATGTCACTTTCGATTTGACCGCAAATATGATGAACCTTGAAATTTTAAGTAGATTATCCTGTATTTCACCTAATATTCTTATAAAAATACCTTATAAAAATAAAATTTAGCTAGCAACAATGCTTCTTTACCTCTTATTTATCTACCAAAAAGGGCCAAAAACTACCTTTAGTAAATATTCTTATAAAACTACTTTTTAAAAATAAAATTTCGTTAGCAACAATGCCTATTTACTTCTTATTTAAATTAAATGTTTAAAATTTTACCCTTTTGTAAATTTATATAAGTAATATGAAATCTGTTTTCTGAAATATGTATTTGATGCTAAATTTTTATTGGAACCCCTTAATGTGGATCTGAAGTATTCAGTCCAAAGGATCATGGCGCCTTATGTCAAAACGTTAATAAATATTTACCCCTGAAAACGATTATATTTTTTATCTTTCATAACATTGGTACTTGTATTATAAGTATATACAATTTTTGAAGATACATCGTGGTATTTTAAACTTAAAATTGAATAACTAGAACACTTTAAACAGCTGTCAATGGTGATTGAATTCAGGCGGAGGTGAGCTTTGAATGGAAAAATCGGAGCAATTCGGGTGGCGTCGTGCAAACAATGATTTTCAATTGGTGGGTTACTTGGGATTAAAATAGTCAACATGCGCAGTGTGCAATGTTATATCTTCGGTCTCTTTAATCTAAATTGTTCATTTGACTAAAAATGTTATTACCATTTTATATACGAGGCTTATTTTTACTTTCCTATCTGTATACAGATAAGAAAAGTATAGTAATCATGATTTTTTCGTGCGTGCGTGCGTGCGTGCAGGCGGGCGTGAATGCACGCGTGCGTGATAATAAGTTCCGGTTTTTACTGTTTCTTTTTAGAATTGATTTCTATTTTTAAAAAAACGTATATAAATTATAACATTCCATTTAAAATGTTCAAAAAAACTTCAAGAAAATGGATAATTTTCAAACAACAACAAATTTAGAACTATATTGAAATATTATACTAAGGGCCAGTCTTTTCACCGCTGAGTAAAGTTGAAAGAAAGTACTTGCTGATTTAACTATAGGGCTATTGTTTTTTATTCTGTCAAGTAAACCTACATATAACTTTACTTAAAGGTAAAAAGATCGACCTTAAATAACCAATTTGCTTTTAACCGGTAATAAATTTTTCAAAATCTGTTGAACGATACTACAGTTATAACAGTTTTATTAAGTTAATGTTCCTAATTATTAGACATATTACTGACCCTCAGGATAAACTGCCTTGGCTGATAGGCATACAAAGACTGCGATATAACCCTTATAGAAATTGTATCTTTTTCCTTCTGTAGCTCGCACCTGAATCACGATAGTGTAGTCTACTCCTTTGTTAGTAAATAGTGGGTTTCGGGATACTCTCAAATGAGGTAGCTCTACTATTGTCTGCTATGCGGACTGGGCCTTATATCTTATACATGTAGTATAATTATAAATAATATACTTAATCGCTTTTTTGCAGTTAACAATCCAATATGTTTGCCTGTAATAGGCTATTTCTTGGTTTTCACCAATTTTCACCATTGATGAGCATATGATGTTTTAGCTTGCCTTTAAGCCTTATAACTATTATACTATCTATGAAAGGGTTAAGTGTCGATAATTGGATTTATCTACAGCTTTACCTTTCAATAAAGATTTATATTCTTGTTTCAATTTTTCAGATTGTGCTAATTTTTTGATTTGCATAAGTGTGTTGTATGTCTTTTTATACAGTAACGGGTCTTTGAAGCTAACATCTTTTATGAATTCTTATCATTCGTATTAAGCTTAAAGATGTATCCCATATGCCACTGCTTTATTTAATATTGGTATAAAAACATACCTTTACTTCTTTGTTTGTGAAAATACCTATTGGGGTTTAAAACCAATTTTTTTTATTTCGTGTATCCATTTAGGACCTCTCCACCTTAAAGCATGATTCGATAGTTTTATAAGATCCATTTCTCCGGATATATAAAATATTGTATGCCATTATCATTTACGTGTGTCAATATAAAAATATTTGTGCCATTTACCCCTTTAGCCTGTCTATATAAAACCGTTTGGATCCTTTACCCCTTAACCTTACGCATATAAAAATATTCTGACCCATTTCACTGTACACCTGCATATGCAAAAATATTTGCTCCTTTACCTCTTAAGCTTGCATGTGTTAAACTTTTTAGGCTCTTCACCCCTTAAGCCTGTTCATATAAAAATACTAATTGGACTTTTTAGCTTTTTGATTCTAGTACGATATATTAGTGATTTGTTTTCCAATGACAGTGATTAAAAATATAGGTTATTCATTAACATTTACTTTCTATTATTTTTAAGATTGTATTCATTGAAAAATTAAGACCCCGTACTTTGTGAGCTGATTAATAACAGACAATAACAGACAATATAATTTTTTAAAGAGAATTTCAGTACTGTAAGCAATATCGCTTTGATTTACAGGAGAAAGAAATCAATTTTGGTTCAGGAAAGAATCCTATCGACTAACTTTGATTCGACCAATTTCTGTGTAGGATAAAAGTATAACTCATAGAATTTTGGCAACTACTGCAACTGCGCATATACGTGAGTTTCTGAAATTGCAAACATGATATTATTATGCTTATTTTGAAACACCTAGAAAATAGCTTTTTCCTTTCTCCCCTATCCATATCTGTCGTAATAGCTTGCAAATAAAAGGCCCAGTGTTTGAAACATTTGTTGAAATGGCTATAATTTGAGGAATACTAAAGCCATTATTGTGCCAGACAACAATTTGGAAAAATTTCTCGTTGATATATTTCATTTTATTATATGTAAATTAAAAGTATCCAATACACAGCTATAAAATTAGAATAGCACCACTCACCTCAAGTACCTTCTCAGGAATAAAATAATTGATTACTTATATTGTCAGTCTCACCAGTCCGTCTACGTGATTGGACGTTTAAAAACATGGTTACATCCTATACAGTGGTAGTCAAATAACAGGTATTTGTCTCTATAAAATGGTATTGTTTACTGTACCGTTCTCCTGGATTCAGGATTTTAGAGTTAACCGAGGGTAGAGGAAGGCACGTTCGGACATGGGGCACCTCCTGACAAATCAAATTTACCGCCTTCCAAAACGAGACGCCATTCGTTATTTTTACAGTTGGTAGTAGTGCTTGTGAAAGGCTGGCTGACAAAATTTCATGCCGGTATTCTATAAAATTAAAAAGTTATTTCAAGAAACAAAATTGAGGGAGCTCAAGTAAGTTTTTGTTTAACCTATTCGTTAGAGTGTAAAATAGTGAGTGTTGCAATTTTTCATTTTTTAAGTGATATACGAACAAAATATTAAATTTTTACAGTACATAACCTATATTTCAATTGGCATGAACATCTGTGTGCTTTGATATTTTGTGTTCTTTACAATATGTCGTGTGGGGCTCATTCGGACTCTCCGAAGGTGCCCCAATAAATTAATTGAGTTGTCCGGAGGTACACCATAAAACTAATTCATTTAAATATAAAAAAAATATTTATTCTTTAGTTTGTATAAAACAATCAAAATTTATTTTAGCATGGTTCGAAATTATGTTAAGAAACGAAATCGGCCTGAAGTTTCGGAACAAACCATAAATGAAGCTGTCTCGAATGTTCTTCATAATAATATGTCGATTCGTACTGCTGCATGCACGTTTGGTATCAAAAAATCTACTCTACATGACAGAGTTATGAATGCTAAGGTTAAAAATGCGAATAATTCTGACTCTGGTAATGATATTCACGAGGATCCAAAAGAGATTCCGCACTTATGTTACGCGGCAAGTATTTTCAATAAAGAAGGAAAATGAACTAGAAATATATCTCAAACATTCATCACAAATTTTATACAGTTTGACATATCAGTTAACCCTCAAATTGGCATATGAATATGCATTTAAATTAGAAAAAACTTTTCCTGCTCAGTGGAACACATACCAGATGGCTGGCGTCGAGTGGATGAAATCTTTTATGAAACGTCATCCAAAATTATCATTGAGGAAATCCGAAAACACCAGTGTAGCACGGGCTTCTTCTTTCAATAAACACAATGTTGAAGAATTTTTTAAGAACTATTCTGACGTTCAAGCTAAATACGCGTTTGGTCCCAATCGTATTTGGAACGCAGATGAGACTGGTATATCTACTGTATTGGAGGCACCTAGAATAATTGCCGAAACTGGCAAGAGAGTTGTAGGTCAATGTGTTTCAGGGGAAAGAGGCACACTGGTTACATTTTGTGGTATTATTTCAGCTATAGGTAGCACAATTTCTCCAATGTACATATTTCCCTGCATTCGAATAAAAAATTACTTTCTAAATGGCTCTGTAACTGGAGCTGTAGGGCATGGATCAAAATCTGGATGGATAACGACTACATTATTTGTTAAATTATTAGAACACATAAAAAAACCATACGCAAAGCAGTCCAGAAAGTCCTATACTTTTCCAAATATTATCCATATCTCAAAGTGGTCCGAAGTAGATTAAAGGGAAGTAAAAGACTCAAAGTCTGTCGACCACATAAATTTATTCGGTTGGGTTGCAAGCGCTTTCGACCTAAAAGGTCATCATCAGGCAAAAATTTTTGAAAGTGAGTAGGTAGGTAGGTACAATCACTATGTGTCCACAGAAAAAATTAAATGTTGAATTAAAATTTTAAATTGTAAAAATAAAAATTATACAAATTGGCACGTACTGCCTTCCAACCTCGAATGAGGAAGGCAGTACGTGCCAATTTGTATAATTTTTATTTTTACAATTTAAAATTTTAATTCAACATTTAATTTTTTCTGTGGACACATAGTGATTGTACCTACCTACCTACTCACTTTCAAAAATTTTTGCCTGATGATGACCTTTTAGGTCGAAAGCGCTTGCAACCCAACCGAATAAATTTATGTGGTCGACAGACTTTGAGTCTTTTATTTCCCTTTAATCCTATACTTTTGTTAATAGATAACCATGAGACACATGTGTCGGTAGAAGAATTAATTATTCCCACGATAATGGTATAGAGTGCTTTTATTTTTCCCACCACACTGTACGCATAAGATGCAGCCGCTGGATAAAGCAGTCTATAGTCCCTTTAAGCAAAAATGTAAAGTCAGTTATAACGATTACATCTTATCTAACCCAGGAACATCAATAACAATTTATAATATTGCTAAATTGACGTCAGATCCCTGCCTACAAAGCTTTATACCCAAAAATATTATAAATGCCTTTTCAGGCACTGGACTATGACCAGTCAATAGACTAATTTTTTCAGATGATGATTATTTTGGAGCATACACGACAGGCAGGCCATATCCAGAACTACTAGTAAATAATGATATCAAGAAATTGGAAGCTGATACTACTATTGACTCTAGTATTATACCTAAATCAAACGACCAGGAGGCAATTTACGCTGATATGTCCACATCTAACCATGATCAGACTCAAATAAATGTACCGTCTATCTCGGCGACTGCTCTTTTATTTAACAACCCAGTAACCACTTTTACTGAAAAAGAAGAAGTAACTGCAATTGTGCGATCCATAGTTGACGCAATTGTAAATGAGGTAGCCAAGCCATCCATCAATATTATTTCAATGCATGTTCTAAAGCCATTAGATATTAAACCATTTCCGAAGGCACCACCTCGAAAAACTAATAGGTAATCTCGTTTTGGAATCAAGAATCTACACAAGCACACCAGAGAAATGTCGCATTGAAGAATTAGAAGTAATGGAGGAGATCAAAGTGAGCCAAGTCTGACACGAAAAAAAAAGATATTAATAGATAGTTCGATCAAACAAGATTTCCAAAATAAAAAACCAATGACAAAAGAAAATATCCAACAAAAAAAAAAATAATAAAAATACTAGGAAGACAATGAAAAGAGGAAGGCAAAGTGACTCGTCTTCATCAGATTCCGAGCCTGATTTGGTTGAATCAACAAAAAAGAAATATAAATTTCTCAAAACTGCATCATCTGAATCAGATATTGACATGGAGTCTAAATACGATGAAATGGATAAGCTTTTAGGTAAAAAATACTGTTCTACTTTTTTGGTTTTCTGATGTCTCAATTTTTGTTTTTGCAGATGATGAGAAGATATCATGTGATGATCATATCTTGGTGAGATTTCCTACTAAGAGAACGGTTGTTTATTGTGTCGGGCAAGTAATACAGCTTGCAGAGTATGGCGAATTTGTTGTAAAATATTGGAGACATTTGCACAATCGTTTCCATTTCCCTAATGTTGATGACATCCCCAGTATTGCAAGATCCGACATTGAGGCAAAACTACCCAACCCAACTTCTGTTGCTGGCAATATCCACCTGGCAAGTTTTTTTAATTTAGCGTAAATTTTGGTTCTCTAAGTTTAAAATAAATATGTATACATTTTTATTGACTCTGTTAGTTCTAAAACTTTCTTCTGACGCAAAAACTATTTTTTTGTTTTAGTTCTATGATGTTTCTCAGAATATATTTTGTTGTTTTTTAGTTTAGTAGGTACCAAAGTTCCTCAAAGTTTAAGATATTGGGTACCTAAACTTTGTTAGAAGTTATTTATAATTTAATTAAATTTTTTAAAGAAAAACCTTTTATTATTGTATATGTCCGAAGCACCCCATGCTCGTCCAGAACTGCCCCACCATGGGGCACCTTCGGACAAATGCAACTTTTTTTTGTAACCCTTTTTGACAAAAAACTTTAAACGATAATGCAAACATAACTATGGTAACAGGGAGAAAACATAATAGGCAAAATATCTTTGGTATTAGAAGTTTTGTTTTTGCCCAAATAAAGCTACAAATTAACTCAAGCCAAAACCGTCCGAACCTGCCCCCCTCTACCCTACTTTACCTGGCTAATCAAATAAAATCAAAGTTTCTTACTTATTGGGTTTTCTCCAGACCATGACAGCAGCTGACTTTTATTAAGATTAGCGGGTACTTTTTCTCGATATACTGCGTGTGAGTACTCGAGTGGCGGGTACCGAGTACCTAAAATATACTTAAAGTACAATATTCAAGAACTGGTACTCGGATTCTGACTACCCAGCTCGGTTCGTATTTTTCAAAATTTTCTCACCCTTTAGTTAGAAACAAGTGAACAAAAATAGTAAACAATTATAGTATTTATTAATATAAAAATAATTATCTATATACCTATTGTTGACAGCGTATCTATGAAAATTTACATTTTATTTTTTTGGTCAATACTGGATGTAGAACACAATCTTTTAAATTTAATTCAAGATAATTTAGTTTATTAACTTTAAATTTATTCTATTTTTAAATTTACATTATCTTCATTGAAAATGAGTTGGACCTATATAAAAAAATACTGAACTATTTTGAGAGTCTCTTTTTACTTGTTTACTATAACACAACGACAAATAATAAGAAATATAATAATATCACTTTTTATTGACTATTAAATGTAATTTTCGAGTACACTTATCTACATAATTTATTTACTACATAAGTGGGAATAATTGCGTATCATACTTTGTTTTAATCTTATATGCAGTCTTCCAAACTTCAAACAAGCAAATCGTCGAATGAAACCTGTAAAAAATAGCCAAGGGCATAGAAATATGCGTAATTATAGTCCACGCCCAGTCTCCAAAGAAATCCAAATGAGACGGCCTGAACTCAGCTCTATTTTTCTCCAAAGTATTTATGGCCCACAGCGCCATATTGGCGACTATCAAAAAAGTAATAATCTCCCTTCCTGGCTTATATTTTACTTGTTCAATGCTTCTACATCTTCTCCACCAAGCGTCCAAAACAAAAATAGTCTGTATGCAGGTTTGAATGAAGGAAAAAATTTCTGCTATCATTTCTACTTCGTTGTTAGCGTCTTTTGCGAAGCAGCAACCGATAATGGAGAACACGCAGTATATGAACATTCCAGTTTGGGCTACTACCAGCAGGGTGCAGTCTAGGCCTATTCCTGTGCTGTTTTCCTTCGTGGCCTAAAATATAATTTAATTAAAAATAATGTGAAAATACTCTCACCACTTAATTCAGTTTTATTTATTAAATTATTTATTGATCTCTCTCATTTAAAGATAATATATATATCATCTAGTTTACAATTGTTTAAAATAATAGAGATTTGTCCTATGACATTATATATAGTTGAATTATATACAAAACTATCATTTTTATATAACATCAAATGACTTAGTTTATTTTTCTATTACTTTTTCGTAGTACTCTAAGAGTTCTGATTTCATTTCACAACTAGTTAGGGGGAAAGTCGGGTAGCATCGGACATGATAACAAATCATTGCAAAACATACTTTTATTAACAAAGTTGTCCAACAAAATTATATTCAAACGATTATTTTATATGTATATTACATGTCTAAAAACATAAATATTCAACAATAAATACAAATTCTTTGAA
Source organism: Psylliodes chrysocephalus (assembly GCA_927349885.1). NCBI lineage: Eukaryota > Metazoa > Arthropoda > Insecta > Coleoptera > Chrysomelidae > Psylliodes > Psylliodes chrysocephalus. The sequence goes on from OV651817.1 coordinate 40,683,552, forward strand.
CAAAGATAATTAAACATATTTGAATTCTGAAAAATTGGCAGGTAATACCGGACACGAAAAAAAGTTGCTGTCATTGCAGCACAAAACAAAAATGTTAACAGTTATCACACCTGTAATACATTTGACCTTTTTCCCACATTAGAACAAGCCTCATGGATCCAGTTTTTACTTTCACAACACTGGATCCAGTCTTCATCGAAACTTTCATGACAAATGAGACAATAAGTTTTTTGGGTTTCTTTAGTCTTCTCTTTATGTGCTTTTTGTTTCTTTTGTTCTTGTGCACCTGGTTTCTCAACTATATTTGCATTATCACTTAAATTTTTCTTTGCCTTATTAGCCTTGTTTATATTTTTCTCTTTCATCTCATTTTTAAATGGAGTGGAAGTAAGCACTTCACTTTTTTTAGCACGTCTTTTTCTTGAAACCATTTTACGTTCAGCAGCATTGGGGATTGGAGAAATTTCTTCTAGGAGATCACTAACACTTTTTCCTAAAGTTGTATTCGGATCAATAATATTTTTTTCGGCAAATTTTCTCCTGCCTTTGGTTGGATTTCTTTGTTCAGAACACGGCGGGTTGATTTGGCTAGTTGAAGGCTGGCTAGTTGAAGGTTGGTAAGTTTCATTTAATGTGCAGAGGTTTACGACTTTTTTACATGGAGTTTTCATTTCAGATGTACCAGGAAGTTCTTGTTCGTTAAGCTTTGGCGGCGTTTTTGGTAACGTAGGTATTTGTAGGTATTCTAGTGATTCTATTGGCACGTTTTCTTTCTCATTACAACTATCATCAACAGTGGGTGTTAAAGCATGAGTTTCCCTTGGTTCTGGGTTCTAGTCCTTCCGATGCAATAAAATCCAAGTCTGCAAAAATCTGTGAATTCAATGGATAAATGCCGCTACACTCAAAACCTCTCTTAGATGAGTCCATCCTGCAAATTTTCGTAAACGCCTCGTTCACCAGACCTGCGATTTCATGATCACTAATTGTCATAAAGGGATTTTGTCTCATCCAGCGAGATGCTGCTTCATTGTAGGCATCCTTGAATGGCTTCATTACACACACATCCAAAGGTTGCAACTTATGGGTGCAATGAGAGGGTAAGCCTAACATATGGATATGGTTTTTGCGGGCAAAGTTAATGACTTTTAAATCTTTATGGCTGCAATGTCCATCAACAATTAGAAGTACTGGCTCCTCTTTAGATGCACGTGTGATTTTTACAAACGCCTGCATCCATTTTAAAAAAAATTCATAGAATTTTCCGGAGCGCCAATTTTTAGTCGCTCAATAATTTTTTTCTGGGCAAAATGAATAGTGGAGGTATGAATTCATTTCCTGCCACATTGATACATAATAATACAGTTATAGTGCGGCCTTTTTCAACAGAAGTAATTTTACCAACTTGTTTTTTCCCTTTATTGAGACGACTTTCTGCCGACACACGTGGACTGTAGACACACCAGTTTCGTCAGCGTTTTAAATTTTATTGGCCCCAAAGTTATGTTTTCGCATTAGTTCTTCAAGTTTGTTAAAAAATCTTGTAACTTGTGGTCGATTGAAGCGTACTGCTCTCTGTAAACTCGTTGACTCAGCAGTTCTTAAAGATA